>JAZKJV010010334.1:755000-997500 GCA_037367405.1 Ottelia alismoides | reverse complement strand
ACAGAGATTGCATATAGTCTCGAAATGGTTAGGATCCAAATTTAGATATAAGTGGTGTTATGAAAAGGTCAAGAGAACAAGCAACGAAACTGCAAATAAAAGTGTCGAAGACTTTCTAGAAATCAATCTTAAGAACAATGACTTTATATTTACAACCTTCTAAGGGTTTAAGAAAAGCAATCTGTTTTGATACCTTTGAATTCTTAACATCGGAAGTTGTTAAGCTGTTGAAGAAGGTCCAAGAAGTCACGTGCAATAATGTCATGACTCCTAGGTTTATAGATTAGCATTTAGAAGAATCGGTTTGCAATTCGAAAGGGACTAATGGTGCAACTTGTTGCTCGCTTGTCCCTATTTCGATATCGTCTCAGAATATTTTTAGTCTACAATTGAATGAACTTTTAGGAAGGTACACTGGGATAGGGGTGTTGATTTGACTTTGCATGGTTTAATTTGATGGTAATATCCAATTATGAATTATGCAAAATTCGAGTTCAATAAAATCTTGTCCAATTACAAAATGCACCTCTATGATCATTTCTACTTACACCACGACCCATGTAATCATACTCTATTTAACACATAGTCTAATATTCAAGATTTGTGGTGTAAGAGTTGGTAAGATTATAAGGTTGCAGTATAACTTATAATATAATGACATGTGATTACAAAGATTATTGGGGAAAGTGTGCAATTAAACAGTATTCCAGGGTTCTTGGTGCAAAAATCTCAAATAAACTAAATTTACATGCGTAAGTGACATACAAGTGCTGGACAAGTTGGGGATCAATCCACAGAAAGCCACAAAAGTTACATGATTTTTTGGGATTTTGAAGGAGAATTTTCGAATTTGAGAGTAGTAGAAATGATATTATTCTAAATATTTTAAAGTATGTTGACGAATTTTAGGCATTTTTATAATCAAAATATGATGGTAGGAACTAAACTATAATTTAGACAAAAATAGAGGATGAAGTGAAATAAAAACTATTTAAAATTGACCTATAAGTTAATTAGCAAAGCCTATCGGAGTTGTAATAAAATTAACTTAATTAATATAAATGAACTAAAGGATAAGTTGCACAGGAGATATAAAAATAATTTAGACTTAGAACTTGAAAAATTGTGAAGGACTAAAATGCAAACACATAAACTATGAAATTTTAATTTGTATTATGTATACGAGGAAAGGGAATCTACTCAATGGAGTAGCTAACCTTAAATATTTTATGGTCATTTTTCATTGTCCGTTTTTATTTTTTTGAGAAAATACACACTTTATTTTCATCACTATATATATATATATCAAATATGTCATTTCAATTTCGTCAGAAACCGAAACTTATATGCCCTCCATCCATAGTAGGTCAATTACAACAATTTTAAGACCGTCAAAATTACATGTACTGGATGGTGGGTATATGAGTCTCTGTTTTTAACGAAATTAGAATGATATATTATTAGATGGATATAGTGATGAAGAATATGCAGTGGTATTTCTCAAAAAAAATGATAAAAAAATTCTATGAAGTAGCTAAGGTTAGCTATTCACGGAGTAGCTTCCCTTTTCTCTTTGTATATTATAAATAAATAGAAGCTAAAGCATGTCCAGATTTAGGGATGAAAATGGATACGGATATATCCGAATATCCGCTTACCGTATTCGAAAAATTATCGGATACGGATATCCCTATCCGAATATTAATCGAATACGGATCGGATATGGTTATAGGTTGTAAAAATTTTCCGGATACGGATACGGATATGGAAATGACTTGAATATCCGGATTCAGATATCCGAATACACTATTTAATATTATTTTATATATTAGTTAATATAATATAAGCCGCAACCTATGCTATTATATTAGTATTATACATTATGTAATACAATATATTAATAATATTGATAAATTCTTATTTCTTTGGGTATGAGCACGAAACAAACTTATGAAATCCTATCCCCTTTTTGCTTCCGGTCAAGAATGTAGGCCACCTCGACACTTCCTTGTCATGATGCAACTTATTTATATTTCATTATCATTTTTAAAATCATTACGAACTTTGATAAAAAAAAGTCAATTCATATTCGTATGTAATCTTTATTCGATCTATATTCGGATTCCATATTTATTGGATCCATATTTGAATTTCATTCTTTATTCGATTCGTATTTGTATTAGTTCTTTATTCGATCCATATTCGGGTCCGTTCTTTATTCGATCCGTATTCGGATTCGATAAATATCCGATTCGGATTCGTATCCGTATTTTTAAGGATATGGTTTCCATAATGGATATCCGAATCATATCTATATCCGTATTCGTATTCGATAGAGATGAAGTGAATACGGATATGGAAATAAGCATATCCAATCAATATCCGATCCGTTTTCATCCATATCCGGATTGGACTAAAAGAATAAAAAAAGATAATTTCTTTATTCAAAAAAAGCCTTTGGGCTTTTTTTTAAAAGGGCCATTGGCCCATCAGGACCGTTCATCTCCCGGTGCATCTGAAATATCTGAGGCCTCTGGTATAGGGGTCAACCGCAGCTGTGCATGTGGATCCCATGATGGACTGCATATGGGCCGCAAAGAGGTGGGCCTTGATTTGTATTCTAAAATATTTGTAATAAATGAAGGCATAACAATGACCCATTTGGTCTAATCATTTTCGTAATAATTAAATCCAGCGGAACTATACCAACTTTCCTTCTAACTGCACATCATTTTGAATCTGATCGTACCACGTATGATCACAAATTCATTTTAGCATTTTTATTTCTGCTACTATCATTCTCTACACATGTCTATGGTTCACAGGCCAACATCAGATCCATAGAGCATGACAAATATGGCTACTCTATAATACTTTTCTTTGATTTTAAAACGAATTTTCTTATCACATAGATAGTCCACAAAGATAGAAGAAGATAATAGAATACAAACCATAATGTGCACAAGGATTCTAACATGGGAACCTAATAAGGTCAAACAACGACCCATGACTTTTTGTTCTAAGACTTCCCTTCGCTCTCTCGATAAAGCATGTGTCCACTATCGTGCTACTTCAAAGCGATACTGGCACAACCTCATATATAACCGAGGATAACAATAGAGATTTATAGAGCTGAAAGGAAGAACCTTCATATGATTTTGCATGATCTGGAGAAGGATTATGATTCAGTCTCACGAGAGATGCGGAGAGTTCAGGAGAAGAAACAAGTACATGCCCTATGTATTAGTCGTAGAAATGATATGTACGACGTGACTTCATCTTGTGCAAGGATCCAGTTTGGGAAGACTGGCTATTTTGACTTCAGCATCGGTATGTATCAAGATTCAGCTTTGAGTCTATTCATTTTCATTTAATTATGGACGAGTTGACTAGTCACATTAAGGATGAGATACCTTAGTGTACGTTATTCTTTGATGATATTATGTTGATTGATGAAACTAGAGATGATAAATATGAAACTTAAGATTTGGAGACAAGCCTTAGAGACTAAAAGAATTCGTATAAGTAGGGTTAAAACTGAATATATGGAGTCCGCATCTGATGAAAGCAATGATGAAAGAATCAAGGTGAAGATTAGAGATGATAACGTTCAGAAGACAGATTCTTTTAGACAGCTGGCTCCTCTCCACTGTAGTCAGCATGCATTTATTATACGCATAACTTCTCTATCGATTTTCCCATCATGTTGCCAAGTTAGCACTGTAAATTAGGGAAGGAGGGCGGCCGACCATGCAGATGGTTATTTTCACTCTCCCACATGTATGTACTTTTACCCATTTCATATGATTTTCTAAAGTTTTGTCTATTGACCTAAAGATTTTTATAGAGATTAAACTAAATATTATTGGATTTCCCACAATTTAATAACATAATGTGGGCCATTTTCCTTAAACAGTCGATTCTAGAGACTTGCTACTTATATTGATGATGCTTTATGGATCATGGCTTTAGTCTGCAGATTTGGAGTAGAAATTCTATGGATGCAGTTGGAAATATATTCCAATTGGTCTCAAGTTTTTGATATGAAACCATAGGCTCGAGGCTTATCACTATAATTAACAGGATGATCCATCTGACTAATCGAGCACCGAGATTAATATGATAATAGCTTCCAGATCTAAAGGTTCGCCTAAACAAAAATTATATCACATGCCTTGTCGACCACTTTGCTTTGGCATATATATGTGATTATATATATGCTGTCATCAGGAATATATAAAATGCCAAAGTTGTATACCAACCAAATCGCACATCATTGGGTTCGACTTTACTTCCATAGGAAGGGTCTTCCATTGCTTATCTATACTATATATTGATTTTTTTGTCCGAAAATATCAAAATTACCGTTCTAAACGTTGCTGCAATCGACCTGTTCTAAATGGATGACATAAAAGTCTATGTTTCTGTTGAAATTCGAATGACATATTTAAGAGATATATAGATAAATACACATTGTGATATGTTTAAAAAAAATAAAAAAAACACTGGAAATGGGGTGGGGGCAGCCCCATTAAACCCTGTGTGTGTGTCTGGATAACTTCAAATGAGATTGGGACTTTTGAGACATATATCATATTTATAGAAAAATGATGGTATTCGGATCCATATACGACTTTTGACCTGTCATCTTAGAATGTCAATATCATGAGCTAGGAAGATCGGAATTCAATGTTCTTGGGTTCTATCTCAACGAGCCCTCCAAATGATGTGTCATTTGAATTTTTGATTTGTCAGATCATAAAATTAGAATGATATTTCAGATTTTTATAAGAGAGCTTGTAAGATGAATCTTAGAACATCATAGCTATAGGTGTGAGACACGTATGGAAAAATAGTTCTTATAACTTTTTCTCAGAGTATGGAGTGCAGAACATACAGATGAGAGCTTGCTGCTCTTTGTTTTGTGTTGTAGAATTAAGCATGGGATCCTATTTATAGGTCTAGAGTCTCCATGGCTATTGCTTTGAAAAAATAGTTGTTATAAATAAATTGGGAATGAGATCCTCTTATAATCTTTCTGAAATAGAAAATAATCTATCATGGTATTTAGATGATCAGTCATGTGAATTTAGATGATCGATCAATGATCAATATTAATCGAACATAATAGAGTCGTTATATAACCATTGAATTCAAAACTCGATCCTCGTGAAATAAGTGTGTGGTCGATTAATCAACAAAGGTTGATCAATTAGTCAAGGATAGCGGTCGATCAATATTGATAGATCATCTTAACATGTTGACCTAAAGTCAAGGTCAAATTCATAGTATGACATGTAAGATGCATGAAACTTGAGGTCTTTTACATTATATGACAACTACAAAATGCATGGCTTAATAAAAAGAAAAGTTTTCATCTTTTTCTTGAGCTTAAACCCCTTCCCTTTAAACTTGAATTGGAGTTCCTTAGCCATGAACTTCTATGAGCTTCTTAGATTGTTCATCACTTAAGCTCGAGCTCCTCAAGCTTAAGCTTGTTCTTAGTCTAGTAGCTTTCCTGCTTCTGACCTAGCTTCAAGTTAACTGCACAAGTTTTGTTCTCATCAAAAAATGCATGCTCATGCATCAACTAACATTCTATATTTTTATCGCATTATGAGAACATATAAAATGAATAAGAAGGTGAAATAAACAGTGTTTCTTTCCTATCGTTATTCATTTGTGCTAGTTGGATAAACGTTAAATAAGTAAGAGCTATTCATGTTCTGATTGTTGTTTTGAAAGTAGTGAATAAGTGATAATTAAGTGATAGTTATCGTGGAATAAATAGTGTGAATGCATGATTACACTTATAATTTTTAAATGAACTAGAAGTATTATTCCATGAATAATTGCGGAATAAGCAAGAGAATAGTTATTACATTAACTAAAAAAAGGCCAATTCACAAAAAAGGTCCCAGATATATATACATCGTCATTTTTCAAATGTAACAAAAAAAGAACCCAGTCTTATTCTGTCTCAAATACATAGATCTTATGCTTCTATGATCCTTTTATGTCGATATCAAGCCCCAAAGTAAAAAAAGGTTCAAATCTCTTTTTGTTACATCTGAAAAATGAAGTTCTTGTTGCGAATTGATGCACAACTGAAACATTTTTTTTTGTAATTTACCTTTAAAAATTTGGATATAAAAAAAGAAAATTCGAAATACCTTTTCTTACTCTACAAATAAATGAGTAACATTTATAAGAGATTTAATCATTTAAAGGTGCAGCATTTTCCTTTTATAGGGAGACAGTAAAGGCTAAAACATACTTTTTTTGTCCAAAAAAATACCTTCCCTAATTATCAAATATTTAGACAATTAGAAGTAGGGATGCAAATGGACAGATACTGATATAAGTATTATTGTATCCTTATCCATTCTTGAATACGAATACGGATGATGATATGGATATTGATGGATATTAAAACTATCTTACCATATCTGTAAAAAAAATGGATATCGATCGCATGCAAGTAATGTTAAAAATTCTCTACAGAATCAACTTAAATATATACAAATTGAATAGAAAACACATGATATAAGTTTACTAGATGTATATGTATCATAAAAAAATATACAAATATGATAAAAGAAGGTATAGAATTATAATATATAGTGTTAAAAATAAATCTATACTTATATTATATATGAAAACGGATATATAAATACAGATATGGATGTTTGCGGATATCAAAACTATATCCATATCCGTATCCATTTTAAAATAGATACAAATGTCAAAAACTATATAAAATGGATACAGTGACGAAACAGATACGGACAAGGTTTAAAAAACCGGACCGGACCGGCTGGTCGGACCGGTTGGACCGGGAACCGGCCCTGACCCGGTCGGTTCGGCCGATTTTAGGTAATTAATTTAAAAAAAGAAAATAAAAAATTGGGTCAGACTGGTGGTCGGACTGGGTTGACCCGGGCGGTTGGACCGGGTCGACCCGGATTGACCCGGATTTGATGGTTTAGTATATTTTTAAAAAATAAAGGTTTAAATAATAAAATAATAGAGTTTTTTTATCACTTGTACCCTTCTTAAATTCTACAATTTCAGTTATGTCCCTCTCTTTTTTGGAATATAACCTGTGCCACAATTTCTTGGGGTAATTTTCTAAAAGCAACTATAAAATTATTACAATATTATATTCATATATAATGCTAGAAAATGTGACTACCTTTGTAGAGTTTTATTCAAAATAGACAATCATGTTTTTATATTGAAAGATTTGACATTTTAAATAATTATTTCATTGATATATAAATACATATTTACACACACACACATATATATATATATATCCGATTTTATCGGTTCAGAATACCGGTTCGACCAGTCCAACCAGTAAATTAAGCCCGGTCCGATTTTTTCCGAGTCGATATGAATGATGATGTCATGCTGACATCATCACCGGTCTGCCCGGTTTGGACCGGCGGTCCGACCCAGTTGGACCAAACCGAAGACTAATCTGTTGAATGTCCGATCCGATTTTTAAAACCTTCGATACGGATATATCCGTAATTGTTTGCATCCTTGAGAAGAATAATTATCTTATGGGACGCCATAAATTGTGGTTGGAAATTCTATGGAAACCATCATTCAGCACATTAATTTGCTTCCGTACATATTGGATCTAGTTTTAATTGAGCGGATCTCTCTAATCAGCTCAATCGCGTCTAGATTATCCCGGCAATGAATCTTCCCAGAATCAAGTCCCCATACACTTTTCCAGTGCTGGAAAATAAAAGCGGGCAGAATCGGCTGCCGGCGATTCCCAAAAGACAATCAATGAACTTGGCACAAGAATCTGTCCATGTTCAAACCCACTAAATAACTTAACTTTTGTATTCTTTCCTGTTATTATTATATATTAATAAAAAAAGATGGAGTGGTAGTAGATGAGTCATAACCAGAGTTGGGAACATGCCAACAAGGCTGCAACAACCACCTTTAGCAATATTTTAAAATCTTAATTTCCATGTGGTAGGGACTAATTATTCCAGGTTTATTTCGTTTTTCACAAATTGACTAAAAGAAGAATAAAACTTTATGGGACCAATTGTGCTATTATTTTCCTTTTGGATAAATTATAAAAAATAAGGTCCAAAACTCTAAAATTTATGTTATAACATTGATATAAAAGGGCTTTTCTCTTTAAATTATTTTTCTTTTGGGACTCATATAGATACAGTTAGAGGTGGGTATTTATCGGTTTGGTTGGATTTGGGTCATTCGGATCGGGTTGAATTCGGTTTGAGTTGGAAAAATGGAACCCATCACCCAGTCGAATTACTTCTGATTGAGATATCGGGTCATTAGTTTGGGTCGATTGGGTCGGATTAAAATCAAATTAATCAAATTGGCTAAAGGTGAAAGTTACCACTTAATAATCATGCCAATCACTTTTCTTAATATTACTTCCAGCTTACATGTCTATGAAGACCCATGGTTTAATGGGGGTTTTGATGACTTATTTGTTTGTTAATATGGAATAAATTACAACATAGCGTTTGTCATTCACGTAATGACATTCTTCAATTGGATTCCACTTTCCAACATGGCAACGTGCATTTAATTCACAAATGCTGTCAAACTTATTAGGTTATTCCATTTCCAGTCGTTATCATTTATTAATAGTGAATAAATAGAATTAAATAAATTATATAATGGTATAAATATTGTGCACATATACGTGTGTTCATATATGTATACATAAATATATTCTTATGATTTTTTGGTCGGGTTGAGTGGGTCTAAACCACGGATCACCCATATTAATTGTTTGGGTTGATTTGGTAGGTCGGGTGGGTACTATCAAAACCATCAATCAACCCAAATACCCATATAAATAAAATGATTTGGGTCAAACCCGACTCAAAAATCCAAACAAGCCAAATCATTTGACCATATCAAATGACTCGATTGGGTTATTTGATTTGAACCAAACAATGCCCACCCCTAGATACAGATGCGAGATTCGAAACTAAGTTGACATTAGAAGAAAAGCTCAGGACTTTTTATGTAAATTACCCAAAAAAAGAGAAAAGCAGCACTCTTCTCTTCCCACTAATAAAAGACCCACCTTTGCAAAGTCCACCTCCACCTCCACTCGCAATGGCTTCCATGGCGGCCATTCTCCTCAAACCACCTTCGGGCTCTCTCCCTTTCCCCCGATCCCCCGATACTCGCCTCGTCCTCCGCCCCTCCGGCGCCCCCTCCGCCATAAAGGCGCGACCTTCCAGGTGGAGGTGCAGCCTCATCGAGCCTGACGGAGGGAGGCTCGTGGACCTTGTCGTCCCCGGCGGCCCCCAGAGGGAGGACAAGAGGCGCGAGGCCCTCCTTGGCCCGCGCATCAAGCTCTCCAGGATCGACCTGGAATGGGTACACGTCCTGAGCGAGGGGTGGGCAAGCCCGCTCCGTGGCTTCATGAGGGAATCCGAGTTCCTCCAAACACTTCATTTCAACTCCCTCCGGATGGAGGATGGCAGCGTCGTCAACATGTCGCTGCCCATCGTGTTGCCGATCGATGACCGGAAGAAGGCCGAGATCGGGAAGCAGAGCAGGGTCACGCTCGTCGACTCCGATGACAGGCCCGTCGCCTTCTTGACAGAGTAAGTGGAGTTTGGATTCCCAGATTTTTATTTCTTCTGGTAGATTGGCTGCTTTTGTGATGTGGGTTATTCTCAGAATGGTTGATTTTGGAAGGATTTGTAGGAAAAGTTGGCGTCTTGATGTTTATGTTTGCTTTGGTGGGTTCTTCGAGTTTGATAGTAAGATGGTTTTGATGTTTTTACTAAGAGGTAAATGGTAACGATTTGATGATATAAGATAAGTGTCATCAGCATTTACGTCAGGGGATGTTTGGAATGCTTGGGGGGTTTATGTTCTATTTGGGAGGAAAGTTCGCCTGGACGGTACCGGTGGAAACTTATTCCACGGAACCTCCAGACGAACTTATAATTTGTTAAGTATCTCAAGGAAGCCGTCACTTCTCACGGCTTCCATTGGGGTTTGTTTACATGTGATTTTTTTACACCGTGCATTTTTTTCCCATGTAAGTAAACACCAATGGAATCTATGACTTGAAGTGACGGCTTGCTTGGGGTACTTAACAAATTATAAGTCCGTGAAATAAGTTTCCACGGGTACCGCCCAGACGAATTTACCTCTTCTATTTGGCATAGGATTATTAGCTTGTTGCGTAGTGAGAACTAGTGTCCCATCTTGTCCTATGTTTATGGTTGTTTTGCCTCCTTTCGCTATTGCCGATCTTCAAATAAAAAAAGACTGGAAAATTGAAGGGTATATAATTGTGTACATATTGTAGAGGATTCTCCATCTTTAGTTACAAAGAGGATTGTCAACATGATTTCATTGACTTGGGGATCTTTCAGTGTGGTTCTTGACAGGTTGATAGACAAACTTTGTGTTCTCCTTGGAAACAATAATGCTATTTTCTCAGGAGAAAATCAGTTTTCTAACTGGAATCTCCTGAAGCTCGGCATACTTTAGGTGGATAGTTTGTGGCGGTTGCGATTGTCACAAGCATGACATGACAAGTATAGTAGACTAAATGAATCCAATTTTTCAGGACCTCATTTCTTTACCGCTGTCTAGTTGCTTAAATATGGCAGTATGACAATGGAATATGACACATTTCCTTATTTATGTTCGGTCTTTTAAGTACTACATGCATACGGCCAATTCTACAGTGCATGACCTGATTGTTGGATAAACTAATTCCAACCTCATTATTGCAGAATAATCTCATAGATAGCCCAAGATCTATTTTAATTTATGTCAAGATGATCTTAAATCACAACATCTCGACAACTTTTATTGTCTATGCACCTATGGAGCTTGTATAAATTGACTTACTATATTGAATATATAAATAATATTTGGTCTAGTCAAGGTAAAATAAATCAACTTCACTAGAAGCATTTTGTTTGTCCTTTAGGATCATTACTCATTTGTTTGCTATCCTCAATTCTCAACAAGTGGGGTAGGGATAGGCTTGCACCTCAAATTCCCAGTCTCTTTCTGCAGATCTTGTATGTTTTATTGGCAAAGAACTCTACTTTCCCTTGTTCTTACACTCTTAATGCCTACGGAATTCTTCGCATTTTCAAGGTCCTTCTGATCAAACTCTGCAGCAAGCTTCCCTTATGTGATTTGAGCTTCGACATTGCTATCGATGATCATGGCATCAGCATATTCCAGCATACTAGCAACTTTGGCACAACTTCTTTTGACAAACAAGGTGTGCTCCATTGCCTTAGCAGTGCCCGAACCTCAACAATGCCGTTATTTACCTTTCAGACCAATCTCGGGGTCTTGGTTTAGTTTGTACAATGCTTTCTTCAATCTATAACACTTTTCTCTCTATTCATAATCTGGAGGGATATGCATGCATACTTTTTTCTGAAGCTTCCATTTAAGAAAGCATTCTTGTCATGCATCTGGCGAAGCTTGTCTTGAAGTACAAACAAAGGAAGAAAAACACGGTGTTCGTCTTCGGTACTGGGACAATGGTTTAGAAATAATCATTTTCATATTTCTGATTTCTTGTATTTCTCGACATCTCCAGCTGGTTTATATTTAATAATGTAGACCCAATTAGAGCTGATTTGATGGACTCCATTGGGCATACTTTAACATCCCATGTGTACTTTTCCACATCATATTGAACCCACCTAGGGTCAATCTTAGCCTCAACAACATTCCTAGGAATCACATAAGTGGATTGTAAAGAGATATGACATTTATGGCTGTCACTAATTATGAGGCATTCGGCAATGATGATTCATTAAAATGGGCATCTTCAACATCCTGGTGGTCTTTTTCACACAAGAAAACATTCTTGACATGCATCTGACGAAGCTTGTCTTGAAGTACAAAGAAAGGAAGAACAATACACGGTGTTCATCTTCGGTATTGGGATGACGGTTTCGAAATAATTATTTCCATGTTTCTGATTTCTTGTAGTTCCTGACATCTCCAGCTGGTTTATATTCAACAATGTAGACCCACTTAGAGATGATTTGATGGACTCCATTGGGCATACTTTAACATCCCATGTGTACTTTTCCACAAAAAATCCCTCATATTGAACCCACCTAGGGTCAATCCTAGCCTCACCAACATTCCTAGGAATCACATCACATAAATGGATTGTGAAGAGATATTATATTTATGGCTGTCACTAATTATGATGCATTCGGCAATGATGATTTCTTCCTTAGAACGTGCATCTTCAACATCCTGGCGGTCATTTTCAACATTGTTTACCAGAGAAGAGGAACTAGATACAGATAGTTCGCACTTATATCATCCAAGGAGCGACCATGATTGAAATTGGTTCATCTTTACTTGTATGACCTTGAAATCTTGCTACCTTTTCTAGCTATAAATCTTCTTTTACCAATATTGATCACTTCATTCTGTTATTTGTCTTAATAAAAACAAGTTGTTCATCGTCATCAGGATAATTTCGAAACAGCATTTTTTGGGAATTTCCTCCAACCCTACTTGCCATTCCCTGCTGAATGGAACTCTCAAGTAAAATTCACATCATAAGCCATACGTCTTTCCAGTTGGTGGATTTGTGCATCTCTATCCCTTTTGTGTTAGGGAGTAGCCCAAGAAAATTTGGACACTTGCCTGAGCATCAAGTTTCCTGCTATCAATGTTTCAAATTATTAAGGTCAATTGTGGAAGAAAAAACTCGCTACTATCTAGCAAAATCATCAAGATAAGGGTTTTCCCATCTGACTCGCTTGAATGCACTAGTTAGATTAACTTATACCTGTATGCTTCTTTCGAGAGAACAAGGCTCTAGAGGCGTCAAGATGGTGCATGCTTTTCCTTTCCACGACTCAATTTGTCAAGAATTATAGGTGCATGAGGTATTATGGATATTTCCTTTCCCACTGAAATATTCTGGCAAATGATGAGAATTGTGCTCACGAGCACTGTCTGTTCTAAACATCATAATCACTTTCCCCATTCTGTATCTCAATCCAGTTAAAGAAGTTCTACACCGTATTAACAACATCGCCACTTTCGTGGTAAGAAAGAAAAACACTTTGAGAATAATAATCAATACACGTGTTAAAGTACTTCCATGCATTCTATTATGAGACATGGAATTGGAAGGACCTCAAGCATTAGAGTTAACAAATTCAAATTATACACATTTGCACTGGTTTTCTTCTTAGAAACATGATATGAAGCATGAGCGTGCTTAGCTTTCAAGCATGCACATAGTATGTCACCATATTGCCTTATAGATGCTACCTGGTACCTTGTAAGGTGATTTTCTAGGTGTATTAGGACTGACACAGCAGGTTGCGGTTATTGAGCAAAAACTAAGGTCGTATATTTGATAGAATAGAGTTCATTTGTACTTGATCTGCAAAGATTTGTGAGGATAATGGTGCAGTTCTCGGGGAAGTTTGGGGTAAACAGTTATTTGCATTACTAGATAAATTTGCAATTTAATGCATTCATGCCACTGGTCTTTCCTTCTTGACAGAAAACATATCAAATATTCCTTTCTATTTGTTGATCCTAATGACATTGTAAGTATGGGCTCTATTGCTGACTTTCTGAGGATTCTTATTCTTTCTGTGGATGATCATTAGTATTGAGATATATAAGCATCACAAAGAAGAACGGATTGCGAGAACATGGGGTACGACTGCCCCTGGACTTCCATATGTTCAGGAAGCTATTGAAAATGCTGGAGATTGGCTCATAGGAGGTGACTTGGAGGTCATTGAACCAATAAAATACAATGATGGCCTCGATCAGTATCGTCTGTCACCTGCTGAACTCCGTGAGGAGTTCACTAGGCGAAATGCAGATGCAGTGTTTGCCTTCCAGCTCCGCAATCCTGTTCACAACGGGCATGCTCTCCTTATGACAGACACTCGTCGTCGTCTCCTGGAGATGGGCTATAAGAATCCGATCTTGTTGCTTCACCCGTTGGGAGGGTACACTAAAGCTGATGATGTACCACTTAGTTGGCGAATGAAACAACATGAGAAGGTCCAAACAGAAACACAAACTGTAAATTTTCTGTAGGCAGCTCTAATTTGGGCGACATTGCTTTAAGCTTGCTTGCATTTATACTTGTGGCAGGTTCTCGAAGAAGGCGTTCTGAATCCAGAAACAACTGTGGTCGCGATATTTCCATCTCCTATGCATTATGCTGGACCCACTGAGGTTCAGTGGCATGCTAAATCTCGTATAAATGCGGGTGCCAACTTTTACATTGTGGGTCGAGACCCTGCTGGCATGAGTCATCCGATAGAGAAGAGGGATCTGTATGATGCAGATCACGGGAAGAAGGTACTCAGCATGGCCCCAGGACTTGAAAAGCTGAACATTCTACCATTCAGGGTATGCATGCGACTTCCTCTTATCTTGGCCTATGAAATTCCTGAGCTTTCGAACTCGGTGGTAGTTTATCGTTGTCGTTTTGTTCCGCGAACTTCTGTTCTATTAAATCTTATATGCAACCATGACTCGTGTTGTTCGATTTGTTATCATTAATTTGTTTTAATCAGCTGCTGATCTTTCACCCTGATACAGGTTGCTGCTTATGACAAGAAGCAGAAGAAAATGGCCTTCTTTGACCCTTCGAGGCCTGACGACTTCTTGTTCATTTCTGGCACAAAGGTCGGTTCCTTTTTCTGATTGTTCATCCTTCCTCGAAATTCAGAAACATGCTAACCATTGAAACTCCATCTCATTGATCTCAGATGCGAACTCTGGCGAAGAACGGAGAGAATCCCCCAGATGGCTTCATGTGCCCTGGTGGCTGGAAGGTTCTTGTCGAGTACTACAATAGCCTGGCTCCTAAGAAGGGCAACATGCTCCGCGAGGCGGTTCCTGTTTAAAGCCCACATGCTGGCTGGTTGTTTGCGTACTGTTATGATCTGGTTGTGAGCATGGTATGTATTTGTCATGCGTGTATCGTGTAAGGTACGAACGATAGTGCCTGTTTGTACAATCGAAGCATCTCGACAGTGTACTACTTCACTGTATACACTGTACACAAACAACAATAAGTTTAATTGATGCTTCTGCTTGCTATTCCAGTTTGGATACCACAGGATGGCTTTCTTCTGCTTGTCATGTTTACTAACATCTGATTCATAGTTTTGCTTCATGACGATCATCTTATCGACCGTATGAAGCTCACCTGAGAAATAAATTACGCATTTTGCAACACACGTGAATTCTTCTAACGTCGAAGATAAATGATGCAGTGAATCATGTCATTGCCTCCACTAAATTATGCACAACCATTAACTTCAAAATGTGGTAGTTAAATAGTTTGCCTACCAATGGAAAGAATCGGTTATTATATATACAATTTTTTTGTGTTTAATGAATGTGGATATGGTATCAATGGATTTGAGCCATTTTCGTTCCTCGTCTGTTTGTAAAGATGCAGTGTAGGCAAAAAGCTTCATGTTTTTCATAATAGTTAAAGAATGAGGAGAAAAAAAGTGCGTGTTCAGCACGAACGAGCAACGACGGTGGCAAAGACGTGGTAAGAACGGTGGTTGAGGAAAACAATGACTGCATGCCATTGTTTGGGGATCAGGAAGAAGAAGGCCTGTCAGAAATTTACTATAATTTTTCAAAATGTGAAAAAAGCAGCAAAACTATTCTGTAAGTTAAAAATAAAAAATGAGGTCCTTAAAACAAATGATAACATCAAATGATAAAACCTATTCTAGGATAAGCTCACCATGGTACAAGAACAGGACCCAGTTCTTATCCTTTCAAAGTGAAATAGCTGTTCTTATGAACCTTCTTTCAGACAACTATCCTCATCTCTATACTCTCGATTGTTGGGAAAAGAGACTTCGTCGTTTATTCAGAAAACCCTAGGCTCTCTTATATAGGGAGAGACCTTAGGGTAAATTACAGAGAGGTCTATAGAAAAGAAAGAAATAACAACAAACTCCATAAAGAGATAATAACACTACTAACTATTTCTACACTCCCCCTCAAGGTGGAGCAGAGATATCTATCATGCTCAGCTTGGACGAACATCTCTGAAATGGTCCTCTGAGCAGTGGCTTGATAAATACATCTGCAGTCTGATCTCCTGAGCTCACATGTGCAGTAGATATCAATCCTCTCTGGATCAAGTCCCTAGTATAATGGCAGTCAACTTCAATATGCTTGGTCCTTTCATGAAAAGCTGGATTGTTGGCAATGAACAATGCTGCCTGATTGTCACACTGAAGCTTCATAGGTAGAGGTACCGCTACATGTAGATCTTCTAGTACTGAGCGAACCCACATCATTTCCGCACTGGCTTGAGCCATGGCCCTATACTCGGATTCGGCACTGGACCTTGCCACAACAGTTTGTTTCTTGCTTTTCCAAGAAACCAAAGAGCCTCCAACAAACACTGCAAACCCTGAGGTTGATTTTCGGTCCTTAGGACATCCTGCATAATCTGCATCTGCACATGCTGAGACAGATAAGTCCGTGCCCTTTCTGAATAGCAGCCCTGAACCTGGAGAAGACTTTAGATACCTCAGTATCATGTGTATAGCATCCATGTGAACCTGTCTTGGCTGCTCCATAAATTGACTCACCCTGCTAACTGCAAATTGAATGTCTGGGCGAGTTATGGTGATGTAGAGGAGTTTGCCCACCATCTCTCTATATCTCCTCTTATCTACTTCATCAGTATCACCATCATACAGCCTCACGCTGGGATCCATAGGAATACTTGATGGTTTGCAACCATCCATGCCCGTCTCAGTCAGGAAGTCTGTAATATACTTCCATTGGATCATTACCAAACCCTGTGCATTCCTTGCAAATTCTAACCCCAGAAAGTATCTCAGGGTCCCAAGATCTTTTGTAACAAACTGACGGCCAAGGAATGCCTTCGCCTTTTCTATGCCCTGTGCATCATCTCCTGTAACAAGAATATCATCCACATAGACTATAATAACAACCGTACCTGCCGATGACTTCTGGACAAACAATGAGTGATCGGCATTTGACCTCTTGAATCCTTGTTGCTCAATCAGGTTGGACAACTTCTGGAACCATGCTCTGGGGCTCTGTTTGAGGCCATATATCGCTTTGTGAAGTCTACAGACCATCTGCTTCTCCCCCTCAGCAGTAAACCCAGGTGGCTGCTGCATGTAGACTTCCTCCTGCAAGTCTCCATACAGAAATGCATTCTTGACATCTAGTTGAGATATACTCCAATCACGGACTACAGCAACAGATAAGAGAATACGAAGGGTAGAATGTCTCACCACTGGAGAGAATGTATCCATGTAATCCACACCGTAGGTTTGCGTAAACCCACGAGCGACCAAGCGTGCTTTGTACCTATCCAAGGTTCCATCTGCATGGTATTTGACTGTAAAGACCCATTTGCAGCTCACAATGGATGCATCAGAAGGTGCAGGGACCAAAGACCATGTGCCACGAGACTGCAGAGCCCTCATTTCTTCTTCCATTGCTAATCGCCAGCATTCATTCTGCAAAGCTTCCTGGTATGTCCGTGGTATATCCACGGAAGACAAAGCTGTGGCAAATCTCTGAAAATCATCTGTGAGACGGTGAAAAGAAACCTGTGAAGCAAATGGATAAGTGGTACATTGCCGCTTCTGTTTCTGAATAGCAATCGGAACATCAAGATCATCATCTGCTGTACGAGATGGGCTAGTATCGGCCTGAACTGAAGGATCCTGCACATGTACCAAACCTGACCCGTCAGTAGTAATGCCATCTGAACATACCTGAGGCGGGATGATCGGCTGCTGTGTGGTTTGAGCAGGACTTGACCGACGCGTATAGAATTTCGGTAACGGTGATATGATAGGCCGTGGATTGGGTGGAGGAGGTGGGGGGGTGGTGGAGGTGGTGCTGGCGTGGAGACAGACACAGGGGAAGACTCAGGTGTACTCAATGTAGGTGGTGGAGGAACATAGATCTCATCAGTGGTAGTGGATGGTACCATTCTGTCACCTGCAGGAGAGAAATACATGACAGACTCAAAGAAAGTGACATCAGCACTCACAAAGTATCTCTTAGTTGTGGGATCATAACACCGGTAGCCCTTCTGAGTTCTGGAATAACCAACAAAGACGCACTTGACTTCTCTAGGAGAGAGTTTGTCAAGTCCGGGAGATAGACGATGCACAAAAGCAACAGTGCCAAAGACACGTGGAGTTAGTGAGAATAACTCCTTATCTGGAAAAATAATGGACATAGGTATCTTTTCACCTAGGACTGAGGATGGCATACGGTTGACCAGATAATAAGCAATAAGGACAGCATCGCCCCAGAAAGAAATAGGGGCACAACTCTAAATCAACAATGTACGAGTAATATCTAAGAGATGGCGATGCTTCCTTTCCGCGACACCATTTTGTTGTGAGGTATATGCACAAGTGGTTTGGTGAATAATGCCCTTTGATGACAGGAATTGCGACAGTAAGCGTGTACAAAATTCAAGGGCATTATCAGTCCGAACATATTTGACATTTGCAGAAAAAACATTGAACACTTCATTAATCAAGTTTTTGATCACATTTCCTGCTTCAGATTTATTTTTCAAAAGAAAGACCCATGACACACGAGAGAAATCATCCACTACCACAAGATAAAACATGTGTCCCTGATGATCGGGAACACGACTTGGACCCCATATATCTATATGTAACAACTCAAAAGGGGAGCTACTGCTCCGACTCAGACGACGTGGGAAGCTCGACCTGTGATGCTTTCCCAACTGACACGCTTCACATTGAAACAAAGAACTAGAAGAGATCTGAGGCAGAAGATGGCGCATTTTCTGAAGTGGAAGGTGACCAAATCGGAGGTGCCAAATGTACGGAGAGACTAGTCCAGCAGAATGAGAGGAGACACCAGCATATGAATCCCGGACCAGCCGATATAAACCATTCTGCTCAGAGCCACATCCAATCACCTTGCCCGTGAGTATATCCTGAAAAATGAGAGAAGACGGGTCAAATATGGCACGACAGTTCAAATCCTTCGTAATCTGACTAATAGATAGCAAATTCATTGAGAACTCAGGAGCATGCAGAACATTCTGTAAATGCAAAGTGGAGACAGGAAAACCTCCCCCTGTCCAATAAGGGGCGAATGGGTACCATCTGCTATCTGCACTGAACGTCCGGGAGGAATGTCCCTGTAGGCCTGTAATCTACCTCTATCTCGGCAGAGATGATGTGTGGCTCCAGAATCAACAATCCAGTCAGATATATCATGAGATGTAATAGATCTACCCTGAGGAGCTTGCGGCTGCGGAAGAAACTGGCAGAGGCAGTGGCAGCAATATCTGAGGAACCACCAGGCGAATCACCAGAAGCATGTGGCATAATCTCTCGGAGACGGGCGACAAGTTCGTCAAATCTACTATCTGCAGTAGAAGTCAGTGGAGACTGAGAGTGCTCTGCAATACGTGTTGATGCTGGAAATCCATGCTTCGAATAGCATGTCTCCTCCGAGTGTCCTGTACGACGACAATAGGAACATGTCTGACTAAAGCGACCACCCCTCCCCTGGGGTCCACGGCCACGTCCACGACCACGGCTAGATGGTGGTCCACCTCTCCCACGCGAGACTGCCATCGCTGATGGGAGGTGGAGTAGAAGAGCTGGAGGAGACTGGAATGCGGCTAAGCCGTCTGTAAACATCCTCAACTGGAGGAATAACTGCATCAGCGAGAATCTGAGATCGAGCTGCATCGTACTGGGTCAAGGGCCGCAAGAAGAACACCAACCATGGTGGCGTTTCGAAACGCCTTCTGCTGCTCAGGAGTTGCAGTCAGAGGGATGATACTATATAACTTCTCGAACATCCCTCTTAGGGATGTATAAAGAGAATGGAGAGGTCTGCCGCTCTGCTTCATTGTGAATATGTCGTGCTGAGGCTGCAACATCTTCGTCTCATTTCGCACTTGCGAATATGTGGCGGCAAGAATTTCCCACATTGCCTTAGCAGTGGGCTGATGGAGGACGTCGTTGGCAATCTCCGTCGTTAAGGTGCCGGACAACCAGACCTTTGCATAGGAATCATCAGCCTCCCATGAGGCATAGATCCCAGTCTTCTCTGCGGGCTCATCCTCGGTAAGAATATGTTTCTTACCATTCGACTTCATAAGGCTCATGAACTGCATAGCCCAGAGCTCGTAGTTAGACCCGTCCATCTTGACTATTGGCGCAGGACCTTTGAATGCGACGGTGGAGGGCATATCAACTTTTGATTCTGACATACTGCCGCTTGGAGAAGAACTAGGATATGTAGACGTGATGCTGGATGTCTACAAAAACTGCATCGGATTTGAGTGCGTATGTAGACGTTATGCACTCAAATCCATAGAATGGATGTGGAAGAAACTAGGGCACGCCTAACAAGAGGCTGACAGCCCTTTCAGCGGCTAGGAGCCGCTAGAAGACCTTGTGCGTGTTGCTGTTCACGCACCCAGAGGCCGTGCGCGGGCAGCAGATGGAGATGCCGCCTATTGGCGGAGGCCGTTGGGAGCTGGGATCCCCTTCGGCGGCTGGCAGGGCTATTGGCGGGGGCCGCTAGAAGGTGGGATCCAACCAGATGGAGGGCTGGATCCAACCGCGACGATGGAAGGCTGCCGCTGGAGATGGAGAAGGAGAAGGCGGCGGCGATTGAGGGCTGCCGCTGGAGAGAGAAGCGGCGGGAGGGCGGCGATTCCGAGAAGAGGGAGGCGGGTGGGGAAGGGGCGGCGGGCGGGAGGAGAGCCCTAGGGTGGCTCTGATACCATGTTGGGAAAAGAGACTTCGTCGTTTATTCAGAAAACCCTAGGCTCTCTTATATAGGGAGAGACCTTAGGGTAAATTACAGAGAGGACTATAGAAAAGAAAGAAATAACAACAAACTCCATAAAGAGATAATAACACTACTGACTGTTTCTACATTGATCATACACACATCACTAATCTCACATTCCCAAGACCAAAGAACATCCAAATATAGAGTAATAAATAACTTCTCTCTGCCTACCTTTATCCTTAAAAACAAATTCTATAAATAGGAAATGAATCGAGAAACACTTATATATTTATTATTCCATCAAGTTAATTTTCGTTAGAAATTGATTTTATCCTTATGAAAGATGCCACATTCACCGTGGAATGTTATCTTTTTTTGCAACTTATTTGTCAGAAAATTCTCAAGTTCGACATTCGCTCAAGTTCGATACATATAAATATACACATATTTAGAAATCTTTATTTGAGATAAGTGGATTTTTTTTCCCAAGATAAATGGACTTTATTTGGAGATAAGTGAATATTTACAGGATAGGTAGAATTTATCTTGGTGTAAACTATCGAAGATAAATTGTCACATCATTGTTACAACATTCCTTATCCATCATATAAAAATATATTACGATCATGTTTTTTTAAAGAGAACAATCCTCATTAATCTAATTGTTTCAAAAAATGAAGAAGAATGGTATCAAGAGAAAAAAATGAATGAGAAGTATGCACCAAGATGCACATAATATTCGTGCACGCCAACCTTTTTTTATTGGGATATTTACCCAGCAGACCCTGAAATCTTTCGAAATTACCTCTACGACCTTTGAAACATCGTAATTCCTCCCACGACCCCGTAATCTTGCTAACCCTTACCCTATAAACCCTGTGGTTAACCCCCATCCATTTCTCCGTTAAAACTAACCGGATTCCGTTACATTCTTTTATATTATGCCTATTTTATTTGCCGAATTTACATTGATTGCCCCTCCCATTTATACTCCTCCTTTTCCCCACCACCCAACACCCCCACCTCCTCCCTCCACCGCCCTCCTCCCCGAGCTCGACCTCCTCGTTTCCGACCTCCGGCGGTGCAGCCCTTCATGTGGTCGAGAAATAGAGCTTCCGGACCTCCGGCGGTCGCGACTTTTCCCCAACAACTCTTGGCTTAGCCGGAACAACAGGGGATGCAGGAGAGGATGGGTGGTGCTCTCGACCGGCGCCTCCACTCCACTGGGCAACGTAGAATCCTTTGATTACTGGCGATATCTCCAAAAAAACACGTTTAGTTGAATTTTTAATGGAAATACGAGAGTTGCCCAACTCCACGGGTGGTGCTCCAAGAAGGACGAGCTCCTGCTCGTTTACAGGAACATGCCCAACGTCACCCTCGACCGGCGCCTCCACTCCCCAGCTGCTGATGGAGCCCCCCCTCCCCCCCCCTCCGGGCGATGCTGCTCCCTGCTCCCCCCGGGCTCCAATCCCTGGTCGTCGGCGCCCGATGCCCCGGCCCGTCATCGGCACACCCGCAACCCCGCCAGTCCCCGACCGCAACCCGACACCCGTCCCACCCTCGTACCCCGCACGACCGAGCCCCCCGCCTCTGCCTGGTTCTTCCCCGCCAACCCCCACCCAACCAACCAGCAAGGAGCTCCCGCCATCGCCTCCTTCAATGGAGTCCCCCGCCCCTTCCCCTCCTCGCCTCCGCCGATGGAGACC
Organism: Ottelia alismoides; assembly: GCA_037367405.1. Taxonomy (NCBI): domain Eukaryota; kingdom Viridiplantae; phylum Streptophyta; class Magnoliopsida; order Alismatales; family Hydrocharitaceae; genus Ottelia; species Ottelia alismoides. The sequence goes on along the minus strand of JAZKJV010010334.1, from coordinate 974,944 downwards.
CCTCCCCCCATGATGCTGCTGCGTGTCTCCGCCAACACACGTCCCACTCCCGTACCCCGCGCGACCGAGCCCCCCGCCTCTGCCTGTTGCTCCCCAGCCGACCCCGCACCCAATCAACTAGCAGAAGACAACCCCCCGCGGAGCCCCCGCGATGGCCTCCGTCGATGGAGTCCCCCGCCCCCTTCCCCTCCTCGCCTCCGCCGATGGAGACCCCTCCCCGCCTGCCGCCGCTCAGCCGATGGAGTTCCCCATACCGCCGATGGAGTCTCCTCCCGTTGATGGAGACCCCCACCCTCCTCCCGACGATGCTCCCCCTCCCCCCATCCCGCCCTGCTTCCTGCGTTGCCCAGCCTCCCAACCTCCTTAATTTTTTTTCTATTTTTTTATTTTAGATAATCCTAACCGTTGGATGGTAAATTGGTTAGGTTAACTCAAGAGTAACCCAAGTCTTTGACTCAAATATAGTTAAAATTGACGGCAGGGTTTATTGGGTAAGACGGAGCAAGATTACGGGGTCGTGGGAGGAATTACGATGTTTCAAAGGTCGTAGAGGTAATTTCGAAAGATTTCAGGGTCTGCTGGGTAAATATCCCTTTTTTATTTTATTTTTGAAATAAATGCTGGGGAATTAGACCACCATATATTACCGTGGTATTCTTTTATATTCAACTTAATTCGAAACTTCTATCTGATCCATCACGATTATTGAATTTTAACGTTCTTAGAATTGCTGAAATTGATCCATTCTAGATAGACAAGTTTGCAATATTTGTTTTATACAAAATACACGTTTACTTTATTATTCTAACTAGATCCCTCAAGGTTTCATTTAAAAAAAATCAAAAATAAATAAAGGGGGTGGGGAGACAAATGTCATGTACACCTTGGTGCATACTCCTCAAGTTATATTTCATGCACTCGTCAAAAAATTTTCAAGATCGATATTTTCTTAGATTCGGTTCCATTAAAAAAAGGTTCGACTCAGATTTGGTTAAAAAATAAAGGAACCAAACCTGAATACAAGTTTATGCTCGATTATATTAACAAATCGAACTTAAAAGTTGTAGGTTTGTCCAAGTTCCATCTGTTTACGTCTATAGTCAAGGTACAAAGGGAAGAGAGTAAAAAAATGAGGTAACACTCTTGAGAGGAAACATGTTATTTTGAAATATGTATGATATACACCGAAACAAGGTAGGGGTGGATTTCAGGAAAAATCTATCTAAATCCTACGAGACATCCCACGTGATATCCCTTTAGCATTCATATTAGCAACATGATTTAAAAGAAAAAAATCATTATTTAAGAGGGTGCATATGACAACCACTAAAAAAATTACTTATTTACCAGCACATATTTGTGACGGGCTTGGGTTGTCTGCTGTAGTGCTGTAATGCACTACAGCCGCTCGATCATGCTCAAGCATGATCGAGCGGCTGTAGTGCATTACAGCACTGCAGCAGAGGATCCACAATACTCCTACAATGACAACACATGGAGGTCCACACTGGTAGTAAAATAGAATGGAGAACATTGGGACCATTAGGGATGTTAGAAAATTCTCGGATTCGACATTCGTTCAGATTCGGCTCGTCAAAAGTTTGATTAAGATCCGATTAGAAAATAAACAAATCAAACCTGAACATGAGTTTGGGTTCGATAAAATAAACGAACCAAACATCAAAAACATAGGCTCGTTCAGGTTCGATTCGTTAAAAGTTCAACTATATAAGCACATATATACATAAAAGTATATATACATACATATTGTGTGTGTGTGTGTAAGGAAAAAATACATTCTATCACAACATAAGGGTTATTCTCTTATTTTCCCAAACCCATCTAGTCATCCACTCCCTAGGTTCATATTCCTTATTCTCGAAATCCTTCCCCTACGGGCTATGACATTTAATGAGCCGAACCGAACATTTACGAACTTTACCCAAGCCGAACCGAACTTGATTATAGTTTTCATTTTATCAAACCGAACCGAATCCTAGCCTAAAAGTATGCTAAACGAACCGAATTAAATCACATTTCCGCTACCACTAGCCTAAATTCCCTCTGAATCACATTCCCTTCCCCTTAATCGTCCTCCTCCTCCATCCCTCCCCGCTAGGGATGCAAACGGTTGGATACGAATACAAAAACGGATGTATAGAATCGTCCTCCTCCTCCATCCCTCCCCTTAATCATCGGAGAAAGTATAGAATTGTGCTATGTATGATTATAAATAAATCTCAAACTATATTAATACAAAAACGGATATACGGATACGGATGTTTACGGATATCAAAACGATATCCATATCTGTATCCATTTTATAACGGATACGGATACAGATGTCTAAATCTGTATAAAACGGATACGGTGACGGATCGAATACGGATATATCCGTAACCGTTTGCATCCCTACTCCCCGCTTTAACCCTTCTTCTCCACTCCGCCCCCGTTTCTACTAGACCTTCGATGTCTCCCATGACTATCTCCCCCCCTCCGACTCCAACTTCTCCTAGCTGCCATCTTCGACTTCTCCGATGCCTACACCGCCAGGATCGCTGCCTCTTCAACATCTCCAATGTCCTGATGGTGAGCATGTGTTATTCCCGACGTCATGAAATAATACTCGATGGGTGCACATACTTGCGTTTGTTTGACGTAATTCGACAAGAAGAATACTCGATTGATGAGGTTGTTCTATAGGAAGCTTGTCGATTGGTGGAGGAAGCAGTACTCCTCATCCCAATTCCACTGTGCAAGATGGGATGCGATCTCAAATATATTCTGCCAGGACAAGGTCCCTGCCTGCGCCAAACACTGCCTCGAAGACGATGACGCACACAATGGCATCAACGAGAGCAACACCGAGCTGTTCATCATCCATACACGTGTGTACTAGGATGTTATCATCAACGAGAGAATATGTATGCGTATGTGTGGGTGTAAGAGAGAATGTGTATGCGTGTGTTTTGAATGTGTATGAACGTAAGACCATAATTGATTTTTTTATGTATATTATTGCGCAAAATTGTATGTTTTTGAACATGTGATCACTGCGCATGTTGTGTGTGTGTGTGAATGTATATGTGTTGGTGGGAAGCGGATCCTCTGCTGGGAAGCAGGGATGGATCTGCTGTAATCGAGAGTGAACTCGATCGAGCGGCTCGGATTCATTCTCGGATTGCAGTAGATCCCTGCTGCACAGCAGAGGATCCACTCCCATGTTGGTGCCACAATAATAGATTTGTCAATGGAGTAGTATTGGGACTACAAAGAGACCACTAACAATAGCTTTTGTTGTCGCAATTACTACAATATACGACTACAATAAAACTACATTGCGGTTGCACTTTGTATTTGCGGGCAATGGTGTGCGACTACGGTAATTACGATATGTAGTCGCAAGTATCGAATGCGACTATAAAGCTACTATTCCGGCACTACAGTGCGACTACATTGGTTGAATGACTTAGGATGAAGTAGACCTGGCCAACAGGCTGGGGGCTCACCCGCCCAGCCTGCTCATGGGCCGGGTTTGGGCTTGGAGATTTGGGCATGAGCCGGTCCGGTCTGGTCAACAAAAAACTAAAAAATATACGAATATAAGCTAAATAATACATATTTTAAAACGATACACATCAAGATTTTCATTGACATTAGTTTTAAATAAAATTTAATAATTTATACATATTAAATATCATTAAAAAATTCAATGCAAAAAGTTTTCAATGCATTATGCATCCATCGGTTTCATATTTTTTTCAGGAGAACTTCTGACGTCCAGAGGTTCTTTTTTTACGACTTAATGTGCACGCACGACTTCTTCCTCGTCCGTACGTAGCTGTTGGCGACCACACATTGCATGGGGAGATCCGATGCGGACATCTTGTCCTCCATTTGAACCATTCATACGTCGTCCATTTGCTCCAACTACCAGAAGAGATACGGTTTCGTTGACCTCAAGACCAATTAGGACCGATATCAGGCGACAGCAAAATCGATTCCCTGGAATTTCAAACGCAACATTATTCAGAAGAGAATGAAGAAGAGACTACGCGGTGAAATCGAAGTTTTGACGAACCCATCAATCAACAAGAATGGGCTGAGACCGAATCAAAGATTTTAGTCAACCTCTCCATCTCTCTACAAGATCTCGCATCTCCACACTTCCGGAATCCAAATCCACCTCTCTCTCTCTCTCAGCTGTTCTTATCTGCTCATCTGTCCTCTATGGATCTCTTGGCTCAGGGAAAGCCCTTCTCCTCCTCGTTGATGGATACCCATGGTTCGTTCCTACTTATCTGCATGCACCCACCACATTCGAATCATATATATTCAGATTTGCTTAAATCAAATATCCACATTCTTTTTGCTGTGCTACAGAGCATCCAACAATCTTTCCTGCCATCGTTCATGACCCCTCATCTGTTCAGAGATCGAGGGAGGAAGAACTGATCGACGACCGCGAGCTCGAATTGCCGTCATGCGCAACGACGGCGAGGACTGTTCAGGTAACTCTTGCTACGCAGATTCAGTTCAAACATCTTATATGATAATCATGTGTAACGTCCCGAGCTTAGGTCTCCGATCCTTTATCGAAGAAAACTGACCCTGACAATTTGTCGAGTACGGGCCCAGATGGACCCGTTGGCAACCACCCAAAATGCTTAAGCTCAAGTTGTCAAGTAGTAATCCCCACCACTTATAAACCACAATCACACTTTGTGAGTTTTCTATGTGGTACTATGTTTGGGTTGGAGTGTTACAACCTCCCGCACTTATATTCGCAACATCCTCGTTGCGACATGGCACATCACTAGTTCCTAGTGACAGTGACGGTTGCATGCTCCAAGTAGCCTTTTCCTCCAACCTCTTTGTAGGGGCGGCTCCACCTCTCGGGTAGCCCCTTCCACTATCAAAAGGAAATTTGGCTCTGATACCATTTGTAACGTCCCGAGCTTAGGTCCCCAGTCCGTTATCGAGGAAAACTGGTCCTGACAACTTGTTGAGTACGGGCCCAGATGGACCCGTTACCAACCACCCAAAATGCTTAAGTCCAAGTTGTCAAGTAGTAATCCCCACCACTTATAAACAACACCCACACTTTGTGAATTTTCCATGTGGTACTATGTTTGGGTTGAGGTGTTACATCATGACGACATGTTCACAGGATGACCGGGAATCCTATGACTCTAGAAAGCATGCGGAGGAAACTGATGCGGAGGAAGAGTTAAGGGAAGCTTTCCAAGTGCTTGATGCTGACAAGAATGGCTACATTTCAGCTGATGAGGTGACAATAATGCACAGTGTTTATCAACTAATTAATTACTTGGTTATCTAATTAGTGCATTAATTTTTCACAGCTCAGGAATGTTATGATGAACTTCGGAGAGAAGCTGAGCGAGGAAGAAGCTCGACAGATGATCGAGATGGCCGACACGAACCAAGACGGGCGAGTCGATTTTCATGAATTCGCGCAAATGATGACACTGTTAGAGAAGTAGATGATCAAGGATATGATGCAAGGGATGTTTGCTGATTTTTTTCAGACATACTTCTTTAATCTCACCATCAGTCCTCGTAATGTATATATGTTAACGAGGATTCAATTCGTCGAGCGAACGTCGACCATGACTAGTAACAAATGCAGCAGTTTTGCACAGTGATATTGTTGTAATCTGGATCAACCAAGCATATAGTAAACAATAATTACACGGATCCGAATGAACGGAAATAAACAAGTTACAGATTAACATGATTAGCGTCATACATTTCCAATCCAATATCTGATTATGACATGCAAGCAGGAACCGATTAAACAAATGGAAACATAAATCCGGGCGAGATCCAGGAAAAGTAAAGTAATAAACATATTGCGGCAAACAAAATAAAAGAGAGATTAGATTAGAAGTCACCGAAGCGTCCATGAAATGGACTGTCCTTAGAGAGGATATCGCCCCCACAATACCGGTGCGTAGGATACTGGAGATCCGCTCCCAGGATACGGCGGCACATGATCTTCGTCGACGCACACCAACGGGATCGTCCTCGATTGTATCTCAGAGAACTGCAGCCGAGAGAGAGAGAGACGTTCGTCCGTGAGAGGAAGAACAAAAGAAACAGAGCCAAGACGGCGCGAGGAGTTTTTCATGCGAGTGTGTAGAACACGACGTGGGGAAAAGGATATATATATATATATATATATATATATATATATATATGGTCGTGTGCCCTAGCGTGCGTTACCATTTCGATTTCCGAAAACGCTCCTCAACGGACGCCATTTCGGATCCCGAAATCGCGGTCATAAACGTGTCCATAACGGCAAGCTGAATTCCCATTTTAGTCGACTTACCAAATTAATCGTGTAATTAATTTAATCAACTTACCAAATGAAACCTGCAGCAAAAGTATTGAGATCCGAATTGACTCTCCCGAGCCGGAGCCGGAGCCGGAGACGGAGCGCGTGCGTGCGCATGTGTGGTCCTCTATTCCTCCTCTCTACTATTGCTACAAGAGCTTGGGGTGCGAACTCATATATGAGTCCACCAAAAGTTTAGAACTCCAAGGTATGGTACTAAACTTCCACCCAAACTTTTCCATGTTTTAAATTTGAGAATTCTCAGCTTTTCCTCCAAGATATTTGGTTTCCCAATTGAAACCAAATTAGCTCCAATTATAATCACATAGATTTTCCAATTAAAATCTAATTACAAATCTTAAATACAACAGATATTAGTCGGGAACTAAGAAAACCATACTGATAGATCAATTGCAAATCAAAAACAACAAAACATGTATAGCTGATGTATGGATTTTCCGAAGGATGTCAGGCTTTGGACCAACCTCCTTGTATTGCATCCCTGTTCAAATTCCCATACAGAGAATATAATCTGCATTAAACGGTGGACGTGTGAGAATAGAATAACATAGCAGAATCCTATAACAATGGCATCTCTACAAAGAGTTAATTTGGGTAATGGTGCTTTTTCGTCTCTATGGTGCTTTAAATCATACCGTAAATGACTTGACGATCTATCCGACCTGGTCACCTTGACGGAAAATTTCTGTAACAAAAAACTTATACACGATCATGGGGGATGGAGGGTTCAGATCGATCGTTGTTGAAAATTTTAGGAAAAAATCGTTGGATCCAAGAGTTTACTATTTCATTTGGTTGTTGGCACACAAAAAGATTATCACGCAGGATCAGCTAGGGCGAATGAAAATCCATTCAATCAACAGATGCTACCTATGTAAAAACGCCCTAGAAAATTACTTACATTTGTTCAGTGATTGCGCTTTTCTAAAGTTATTTTCAGATCTTGTGCTCTTCGATCAACTTTTGAAAATTTCAATTTCTGTTAATAGGGAAAGGGGAAACAAATATTGGGAATGGAAATTGGCTGAGTTGGCAAATAAACTTTACCATCTGGTGGCTAATCTGGAAACAACACTGTAAAATCGCTTTTGAGGGTATTCCGGCTGACGCAAATTTTATTATTAAAGAAACCTTCCAAATTTGCTCTGTCAGAAATGATTTAAATTTACAGCTTAATTTAAACTTCGGGGTTGAAAGGAATACTTCTTGTTAATCTTCATAACTGCTTTATTGTTAATTTGCTGATATTTGGTTTTGTGGGATCTTCTTGTGTGGTGGGTTTTTGGTTCGTTGCAGGTGGGGCTCTACCTCGGATGGATCTCCAAACCCTTGGTTGGCTTCCTAGAGCCTCACGGAGAGGTGCATGATGGTGGTTTTTGGATTTGGCGTCTCCGCACCCGTCAACTTCTTTTGTGGTTGCATCCTCGCAGAGCCGTTCCTCGTGTTGGGCAGTGGTCTAGTCTTTTGGTTTACCGTGGCGTTTTCGGTGACTGGTGCTTCTTTTATTGGGAGGCTGTTCTAAAAATCTAGTTTCTGTTCTTTTTTGGAAGCTTGGTTGCATTGGCAGATTGATGGTTTATCCATCTGGTTTGTAACAAACTCTAAAACTTTCCATGTACTGCTTCTTACGATGAATGAACTTGAATCATTTTCCAAAAAAACAAAGAGTTAATTTGATTGAAAAGATATCCATGAACAATATCATTGAAAAAACGAATCATCAACGTAACATAACAGAAATCAACTGAAATATCGACTCAATCGAAATCATTCTTTCCATGGACGAATCGAGTAACCGCGTACGCAGCATTCAAGATGACAGAAGTGGAACGTCCGCTGTGTCATGGTCTGTAGTAGACTCTGCTGCACGCTTGTGAGCTGCTCGATCTTGATCGAACGATTCCCACGAATTTGTACTTTTTTGTGAGTCTGGATCGTACGAATTCGTGAAAACCGCTAGATCAAGATCGAACGGTTCCCAAACGTGCAACAGGATCTGCTGCAGCCCATGGCACAACAGACGATCTCTTCCCAACATTTCACCATAACGACTTCACCATCTTTCTAATCTACTCATTTTTAGTTACTCAAATAAACTTATAACATTATTAATGATTATATGCGTTACATGTTGTTTGTTTCCGTTATATTTATCGTTCTTTCTTCCGGCTATCAATACTAATGTCACAATTACATTACTTATTCCGCAACAACTAACGTTAATTTGTCTCACGTTCAAAAAATAACAATAGAGTAGAGAACGAGTAGTAGCTTCATTGTATCACACGATGCACATTCTGAGAAGAGATTTTGGTGAGGTTTCTTTACTGTAGAAATAATTGGTACGAGTAATTAAGAGAATATATAAATTGAAGCAAGCTATTACGCTGGCAAATCGAGAAGAAAGACCATCATCCCATATGTGTCCAGTCCAGCGGTGCAGCGCAAACGTTCGAATCCTCCCAAATCCCCTGCTGGCCATCGGGGATCGAGTGGTCAGGCCATGATCTGCAGGGGAACGGATCACTCATTCTTCTATTGGGGACAAGTACACGAACGACAACTCCAAACGTCACATATCCGCCGCCGAATATATAGTTTACGTGGCACCAGCGAGATCCAGCTGACGGGAACTTTGTGTCGCGGCTGCTCCACTCCGCCCTAATCGATATCAGACTCTTGAACTGAACTTCGTTGCCTTCCCGCGCTCGAATGTGGGACCCGTCCTAGCTGTTCACTACAATCCCAAAGCCTTGACGAACTAGACTCAGATATGGCAGGGAGACCCGTGTTCAATCTTGGAGGTCAGCTCACGTTTATCTAGTACGTATTTGGCATTTCGTGGGCCCTGGGCAAAAGAAAAAAAATGAGCCCTTGTAAAAAAAAATCGGTGAACAATGTACTCTTATATAATTCCATTGAATTTTGAACTTTAGCGTTGAGTTGTTCACTGAAAATTCGATTACTAAGGACTTATTTTTTGATGAATTGTTTCATCGAAAAATTGATTCTAAAAGGTCTCATTTTTCAACGAATTGTTTCATCAAAAAAATTGATTTCATAAGGGATCATTTTTAAGTGAGTTTTTTTTACTAAAAATTGATTCTGCAAGGCATCATTAGCACGTATACTATTTTTCCTAAACTAAAGGCTGAATGCATGTAAAAATGAGCCCATGAAGTTGATGGGCTCTAAGCCATTGCACTCAGAAACTACCCTCAAGGACGACCCTGCTTTTATCATAAACTTTCTCGTATTCTTGGACTCTTCTTGTGAGACGCAAAAACCATTGTTGAAGGCCAACAATCGTCGGCATAAGTTCCGTCGATAAAGGTTGTGTGAGCATTTATGTCAGTGGTTTAAAAGCACCGATCGATATAATTATTTGCAACTACCATTACATTTATCAAAGAAAGCCTTTCTCTCTTTTGTAAGATAAAAAACTTCAGGGATTAAGTGAGATTTCAATACTTTTTTATTCTCTTTAATTGACATAAACATCGTTCTTTTACTAACATGATATGGGAAAAGTAGTCCAGTCGGGATAGCTCAGTTGGTAGATCAGATGACTGAAAATCCTTGTATCACTTGTTCAAATCTGGTTCTTAACATGCAATTTATGCATAAATATTCATAGAAATGCATAAAAAGGTTGGTTGGGATACATTTAATACTATAGAGTATGTTACATACTTATTCATATAGTTGTATATATGTACACCTCCATTTTATTTTATTTTTTAAAAATATGTTAATTCCTCGTAAGATATCCGAAGTTAGTTGGTTAAAAACCTCAATCAAAGTCTAGCCTAGAAGAATGGAAGGGTAGGAATTGATCGAATGTATCTCGAAAAATCTCACTTTCAAAAATGTGTATAAACCGCCTTTCATTTTTTCCCTTGGTAGATTGTCTTTAGTGTTTAAGATAAAGCACTCACAAAAACTTGTAGGTAGTATATAGAAGGTTTTCTTTCAAAGTAAAGTCTATAACTTGTTTTTATTGAGAACCGACCTTATTAAGACTATGTGTTTTATGTAACTTCTCCTCCCGACACGGTTCCCAGTGGTACGACTATTCCCCATTATTCCATCTTATTTCACTCTTATTCCTATCTTTATCCCACCTTACCTACCTTTATTTCACCTTATTCTCCTTATTCCTATCCTCCAGCCGAACAAAGAATAGATCCTTATTCTCCTTATTCCCCATCCTTATTCATGCTTATTCCTGAAGCGAACGCACCCTTAGTAAACGAGAATTCATGCTTGAAATCATGCTTCTTGTAAAAATCATAGAACCTTTCTTTTTCAAATTCACCTCCATGATCATCTGAATGAATTCTAGTAATATTTAAGTTTATCTTCTTTTCGACTTGCCTAAAGAATTTGTCAGAAGAGTCAACTGTCCAGTCTTTGTTCTTGAGAAAGAACACAAAAAGTAATTTAGAATAGTCATCTATAATGACTACAAGAACTTACAATCATTCATGCCAACCTATTCTTGTTAGTCCAAATAGGTTAGAGTGAAGCAAGTGCATTATAAATTAGATTCTTTCTTATTAATATTATCAGTTTTTCCTAAAAAGTAAGAGTGGAAGTGAATTTTTTTCTTGATGAATGTGGATAGTAGTCCACTAACTAAATACTTCACTAGTTTGTTTAGGTATTAGTGGTAAATATGTCCTAATCTTCTATGCCACAAAGAATAATCAAAATTCAAAGTTGTTAGTTTTCTTAGATCTAAGGTGTAGATATTTTTAAATGTTTCATCTTTTGAGGAATTTTATTAGAGGTTTTATCTATCTATAACATTAAAATGGTTATTAGAATATAATGCATCAAAAAATTTAATACAATTTTGATTAGCATTTAATAAATTATGTTTTAGTCCTTTAACAAACATCACATTTAGGGCTGCTAATCGAACCGAACTGTAATGAACGGACCTATGTTCGAGTTCGGATCGATATGGAAGTTCGAAAGTTCGAGCTCGAATTTGGTTCGATAGCTGTTCGATAGGATATGTCCGAGTTCGAGTTCGTTTAGAAAATGAAAGTTCGAGTTCGATTCGATAACAATTCGTTAACAATTTTCTTAATTAAAAGTTATTTATATGAACAAGTTCGAAACTTGAGTTCGATAACAAGGTTCGATAAGCAGTAAAAATAAGAAATTATTCAAATTAAAGTGGTACAAAATCCAATAAATACCACAATTTCTTTAACCTCGAAATTTATCAAGTATGTAAATACTAAGTTACACATACAAATACACACACACACATATATCGAACTTGAACTTTTATCGAACGAACATATGTTATGTTCATGTTCGATTCGTTGAGCTATCGAACTAAAAGTTGAAGTTCATGTTCAGTTCGTTCAGGAATGAACGGACATTTTTCAAAATATTATCGAACGAACTCTAATCGAAAACAAACATGTTCAATTCGATTAGCAGCCCTAATCACATTGTTGAACGATGATTTACTTTGGTAGACTATATTGATAGCTATATTCTAACCTTTGTGATTGTTGCCAAATATCACTGTTCCACTTTGCTGTGATTTTAACATTGTGAATAGGTCTTCTCATCATGCCATGTGCTTCGAGCATCCTGAATCCATGATCAATCTTCTTATGTTCTTTTCCTCATTTTTTGTGGCAGCTAAATCCATGCATTCTTCTTTCTATGTTTCTATAATTGAACTGGAGTCTTCTTCTGAATAGGAAGTGTCATCCCGAGTTGCTTGGAATGCCATTTTTCTTAATGGTCTGAATTACTTATGATATGGAGTTGTCTGCTTCTTTCCTTTGTCAACATAATTTTTTATAAGTGGACAATCTTTTTTCACATGTTTCCTCCTTTTGCATGCATAGCGAATCATAGAATCATCAACAAATTACATATTTTCTCCATTTTTTTCTTGAAGATCTTCTCGTTGTTCATGAATATTTTGAATGTCTAGGAAAAGAGAGCCATATCATTGTCATCTTTGCTTTCTAATTCTTCTTCTCCAAAGACTAGATTCTTCTTCTTTGTTTCCTTTAAAAAACTTTTTTGGTGTTCTTCTTTGCCTGATAAGCCATGAGATTTCCTAAAAGATCAATCATTATGATCTCACCAATATAATTTGCTTCTTTTATAATGTTACTTTTTGCTCATTTGCACTTGTTAAAGAATCAGTCAACTTGACTTCAAGTTCTCTATTAAGAAATTCTTCTCTAGTGCATCGAGTTTGTTCATAATCTTAATGAACCTTGTATCTATATCCTTGATGATTTTTCTTGATAGTATCTCGAATCTTTGGTATTCTTGGATTAACATGGATATCTTTGAAGTTTTTACTTTTTTAACCAATTTGTACGCGATTAAGAGAGTTTGCTAAATCTCGTAGGCGATCTTATATTGAGATACTTATTATACTCTTTAACAAATGGAGCACAATATAGCATATTTATTGCCTTTTCGTTCTTCTTTGTTTCCTTCATATGGACATTTCTCCTCCTTTGACTCGAATTGGCTTGGTGAAGAGCTTTGAGGTGCAATTACATAGCTTGTAATCGGTAGATTGTATGAAAATATCCATCTTATTTGCCCAATATGAGTAGTTCTTTCCGTCGAAGTAACGATGCTTCGAAAGAGAGAACCACATGGTTGTCGAGATGGCTATTGGTGTTTGTGACATTTCACGAATGGGCTATTACTCCTTTCTTGTAAGAACTAGGATCTAAGACCAAATGAAAGTAGATCAGATGTTACAAGAAGGGTGTGTGGGGATGGGTGTGGTTGAGTTGTGTAACTCAAAAAATTATGCAAATAAAATAAAATCTACTTTACAAATGCACATTTCATTTTTTATGCGGAAACCCCACTTGATAAAACCCACGACTACGAACCTCATTCTAAGATTTCTCCTATGTTCTCCGGCAAATCACCTGATTTAGTGTATACCTTGCTACTTTACAAATCAGGTGTAGCACAAACCCACGTACGAGCATTATCCATTTCGAACAAACTCAAGAAAGAATTTATGTCGAAATACAATTTATTGAAAAATCAGTAAAATGAAAAAGGTGGTTAAATTACAATTAAATTTTGATGCAAGCTAATGAAACAGAATTGACTTCCCTAAATGGCAGAGTGAATTCCACACTATGTTGAAAGCAATTGGTGAATTAATAGTCGACTAATTTGAATTAGTCAACTTAGCAATAAGTGAATAGTCAGTTGAAATTCCCAACAATTAATAACTCATAATTGCCGATTAATTTGACTTTGTAAAAAGAATAGTCGACTAATTTGAATTAGTCAACTTAGCAATAAGTGAATAGTCAGTTGAAATTCCCAACAATTAATAACTCATAATTGCCGATTGTTAGTCGGCTGGAAAAGGAATTGGTCCAATAAAATGGGATTTGACCCCAGTGATGGGATTGGTCAATATTCTTGACTTATCCTCTTTTATGTAGCTTTTATAAATCATATTCATGTGGTCTTTCAAGCATCATACAGTTTATCAACTATGCATAGACATGTATTTTGTATGATTCTTTATTAAGAGTTCATTCCTACATGATAATCCCATTTGCACAATATAATTGGACAACCAATTATATGTAATATCATCAATATTTATTATAAAAACCATGATAGGGATGTGAGAACTAACAACATGTGGTCTTTACATTAAATTGATATGCAAATAACTTCTTTTGAGCTGCAAGTATGATTATTGTTCTTGTAGTTTCTATATGATCAACACTGGCAAATATTTTATTAAAATTAGTATTGAATTGGAGCAAATAGCTGATAAATAGAGTTTTGAGAGCGGTTAAATATGAAAAATATAGATGTCGGTTGTAGAAAAAATCGCTTGGGACAAAACCTTAGTTAATCAAACAAAATTAACACCAATGAAAAGGTTGGTGTTTCACTATTTATTTATCCAAGTAAGTGTGGCAGTTTCAAACATAAGTAGGCAGGAAATCATGCTTGAAATTTTCGAAGGAAGAAAATATTTTTGTGAATTTTTGGTCTTTCTTTTTCTTTTCTCCTTTAAGGCGAGAAAACTCTTATTGATTTTTAGTTTTTAATCTTTTTTATTTGATTTTTAATTTTCCAATTTTTATTTAATTTCCATAGGGATATTTTTTAAACAAATTTATCTACAATATAGTATGGAAAGATAGAGTATAGAGGTGATATTATATAGTAGATAAAAGACCTCGAACAACAGGCTCGAAAGAAGATATGAAAAACAAATCAAAATGAATCAAAGATTGAAGAATAAAATCCAGAGAAATATGATGAAAATACGTGAAATCATGATCAAAATAGTTCTCGCACAAGAATATTCAAAGATGATCCAAATCAACCTAAGGCTAGATTATTACATCAACACACTATGGAGCCTAGTAGTGATTTTCTGATATATGAATATTCAATTCATGTTGGAGTATAGCAGTGATTTTTCTGCTATTTGAGAGTTCCATTCATGATGGAGTCTAGTAGTACATTTTTTCTAATTTGAGAATTCACCCCACGCTTGAATCTAGCAGTGATTTCCGTTGTATCCTTGAATTCAAATCACAAAACTTTAACTCACAGTGGAATCGAGTAGTTGTTTTTTCCGCTATATGAGAATTCAACTCGTAGTGGAGTATGGTAGTGGTGTTTCTGCGATTTGAGAATTCAACTCAATGTGGAGTCGAATAGTGATAATTTTGCTATATGAGATTTCAACTCGCGGTGGAGTATAGTGGGCGATGTTCTGCTATATGAGAACTCAACTCATGATGGAGTCTAGTAGCAACTATGCTATTTGGGGATTCAATTCACAATGGAGTTGTTGACATGATTTGAGTTCTAATTGGTTGAGATCCATCCAACCCCTAATTTATGTGAATATTATTCTATATTATGATTGATTGAAGTATTCATCTAAGTTATGATTAGAGAATCAATTTATGAAGATTTGAGAATCGGTCCATTTAGAAAGATTTGTGTGTATAGGGTACTATATAAACCCACATGGGAACCATTCTTTTTTACTTCAGTTTTTCCGTCATACTGAGAGAGATCCACCGTAACCACCGATGACTTAGCCAAGTTATGGGTGAATCTTGTAAAACTAGTGCTGTGGTTGGTTCCGTGCTTGCTCATCTATGTGTTTGCTTTGCACACCCTCAGCTTTCGTTGTGCCCGATATATAAGTTCTTACTTGAAAAGAAACAATCATAAATGTTATTCTTGTTAAAGTATATAATATACATATTTTTATTTTATAATAAATAAAATTTCATTTCCGAATCAATTATTTGAAAGCAAGTGATACTTATCTCACTAAATCAACATCCTTTAAATAAACGAGGATCGAGAATAAATTACATTATTTTTATCCCAATTTCTTATTATACTCTTGATATTTCTCAAATGAACAGCCCCATACCAATATATTATATTTTTATAGGTAAGACATTAAAAGGAAATTGGAATAAGTACCTACACTCCACTTATGGCCACTTGCCCCTCTCTTATGATACGCAGTGATGTCCACTGCATGATGCCACCCACCAGCGATGAAACCTCCACAGCCTTTCTCCCCTCGCCCGCCTTGATCCAAGGAAGATAATAGTTGCATGTGCCGCGGTACATGCAACTTATATGCACCTTGATGCACACCCGTCACGGGTCGGATCAGGTCGGGTTTGGGTTGGTTCGATCCAAACTCATTTAATTATATGGACTAATGAGTCAGCTCGAAGCTTATTTTATTTTCAAATTCCAAGCTTATGCCTAAACCTGACTCAAACAAGGAGAAAAGAAGTAGGCAAGTTTCGGGAAAAGAAGAAATAGGACTATATATTCGGAGATGGAGGAGATATCTTATCAGGAAAATAGCAGATAGATGAAGGGTAGACGATTGTAGAAAGGTGAGAGAGAGAGAGATGAGATGCCATTGGCTGGACTGCACACCAAATGAAAGGATGAGAAGGGGAAAAGAGTGAGGTCAAAAGAGATCCGGGTTTGGGTTGGGTACACCAAAAGAGGTCGAAACACATACGTATACCAATATCATGTATTCCACATTTATCTGATTGTTTCTTATGCATGTGTGCATGTTTAAGACTTTAAGTACGCTAACTAATTCGTGATTCTGACATTAGTTGTATGCTGGAAATAAAAAATGGTAAAAAAATATGTTGACTTAAACCACCATTCAATTCACCATTACATATTCTATTGTAGATGTGTACACTACGATCCAAGACATATTTGTTACTTACAGTTCCACATGCTCTAACACTTGAGGACACATATTCAATTCTTGCATATTAATGTAATAATCTTGCATATTAATGTAATAACATCCTCAATCCACGCTAATGGATATGATTATTAACAAGTTTAAATATTTATTCTACACTTGAAATAAGGATATGGAAGTTAGAACATAATATTTAGACCGAACATAAATATACCGGGTATAATTATATCGTATAGGTCAGGCTATCGAGCTTGCGGGTTCGGACCTTCTCAAGTCCGAACTTGACCCGATAACTAATATGAGCTCATTTTGAGGCACACGAGCCATCCGCTAAAGTTCAGATTTGAATCGGATTACACTTGTCGAGTTTTAGATCGGATCGGACCGACCCAGCTCAATGCTCAACCCTACTTTGGAGGGTGGAGCACGAGAGGCCATCTTGACCTCCATGATGGTGTGGGCTGAGCCCCGGGTCTTCAATTCTTCCAAAATTTGGACCTGGGAAGGGCTCTAGCCGGACCCACCCTAACTCGATCACTCCCCCCACCCCGCCCACATCCGCGCCGCCCCCTGAAGGCTGCAAGCACCACCGCTGCGCCACAGAGCCATCTCCGTTGCGGTGGTGATCTCGGTGGGAAGCGCCGAGATGTGGCGATCTAAAGCCCGCTCGCTTCTCTTCAGATTGCAGCAGCAAAGCCCCTTTCTTGCGAGAATCAGGCCGCCGCTTTCCAAAACCCTAGTCACCCCGCCGCACGCTCCTCCCATAGCTCGATTTCCTCTCTCCAGATTCTTATCCACGGATTCAAGCGCCAATTCTGTCCGATCCGATCGGGAACCGGGTGTTGGAGAAGAAGCTGGTGGAAATGCAGCGTCTTTTGATATCTGGAGCTCTGTCGATAAAGAGTCTGATGTTGGTTCTTCGATTTTCGAAGATTCAACCTCACATTCGGGAAATGGTGGCGTCTTTACGGAAGGAGATGACGAAAGCTCGTTGCTTGCGGGTGGTACTGATGAATCTGGTGGTATTGGCGTCGGGGAGGACGTGGTAGAAGCTGCTGCTGGGCTTGGTGAAATTGATGCAGAAAAGCTTGAAGAAACATTGTCTGTTTTGCGGAGCGTTGAGGTGGACTCGGTGGATTCATGGCTTGAAGAAGCGGATATTGCTTTGACCGAGGAATTCATTTCTCGTGTACTCCAGGATTCTGACGTCCCAGTTGATAACTTGATCGAGTTCTTCGCATGGGGTTCTAAAAGACCCGATTTTGCGATGGGTTCTCCAGTTGTTGATTGCTTTGTTGAAAAAGCTTCAGGATCCCCTGAAATCACTGTTGGTGGAGCTTTGAGATTGTGGGATTTGATTAAAGAGGTGGGTGAAGTTGAGAAGAGTTTAGTCAGTACGAAATCTCTCAATTGTTTGATTGGGTTGTTTTCCAAACTTGGGAAAGGGAAGACTGTTGTGGAGGTGTTTAAGAAGTTTGAGGAGGTAGGCTGCGTTCCTGATGGTGAAACTTACTACTTGACGGTCCTTGCTTTGGGAAAACCGTCGTGGGCTGCCACTGCATTGGATGTTTGTGAGAAGATGGTTTCTTCTAAGCAATTTCCAAATGGCGACAATCTTGGGAAGATTGTCAAATTTTTCTGCAAGGGGGGCAATGTGAAGGTTGCACATATGGTGTTCTTGGCAGCGAAAGAGGAAGACATATCCCTACCTTCATCTTATGTTGATATCTTGATAGATTACTTGTCAAGAAATGACGACACTCTTACAGAGGCGATGGATTTGTTGGAGGAGCATGTAGAGAGAACGCCGAAATCATCAGTTAAACCATTTGCTTGTGTTGTCTCTGGTCTATGCAGGATCAAAAATACGGCCAAGGCAAAAGAATTGATTGAACAGATGCTCGGTTCAGGCCCCACACCGGCAAAAAGAATGTTCAATGATACTTTTACTGCTCTTGTAAAGGCAGGGGACATGGAAGATGCGATTTCATTGTTAAAGTCCATGAAGAGAAAGGGGCTCAAGCCTGATATTCGTGCTTATAATGTGGTGATGAGCGCCTATTCTAAAGGTGGTTTGATGAACGAGGCTCGTGATATATTTACTCGAGCCAAGAGAGATCATCGAAAGCTAGGGCGTGTTAGTTATCACATCCTTTCTCGTGGGTACAGCCGAATTGATGATTTTGAGAATGCCCTTAAATATATGAATGAGATGAGGTCAGAAGGGATATTGCCAAATGTGGACGATTATAGAAAAATGATTGAGACTCTTTGCCTCAAGGCTTTAGACTGGAAAACTGCTGAAAGTCTTCTGCAAGAGATGAAAGAGAGTGGATTGCGCCTTGATGGTCAAACACGAGGTCTTATAGCTGCAGTGAGGGAATTGGAAGAGGAAGAGATAGAATCCCTAGGAGAGCTAGCTGAAGCGTAACAGAATTTCATACATAATGCTCTTTGGATGATTGGGTATGTTTTCTCAAATTAATATAATTTTCTGTGCAAAATGACCTTTAAATTGCTAATGGGAAATCATATTTCTCACTAGATGTTGTCACACTCAAACCCGCAGGTTGCGGCCAACCTTATTTTACTCTATTTTGGTTTCGTTAGTCATTATGACTTGTACTCCTTGATTATTTTACAACTGTTTTTGTTTTTCTAGTCACTGATCAGTTCCATTTGACTTGCTTCTTGGGGATGGTTATGACTTTTTCAGTTGTCACTTATGTATACATATTCTAACTAACCTCTTAGATGCATCAAGCTAGTATTGGGTTTTGATGTGACCTTTACTTGTACTTTTTGTGGAATGTAGTATTGCCAATATTTAGAACTCGAAAGGTCGAGTTTATGGTCCAGTTTAGAACTTACTTAAATGTGACATGGCTGCCATCTCCAATTATCTTATACGTCCAGTTTCTTATGGATGGTCCTTAAGGAATTTCCCTTTCATTGTAATCTTATGCGGTGCACTACGAGAGTCTTTCTTCTGAAAACATCAATGTAGAGAGAATGGACTGATATGTGGAATAATCAACATATCACTTTCTATTGACGGAATCCTATGCTTTCTATTGTTTTACTTTCTTCCCTCTTTTGTACTCGGAGGGTGACCTCATTATCATTGCTTCGTGATGAGGATTGTCACCAGAAATGTCAGGACATGGGAGAGTTGAAGACATGCTAGATAAGTACTTGGGAGAGTGCGGTGATTTATAGATATGTGTTTAATGTTGATGAGCAGGAATTCTGATGTTCTAGGTGAGCTTGAATTAATTGATCTACCTTCCCTTATAACACTTTTACTTCGAGGAACTCCAAGACATGCACTTCCATGTTAAAGCTAGATTTTTCTCTTTCTTTTTTGTGTGCATTGGCTGGATTGATATCCTTGCAAAGATTGCTCAAACTGCATTCTTTGGCATTACGCTCCAATGACGACTAATGAGAATCCCTGAAATTCTTATGTTAAGTTTATGTAGTCGTGGTTGTGTTAACAGCTTAACATGGCTTCATAGCTGTGATCTGGGAGCAGTAGAATGGATGGATTACCCATTGTAGACTTAAGGAGCGTCCACTTTTTATATGTGGTTGCTAAGATTTTTATATGTTGAACTAAAGTAGTGAGTTTGAGAATAGTAAGAAAATCATTCTTACCAAGGTCTAAGTTGAACGAACTCGTAGATGAGAGTAGCTTGTCTTCAAGAGAGGTCGAAGATAGGCCTATGGTCTAAAAGTTGTGTGTGAAGAAGATTGAAAAAGGAGATTGTCCGACAACAATATGATTGAATGAAAGGGATGCTAATACAAGAGCTTCCACATGTTCACAAACAAGAAGACTTGAGGGTGGTAACTCTATTGGCCTGTTTGGTTGTTGGGTTGGACTGGGTTGGGTTGGGGTACACCGGTGTACCCCTCCTTCCAACCCCCTTCCAACCCTCTCAATCCTCCTCACAGTTTACTATTCACAGGGGTACAGTTTACTATTCACAGGGATACCCCAACCCAACCCAGTCCAACCCAGCAACCAAACAGGCCCTATGTGTGACAATATGAGATGTTATGCGGTTAGGTAATGATGGTTGGGCAATGATGTGGAGCAACTTATGATAAACTTTTCTTATCTATTGGGTTTCTAATGAATTATGGGTTATTGGGTCTGAATGGATTTACTTGTCCGTTGTATTAATATACGAGTGTAGATATTGAAGCAGTGACTATGTATTCAAAGGTATTTTCCTTTGCTTACATAGAGTATATCAGGTCTTGCAGCTGCTTTGTAATATATATTTTTATTTTCAAAGGAATTTTCTTACTACATAGAACCGTAGAGGTTTCTCTCTGCTTTAGCCAACCTGCATTTATTTTGAGTAGCATCTCCATCGATTTCCCCATCATGTTGCAAAATAGAAAACAAAAGCATGCCATGTATAATAATCAATAAAGGTCACATAATATTGATATCCATTATGTGCTATGATACGGAATGGACCACATACATTGATAAATACAAGATCTGGAATACCTTCGCATCTTACATCTTTTGTGGATAAGGGTGTTGTGTACATCTTACCTTGAATACAATTGTCTCAAGTTGTTAAATCTTGGTTTTTCAGAATATCTAAAAATCCATCTTTTACCAGTCTCTTTTTCATATTAACAAACCCATATCCAAGTCTTTGATGTCGGATCATGGCCAAACGATCTCTATCCTCCCTCAATCTTTTAAGGGGGTTTAGTTACAAGTATTAGTAACGTTCATGACATATTCTTTAATGTTTAATTTATAGAATCCATGATGTGTTAGAAAACTTTTAAATATAAATTTACTGTAATGGCTATGTTAAGTTTCTCTTAGAAAAAAAGAATATTCATGTCTAGCTAACTTAGATATTGATAGTAAGTTCCTTCCAACATATGAATGGAGAGACATTCTCTATTAAATATAATTATTCCACGACCTAATGATAATTGGTAGGTTCTAATGTTGATTACTGCAACCGTTGCATTGGATCCCATATAGATGACTATCTCCTTCTGATCAAGTGTTTTGATTTTCTAAAATAGATGTAACAAATTGCAAACATTAACAGAAGCATTAGAATCCGCAATCCAACTACATTCTCGTCTAGCAAGCAAGTTGGTTTTATGGTGAATTCAGATGTATTACCTATCGATGTTTTAACCTTCGCCTTCTTTAAGGTCTTTAGGTATTTTAGACAGTTGCATTTTCAGGGCCCCGGTTGGTTGCAGTGATCGTAGATATTCGTCGTCATTGGTGTCTGATGTTGATCTTTTTTATTTGAAGGTTGTTAGAGTATTTGTTATATGCGTTACTTATGTGGGAGATGGGTATGGATCCATTTACCACATCCGGTTGTTTAGTCTCACATCCACCAGTTGTGGGATGTGGATACTATATAAGAAGCCCCTCACCCCTTGTATCCAGTGAGAAAGTGTAATAGACACAACCAACCCTTTGAGGCGTTCTCCCGTGGTTTTATCCCGCTCCTTAGGGAGTAGGGTTCCACGTAAAAATCTCTGTGTTCCAAGTTTATCTTTCTGTAGTTTGTGCTTTGTTTATCATTCTGCTTTCACATTCTTTATTTTCTAACATGGTATTAGAGCGGGTTCGATTCTCACGGAGTTATTTTTTTATTCGAGAGTCAATTATAGTGTTTAGTTCTTGAAGATCAACTCGTGAGTAGTGTATATTCATGTTCAATTTTTATTCACTTCCAGGGTTTCTTGAGACCCTAAATTTCTGCCAACATAGATTTATGGAAAATCGATGCAAATCTATTATTGTTCGTTCATGACTGTGGTTGTCGAGATCAAGTTATTGGGCATCTAGGGTTTTCTAAAACCCTAGATCTACAATCCCGAACACGTGAGGATCCAACATCAAGAACATCAACCTCCAGATCGATGTTTTAAAGATTCCAGAGCTGCTCGAACCAGGTTTCCGTTCAACATTTCCATCAGGGTACATTCCGGTCTCAGGGTCTACTTGTAGGCTAGGAGGCGACAGAATGCATGCACCCCTTTCGAAACTCCAACTCCCTCTCATATTCATCATGCTCATAGTCGTCATGAATGCTTGAAACATATGAATTCATTGGCCCTTAAGAAGGGTTGACCTCTCTAATCTCTTTGAAGAACTTCGACACTCTCCAGGATTTCGGAAGGGGAAACAGTAGATGGTGGGATCACCGTGGGAATGTCAAGTGGGCTTAAAGGAGAGTAGGGAACAACGTAAAGCACCCCAGGCGGTGAACTTCCTTTCCCAACGTAGGCGGCAGGGATTCCTCCCTCGAAGCCCCATCGAGTGGCCTCGCACGAAGCCGAACTGCTCCTCTTAGGCGGTTCATCCCCTCCACACACGTGCATCTCCTTCCAAGGGGAGCTCCATTGTTGAGCTCGCACATCCTCTTGCTGGTGGCGAAGACCTCCTAGTGGTGCCTCCATCTTCGAGTGCACAAGAGGAGCCAGGGAGAGGCTTCAGGCGGCGTAGCTCTGAGGTAGGAGCAACGTGTGCGCTCCTCCAAGCAGAATCAGGCGACGGTACCCCTTCGACGGTGGATTCCCAGATTGGGAACCCTAGTGAAGGCGTAGAAGTATCGAGCCCTATAGGAGCTTTTAAATTATAAAAAAAATCAAGGAGCCCAATCGAGCCCTATAGGGGCTCTTAAAATAAAAAAGTGGGGCAGTTTTTAAGCCCTAATGGGGTGAGACTTCAGAGAAAAAAGTAGAGGGGTCATGATTCAAAAAAAAGGAAAGAAAGAGAGCTTGGGCCCATGTTGGTCCAACAAAAAAAGGAGAGAGAGCTGCAATATTTTGGCCCAATTGGGACGTGATCTTTAAACAAAGGGAAAAAAGGTGCGTACAAAAGAAAAAAAACATACATAAACAAAAAAAATTAAGAGAGAGAAGCTGTAATTTTTTAAACCGTTTATTACAAAAAAATGAGAGATGAGTTGGCTATTAGAAAAAGGAAAATAGCCAATAAAGAAAATTGCAAAAACAAAAGAAGGAAATTGAAAAACCAAGAAAAAATATATCAGCTTATGTGATGTTTTGTTTCTCCCAATTTCTTTGTCTTCTCCCAACTTGGTCGACGCCATTATTTTTTGACAAGTATGGGAGAAAAGGGGGAGTATTGTGTAGAGTTCTTCAGCCATGATTCAGATTTTCCCAGGCCAGCTAGATTGTTCAGACCCTACATATATTCAGATATTCAGACTCAACTCAGATTGGTTCCGAGTCTTCAGTCTCAGATATGCACATGTATGCGGTCTTCTTTTCATATGTGCACATGTTTGCCATCTTTTGTGTGGTTCCCATCTTTTATGTTCCGGTCAGGGTTTTCATGTGATCCATAGGGACTCCAGAGTAGAGTTCACATTCCTTATGTTGTGTGGTGTAGGGTTTTCATGTGGTTTTATAGGGACTCCGGAGTAGAGTACGATTTTCTAAGCTAGTATGGGGGAGACCCAGCTCTCTGACGAGGAGACTTTTTCAGACCCCATTCTCCCGTGACCGTGAAATCCGACGAGGATGTCTCCACAGCTTTTCAGTTGGCCCTATCAGAGATGGAGCAGTTGTCCACATGTTTTTGCAGGCCAGAGTACTCTGACAAGGACTCATTTTCAGTTGTAGTGACTCTGACAGGCGCAGTACAGAGCACATGCTCTCCGATGAAGAGATTCAATTTGACACACTCCAGCCCGTTTGTTCGTCCTCACATGTACGACATGAGATGCAATGTCCTCGACAACGGCTGACAGTTGTGCACGTTGAGTTGATATTGTGTGTAATGTCTTGTCTTGTGAGTTGAGATTTCTTGCTGTTTGTCAAAGCGGAGCGTTGCATGCTCCAGCTTGAGGGAGAGTGTTGGAGTATTTGTTATATGCACCACTTATGTGAGAGATAGGTAAACGGATTCCTCCAAGATCCATTTACCACATCCAGTTGTTTAGTCCCACATCTACCAATTGTGGGACGTGTAGACTCAATGATGACTATATAAGAAGCCCCTCACCCTCTATATCCAGTGAGAAAGTGCAATAGACACAACCAACCCTTTGAGGCGTTCTCCCGTAGTTTCATCCCGCTCCTTATCGAATAGGATTCCACATAAAAATCTATGTGTTCCATGTTTATCTTTCTGTAGTTTATGCTATGTTTATCATTCTGCTTCCACATTCTTTATTTTCTAACAAAAGTGGTTGGAAATATATTACCAAAGAAAATGTAGGATTCATACAACTAACTCCAATCTAGGAATGCATGGATAGAGATGAGAGTAACCATAAATAAACGACAGATATAGATGAGAGCTGCCAGCTTACACTAGGGCAAACTGACAACCAAATAGTACAAAGATACCCCATCGGTATCACGTCTCTGGTATAATGACAATCAACTTCCTTTATTTCACATGTTTGGTATGTTTGTGAAACATGTGGTTATTGGCTATATATATTGCTCGATTATCATATGTGAGCTCTACACTATTGGTGGGAATGGTCTAAAGATTTGTGAATATGTATTGAATCCTACTAGTTCTGTTGTTGTAAGGGTCATAAATATGTATTCACTCTCAACACGAGAGCTAGACCACTTACTATTTCTTACTCCTCTAGGTTACATAGCTTCATGCAAGATATGCGCGGACCTTGTAGTAGACTTTCGATCTAGCATGCATTCTTCATAGTTTGCATCAAAATAGGCTATAAGGTTGAAGGCATTGCCTTTGGTGAATACTAAATCCTCCCCAGTGAGGACTTGATATATCTCAAGACTATCATGCATGCAGATGTTCCGCAACACTTAGAGGCTTGAGAGGTGGGTCGCCGGGAGTTAGGAATAATCAGGAGGGAGAGGTTGCTTAAGGACTTGGAGGTTGAAGGGCCTAGATTCGGTGCATGCATACTATGTCAGAAAGATACCCACCATGATGCCGAGGAAAGATAAGCGGACAACGGTGCTCGCCTTGGTGGAGATGTGTGAGGAAAACTTGCAGGAGGCATCTACTGCGACAACGACACCGTCGATTCCTCGGAACCATTTCGACGTCCTGGACAGGGCAATGACCAAATGCTTGGGCCCGATCCCGCCTAGGAAGACCTCGCAAGTTGCGTTATGAAGATTCTCTCTTGGAACGTCATGGATTTGGGGCATCGTGGAGTTAAGAACCTCATTTTGGAAGCCAAAGCAGGCATGTTTCTCCTCCAGGAAACAAAACTGTCGGGAGGAGTGGAAGCGGCCAGAAAAGGCTTTGATGGAGGCGATCGGTTTGAACTCTCGAAGATGGAGGCATAGGATGCTTCGGGCGAACTGTGGACTGGATGGAAGAAGGATACCTTTGATCTCATGGAGGTGTCCAAGTCTCTGTTCTGCCTGCTGTTTTGCTGAAGAGGCGTTCTGATGTACTTAGCACACTCGTCACGAATGTCTATGGCTCAACTGGCAACGACAGGGGTTCTTTGGCATCATACCTGGAACAGTTGGGTCACGAGATTACGGAAGGTCTATGGATTATTGGGGGGATCTAGATGCCACTCTACTTCCAGATGACCGACCATGCTACGGAGGTGGAAGGGACTCTAGATCTGAGGAGTTACAGAGGATGGCCCATAGCTTGGGGCTCTCGATTATCGATGCTGCTGGCCGTGCTTTCACATGGCGTAATGTGAGGTCACGATCAAGTTGGACAGATTTCTGTTGTTTACAGTCGTAATAGAGAGGTTCCCCCTTTCACGTGCGTGGGCCCTTCTGCGTGCCCATTCTGACCACTCGCCGATTATTTGGTTTTCGGGAGAGGCAGAGATGGGCAGGTTCTTCTTTCGCCTTGAGCGTAGCTAACTATTGGAGGAAGGATTCAGGGAGACTGTGGTAGAGAAGTGGAGAGGCTGGGCCCTGGAGGGCTCGGCGGTATCGAGACTGAGGCAGAGGGCTAAGAGGGCGGAGGCCCAAGCAGAAGTTACTAGATTTGATGGTCTGGATGATGATAGGGGTCTGGATAAGGAGGAGTTCACGGAGAGGCAGGGTTTACTGGAAGAATTACTCTTGGAGGACAACAAAGAAGAGGTGGAGTGGCGACAAAGATCCAGACAGAAGTGGCTAAAAGAAGGGGATGCCAACACGAGATTCTTTCATACTATGGCATCGAGTTAGCAGAGAAGAAACCACTTGCACGAGATCGAGGTGGGAGGGGTTAGAATTATGGGGGAAGCAACGCTTGGGAGTGCATTACGGGGGCACTTCGTAGAGGCGACAAGGAGGAAAAGAGGGAGTGACCGGGTTGGTTGGGGTGAGGAGTGGAAACTCCGTCGGGCATGCATGCAGAGAGCGTCTTGACACCCTTCTTGGAGGAGGAGACGAAGAAAATGATTTGTGGTTTGAATGTAGACGGGGCTCCTGACCCGGACTGCTTCCCGGTGTTATTCTACCGGAATTCTGGGACCTCTTGAAGGAGGAGGTGATGGAAGTGCTTAATGAATTCAAGGAGGGGGATAGAGGATTCGAGACGGTAAATCGGGCGTTGTTATTCCTCCTGCCAAAGAAAGACACCCCCGTGAGGGTGGAGGATTTTAGACCGTTAGCCATCTACCTTATTATGGCTAAGATCCTGACAAACCGACTCAAAGTTGTTCTAGACTCGATGGTGCTGCAGGGTCAGTCAACGTTTATACCTGGGAGACAGTTGGCAGACATCCTAGTGATTGCCTCAGAAATTTATCTTAACTGGCAGAGGACAAAGACGAGAGGCGCTCTGTGGAAGATAGACTATGCTAAGGCTTACGACTTTATCGACTGGAGATTCCTGTTGGTGTCTTTAAGGAAGAGAGACTTCCCCGAAGTTTGGGTTGACTGGGTGAAGAGGTGTATCTCTACTTCCTCATACTCTATCCTTGTGAACGGCAAGCCTGAGAGGGATTCTTCCAGCCGCAACGAGGTGTGCGGCAGGGGTACCCGTTGACTCCCATGCTCTTTGTCCTTGTGGTTGACGCCCTGGGCGTGTTCTTTAGGCAAACCATTGAGGCAGGATGGTGTGGGGGATTTCGCAAGGATGACATCTCTGTCCCTCTACTTCAGTATGCAGATGACACTATCCTTTTGCTTGGAGGAGCCGAGGATCAGAACGCTAACGCGGTGCAACTGGTTGAAATTTTCGACAGTTTTTGGGGTCTTGAGATCAACAAGCATAAGTCAGCGATAATCATTTTCGGGATGAGTGAAACCGAAAGTGCTGCAGTGACGTGGTTGACTGATTACCCACTGGGCGACCTCCTATCTCCTACCTGGGGCTACTACTGGTAGCAGGGAAACTGAAAAGAGCTGACTGGGATGATGTGGTACAAAGAACACCTTGTCTAGAGGGGGAAAGTTGATTCTGCTAAACACGTTCTCTCGGCCATACCTATCTTCTACTCCACTGGACTGATGCCAGTGGGAGTTAGGAAAAAGATTGAGACTTTGATGAGGAGATTCTTTTGGTCGGACGGGAAGCAACAAGGACATGGAATGCACCTGGTCAGTTGGGAGGAGGTTACAAAGGGACTCAAGGACGGAGGACTTGGGATTCGTAACGTCGAGGGCATAAACAAGGCACTAATTGCAAAATGGGTAACACATATATGGGGTCCGTCGACCTCGCTAGTAGCCAGACTCGTGAGGAAGATATATGGGGTTAAATCCCAACTTGTGGTGGGAAGAACTCGTTCCGAATATCCATCGTGGGCAGGTATACGTGAGGTCCTACCGTTGATATCGTTGAGCCTACGACCAAAAGTGGGTAGCAACCACCTTTTCATATTCTGATGCGACGATTGGATTGGGGAGGGTATACTGTAGGAGAGATTTCCTATTCTATATGCTTTGATGCATGGTCTCAAATTTCAGCGAAATTCGGTTGAATTTTTATCGAATATTGATATCCTGTCGAAATCGAAATTCGACCGAAATGGCCGAAATATGAGGGCCCTAGTACAAAAATGGTCGAAATGACCGGAATTTTGATCAAATTTTGATCGAAATTCCACCAAAATTCCGTTTCGGTCGGTCACTGAAATGATGACCGAAATCGACATTTAGGGCTTTGCTTTGACGACATTGAGGGAGAGTACGCTAGCGCAGGTGGCGGAAATGGGGTCGTGGATGCTGACCTTCCTGGTGGAACTCTATGATCAACGTATGGGGTGGTATCTAGGGTTGCAGGCAGTGTTGCAATAGTCGGTCGACTATCCCTAATAGTCGGTCCGACTATGCAGTGCGGGGGGGGGGGGGGGGGTAGCCGATTGAACAAACCTCTAGTCGGTCATTAGTCGGCCCGACCGAATAGTCGACCAACTATTCGGCCGACTGGCCCGACTATTAGGCTGACTGGAGTTTGACATTTGATATTTTTGTTTTTTATTTTTTATTTTCAATTTTTATGGGTTATATTTTACCATGGTATCACCACAAATGTCAAATTCTATATATCTATTATATTGATTGGTACTTTTATCTTGGATTCATGTTAACTAATGACCATATATGTATAAAACTATAAGAATATATGTATTATAAATAAATTTTATATTAAAAAATACAAAACCGAATAATTCCGAATAGTCGCCCGAATACCGATTATTCTCTATTCAGTGACCCCTCCGACTGAATACCGAATACCGTCTTCTGCAACACTGGTTGCAGGCTGACATCCCATCTCCTGGAGAGTTCTCCACGGATAGAGATCATTTTGTTTGGGGGGGGCACAAAGTTCTCCGTGAAGAGAGTCTATAAGGTCTTGTGATGGATTACAGATGCGCAGGATGCTGAGCTTTGCCAAGATATGATGGTGGTTTGGGCGTCGAAGATTCCGTGCAGAATCAATATTTTCTTGTGGTGCTTGAGAAGAGGCTGCTTGTGTGACAAAGTAAGGAGGGGAAGGTTGTTTGTGTGACAAAGTAAGGAGGAGAAGAGGCCGCTTGTGTGGCAGATACACAGTGCGACAGGTGCAAGGGGATGGAGGAAGACACCGAGCACTTGTTATTCAAGTGCATGTCATCTGAACAGGTCTGGAGGGCGGTTGGGATACCTTGGGTCACGAGCGACAACGCGGCGACATTCTGGAGATCAATTCGTACGATTGGCAACAACTCAACTGACGACTGCACCAAGCCTTTTACCATCCTATGGGCCATTTGGATAGGACGAAATGATCTGATCTCCAACAACAAGAGGTTTTACCATGAAAATGTAACATCTCACTATAACGCTCTTTACCATTTCTGGCTCCCACGGCTATGTACTCTAACCTTTTGTTAATGAAATTTGATTTGCGGTGACTCCCGTTATGGAAAATCACCCTCTTTACATAAAAAAAAGACTATCATGCATGCATACAAGTGTGCTGGAGTAGTAGGAGAGTACATGAATCAACTCAACTTATCGATTGTAAGTGATATCATGAGTTTGGGGATCACGACACCACCATGGGAGGTGAATAGTGGTCAAAGACAACTTTGAAACTTTACGCGGAATCACCAACAAACACAGAATCTTCAGAACAAGCAAGCCAATCAACATACTACACAACATTTAATGTGAAATCCCACCTGGGTAAAATTCGTGATCTATGTCTTCCTTGACTCGGGATTTCCTGGATAGCTATGCTAACTGACTGCTTCTCTAAAAGTCATGTGATATTTACACAAATATCTCAACCATTTACAAAGCTTAACGTTTCACAATCTTGGATCAGACATCAAGATCAACACTACAGATCACACCACATCACTTGTAGAAGAGCATGCAGACTTCGACTTTCTTCTTACTTCCATTTGATCAACAGAACCTGCAGATCCAAATGCTTCCTGCAAAATTGAGGATCTAACACCTACAAGTTCCTACAGAAGATTTTAACAAAAAAACATATATATTTTGCAATAATCTTTTTGTAACAGAGTAATCCTTTTTCACAAACATTAATAATAATCTTTAAATCAAGAGAAGTGATATCAAAGGATACCTGACATAATATAATTGCACATGTATTTTCAAATACAAGTGCAGCAATTATATCACAGCTATTACAGGCGAATAAGAAATATAATTTACAAAATATATATCATTAAGCTTAGAGCCTTAGGGTGTGTATGTGTGTCATCTTTGAAACATTGGAGAAATAAAGAACTAACAAATATATATGTCCTTGTGATGGTTAGATATAATAATTTGCACACTAATAGTTTGTAGTGACCTGTATCGTCGATAATTCTTGGTTTATATATGAGTGCCTTAGGATCCATATGTATATGTGTTGACTTAGGTCTTAACATTCTTGTCTCTTAGAGTAGATCGGTAACACATGTTTATTGGGACATAACCTTGCCCACTTGAACCATGCTATTTCAATCCGAAGAAAGTATCATAATGACTCTGTCTTTAAGCATAAATTGTTATGCTAGTTGTTTTTTCACCTATGTAATGCCGCCATAGTCATCTCCTGTAAGGATGATATTATCCACATAAACTAGCATTGTCACACTTCATTTTCCATTCTTTTGTACGTATAATGGATATGCTGATGACTTGGAAAAACTCAAACTTCCTAGGACTTTTGATAACTTCTGAAACCATGCTCGAGGGTTATGTTTAATCCATATATGAATTTACATAATAAGTAAATCTTCCGACACTCCCCTTGATCCTTAAAGTCGAGAGGTTGATGTATGTACACCACCTCCTATAGGTCATCATATAGGAATGCGTTCTTTAATCAAGTTGATGCATATACTCAAGTCGTACTGCTACTGCCATAAGGATGCAAACAGTGGAGAGGCGATCGACTGAGAAGGTGTCAAAGAAATTAACACCATAGGTTTAAGTATATCCTTTGACGACCAAGTGTCCTTGGTATCGAGAAACTGATCCAACGGGCTTAGATTTCATTGTGAATACCCACCTGGATCCAACCATCTTATTGTCACCAGGTGGATCAACAACCTGCCATGTTTCACGTGAAGCAAAGCTACCATTTCTTCATCCATTTTCAGTTACCATTTGGAGTCGCAAAATGCCTTATGATTACGGGGGGTATCTATGACTACAATGCCTCAACAAACCGTTTAGAAGAGGATCCAAGGCTTGGAAAGGACATGACTGTGGAAATAGGGTGCTATATACATTATCTTGTCCCCTTTCCGAGGGCTATGGGGAGATCTGTTGTATCAGTTGCTTGGCTATCTCCTGACCGTAATTGTCTCTATGGAAGGAGAAATACCATCAATATGTAAAATATCATTCGGAGGACATACATTTGTGGGGGTAGAGAATGTGTGTTTCTATGATGATATATAGTCTTGTATTGTCCTCTTGTGGGTTGGGAACAAGAACAGTAGTAGTCTCTAAGATAGGGGAGGTAAAGACACATATGTTCCAGACTTCTAATAGAAAGTGACTCAAAGAATGTAATATCTACACTTAACATAGTGTTTTCGTGATGGAGGATCATATCAATAATATTCTTTCTGATTTCTGGTGTACCTAAAGAGCACATATTTGACCGCTCTAGTCGCCAATTTGTCCTAAGGGGGACTAGTGACGTGAATGAAGTCACACTCCCAAAAACTGTGGGATGAATAGATAATTCCTTTCCCGGGAAGAGTATCTCAATGGGGACTTGCTCATCAATGGAAGTGGAAGCCATACGATTGATGATAAACATAACGGTAATGACTACATCTTCCTAACGCGTAGATGGACATGATAGTCATTAAGTAATGCATGGAAAATATCAAGAATATGCGGATGTTTCGTTCAACAATCCCATTATGCTGAGAATTATAAGCGTAGATTGTTTGATGTGTTATTCCTTTAGTAGAGAAAAAGACTGCATATCATGTGAATGAAGTTTCCTTGCATTGTCAGATTTAAGAGTCTTGTCACATGCATCAAACTGAATATTTAATTCACTAATAAAGCTCACCAAAAGGTGTAAACATTATTTATTTATTAGCAAAAAGGTCCACAAAACACGAGAGAAGTAAACACGATGATATCTATTTCTCAAATGATTGGATATCCGTTCACTTTCACCATGATCCAATGATGATCGTATCGTCACCTATCTCTGTCCCTTCCCTTTGTCTACAACAAACACGATGACCACCCATCTCTCGATTTTCTGTGACACAACCGATTAGAGGCCTCGAAGATATAAACGATTCTTCGTCTTCCTCATTTGATGGTGGTCCTCGCCGACATACTTCGAACTCTAAAAGTTCACTGATGACCTAAAAATAAGGATTGAACCCCCAGTGGTACCCACGTACTGGAATAGACCTCCAGAAAGTGCACATCTTTTGCACCATCGCAAAGAAAACCACAACCGACACTGAGTCAGGAATACGTCTGCCCTCAACCTTCTGTTCACCGAATACCACACACGCACTATCCATTGCCTTGGGATTTCGCTTGGTGGCAGCAACAAGTGCTTCCCATTGTCAAGGAGAATACGACTCTCCCTGATTTCACCGTTCACCATTCAATGACCAACCTTGTTCTTTTTTCTAATCTCATTTTCCTTGCACTTCTTTTAGGTTCCAATGGGTACTTTCCTTGCACTTCTTTTAGGTTCCAATGGGTACTGAACTTGATCTAGTGTCTCTTGTTGCAGGTAAGGCACTATAGGGAGGGAGCATCAGCTCCTTGATCTTTCGCATCGGAAGTTGGTTGTCGACGTCGACACCTTCGAGTTGTAAAGCTTCTCGCCACAGTCACATCGCAACGAGGACAACCAAGTTGGAGCTTTAATCTCTCGCACACCTGTAGGCAATCTCCACCACCTACTCAAAGGACCCGCCAACATTCAAGCGCCACCTCCTTGAGGGTACTACATTGCTGACATCTACGGATCGGTATCGCTTCATCGTCATCAAATAAAAGAGTTTTTGCATAAAAAGTGCATTTTGTTTATTCTCAACTAAATCTTGAATTATATTGTAGCTTAAAGTAAACATGTTATTTCTATTGCAAGATCTCCACTTTTAAACTTAATGTTTGCTTACTTACTCATTCACCTCTCACATTTTAGCAGTGTCAGAAAGGCGGCCCAGGCGGCCGCATATGCGTAGTCGGGCACTGGACCGAATCGCATATCCAGTATTCGGTCCATATGCGGTTTGGGCAAGTATGCGGCCTAGTAAACCGCATATGCGGCCGCATACTCGGCCGCCTTTTGTATAGAGCCCTTTCATACACTTTTCATCTTTTAGTTGCTGGAATTGGTAGCTACTGCTACTGCAGTAGAAAATAAATGTTACTGATTGTTTATTAGAAAAGATTTTTATGTTTGTAAAAAATAATTTTTCATCTTTTATTTAAAATAAATGTTATTAATTATTTATTAGAAAAGTTTTTTATATTGTTTGTAAAAAATAAATTTCATTTTTTTATTTAAATAGAAGATTTTTATTTAATTTCTATGAATGTCGTTTCATGCATTTGTTTAGTTTATATTCAATATATTTTTATTTTAGAATCAAATATATCTTCTTTTGTGAAAAATATATATATGGGTTGTTTGCTTTCTTCTGTCAATACTTTTCTCAATTGTTAAGAAATTTTGTAATAGAAAATTACTTTAAATCCCCCTAGCTAGCTGCCATCTCGTTAATGCTAGATAAAAAGGAATCCGATTATTTAATCAATTAAAATATATTGATTCACAGTCCAATTTTCATTTAATTAATTCCTATAGAACATAACAAATGCTTCTATGATTTATTATTGATATATCTCAAATATTTTTTTTCTTATATTTTCATTCCTATTGCCAACAAATTTCACTTTTATTTTTTACGATTCACTCTTTTATCTAAAATGGTCTTTTTTAAAAAGCTTTCTCTGAAATCATGTCGTACTAAAAAGTCTATGCATATATTTCATCTACTGTTATTTTTTCGAAACATAAATATCTAATATTTGAATTCAATTTATTACTTTAATTATTTTTAAATTAAAATAATACAAATCGCATCATCCACATATACTTCCGCATATCTGCTTACTCGCTTCGGACCGCCTGACCGAACGAATACCGCATACCAACTTTCTGGACCTTGCATTTTAGTAATTAGTCATAGTCTCTTCTAAACAATCTAATTTCCATTTAATCCCTAGTTTTCAATTGGCAAGTCATCCCCTATTTGATTTAGAGCATTATTTCATGTGGTTTAAATATATTAAAAAATATACACTTTTCATATTTCAGCAGTATTACCTAGATTTCTAGGATTCCAATAGTGTAAAAACCTTGGTGCAAACTGAACAAATACATAAGCTAGTGAGTTATATTTAAGCATATCAAGTTAGATACAAGGAAATTCGGTGTGATAACTTCGTCGAATCCCTGAGTTCGACACTCGAACTTGTCCTACACATTCCATAGAAATCAATTGAGGCTAGTCTGTTTTAACTTTTTTTGACCAGATACGGTTTTTGTTTTTTTAATGACATATAACACCTCTAAGTTAGAACATGCAAAAATCATGTCATCATGATGCAAAAATTGCTAACATTAGAGTTATTGATTACACTTAGATCTATATTTTTCATGTGCGACTCAAAATCAACCAGATTCAATAATGAATGAGATATATATTGTTGGGAAATCAATAATGAATGAGATATATATTGTTGGGAAAAAGAATAAAAGTTGTTTATTCCATAAACCCTAGTCCTCTCTTATATAGAGGTGACACATGGGTAAATTACATAAGATAAACAAAAATAAAATAAGCTGAGAAAACAATACAGAAACATAAATATATCTCTACACTCCCCCTTAAGATGGAGCATGGATATCAATCACGCTCAACTTGGATGAACACTTCTGAAACGGTCCTTTGAGCAAGGCCTTGGTGAAAATATCTGCAGTTTGATCTCTTGAACTGACATGGGAAGTAGAGATAAAGCCTTTCTAGATCATGTACCGTGTATAGTGGCTACTTCAATATGTCCAGTTCTCTTATGAAAGATCGGATTGTTTATAATAAATAAGGTAGTTTGGTTATCACATTGTAAATGCATATGAAGAGGTGCATATCTTTATAAGTATGCTAGCACCGCTTGGACCCACGTCATCTATGTGCTTGCTTGCGCCATAGCCCTATATTCCGATTCAATACTTGACATGACAACCACAACTGTATAGTCTACTTCTGCACATGTTGTAATAGTAAGAGTTGCTCCTTTTGCGAATAGTAATCTTGCATCTAGAGATGATTTTAGGTAGCTCAAGATCATATATAACACATCAATGTGTACCTGTCGAGGATGCTCCATGAAATGACTAACCCGATTAACAACAAAGGAGATATCTGATCTAGTGATAATAACATAAAGAAGTTTTCCCACTGATTCTTTGTATCTTCTCCTGTCTTCCCCATCTATATCATCATCGTATAGCCTTATGCTGAGATCCATAGGAATAGTAACATGTCGACATCCAATCGTGCATGTCTCAACTAGCATGTCTGTAGCATACTTTTAGTCATCACGAGACCATGTTGATTCCTCGCAAACTCTAACCTCAAGAAATACCGTAGGGTGCCAAGATCCTTGGTAACAAACTATCGATCCAAGAATTCCTTGGCTTTCTTGATACCCTGCGCATCATTTCCTATAACAAGTACATCATCAACATAGACCATGATAAGTTGGTAACAACTATAGGCCCCATTCGGCAAGGGGGTTAACCCCTCCCCCCCTTGGGGGGGTCTCCTAAAATGCATTCTTTCTCTTTCATGTGGGGTCCACTCTCCCTCTCTTTTTAATACATTAAATAAATCATTTCTCTTCCATTTATTCCATCAAAAAAAATAATATATCATAGCATCATATTATCTAAAAATTATAAAATACTCATCTTCTTTTCACTTTTCCAAACTTCAATACAATCACAACTAATAACTACTCAATTTTTCGAACTTCAATGCAATCACATCACAACAATCCCCCTCAACCCAAAACCCTCTTTCCAAACACCAAAACACAAAAATAGGTTATCCTCCCCCAGGTTACCCGTGGTAATTCACCAACCAAATGCATCCCGAGGGTTCTCTGTACAAACAGTAAATGGTCTACATTTGATCTCTTGAATCCATGCTTCCTAATTAGATCCGAGAGATTTTGAAACCATGCCCTTGGACTCTACTTCAGGGTATATATTGCCTTGTGAAGCCTACAAACTTGTTGCCACTCCCCCTCAGCAGCAAACCCCGGAGATTGTTGCATGCAGTGTTGCAGAAGACGGTATTCGGTATTCAGTCGGAGGGGTCACTGAATAGAGAATAATCGGTATTCGGGCGACTATTCGGAATTATTCGGTTTTGTATTTTTTAATATAAAAATTATTTATAATACATATATTCTTATATTTTTATACATATATGGTCATTATTTAACATGAATCCAAGATAAAAGTACCAATCAATATAATAGACATATAGAATATGACATTAGTGGTTATACCGTGGTAAAATATAACCCATAAATATTGAAAATAGAAAATAAAAAATAAAAATATGAAGAGTCAAACTCCAGTCGGCCTCATAGTCGGGCCAGTCGGCCAACTATTCGGTCGGGCCGACTATTGACCGACTGGAGGTCTATTCAGTCGGGTACCCCACCGCACCGCATAGTCGGACCGACTATTCGGGATAGTCGGCCGACTATTGCAACACTGGTTGCATGTAGACTTCTTCCTGGAGATCACCATACAAGAATGTATTTTTAACATCAAGTTGAAATAAAGGCCAATTGCGTACCACTACAACTGAAAGAAGAACCCATAGAGTGGAGTGACGAGCAACGTGGGAAAATGTGTCTGGATAATCCACCCCATAAGTTTGAGTACATCCTCGTGCAACCAATCTGGCCTTGTAACGATCAAGACTCCCATTTGCATGATATTTTACTGTAAACACCCTTTTGCAACTGGCAATAGACGTTTCATCGGGAGCGGGAACCAAACTCCAGGTACCACGACAGATAGAACAACATCGAAACTCCTGAAGTCCCCTGACAAACGATCAAAGGAAACCTGGGAAGCTAGAGGATATGAGGTACATGTACGTTCTGCTTCCAAAGTACAATAGGTGCATCCTGGTCATTAGGAATCTCTTCAATATGGACACCATTCTCATGTAAGGTTCTTGCTCAGACACATCTCCAGACCCATCATTAGGAAACATTGTATTCAGAACAAACCTGAAGCGTGCTTGATGATGGGTGATGACTATGAGTAAGAGCATGCCTACAAGTATAGTATCATGGCAATGGTGAAACTGGAACCATGGGTGGTGATGGAGGTGGTGATGGAGATGGAGGTGGAGGTGGTGAAGGTGGTGATGGGCTGATAGGAGGAGGTGGCATGTAAACCTCTTCATCTGAATATGATGAAATCAACATTCCACTTGCAGGAGAAAAATACATCACCGACTCAAAAAAATGGCATCAACGCTAACATAATATTTCTTGCACAATGGATCATAACATCTGTATCCCTTCTGCATCCTATAGTACCCAATAAAACACATTTGACAGCTCTAGGAGAAAGTTTGTCAAGATCTGGAGACAACTGATGGACGAAGGCAACATAACCAACAACATGAGGTGTGTGAGAATAATTCCTTCTCTGGTACTTTAAGGTTGGCAAGTATATGGTTGATTTGGGGTGGGGCCCTTGGGGGGGACAAGTTTAGAAGTGCCACTCTAGAAAGAGGGATTGGAATGTTCGATTTCCATCCTAGAAGATTTTTCTTGAATTTTTCTACTAAGACCTGTCAATCCAATCTATTTAAGGGTTTTGGGGAAGGTGGGATACCCAGGTAGTTTATCAGGAAGTCCTCGTTGTTCCAGCCGAAGATCTCAGAGGTAATGGATTGTTCACCTGTGAGATGTTTAGGCAATGTATGGATGATTCGAAGTTGTTTATCCGCAGGTCGGAGATTTCAGAGAAGGTTTTAGGGTGAAATTTATGCATTTAATTGCTCGTACGTTAAATTTCAAAAATATGGGGATGTCTCAGCAAATAACATATTTATGATGCAAACGTTGGAATTGGGAACTTTAAAGCGTTCAATTTGACCGCAATGGGCTAAGTTGGAGAGCATGCCATCTATGATATTCAAGAAATTTATGAAGGTTGGCTTGTCGAACCCAACGGCTTCTATCTTGAAACTTGAAAGTTTTTATAGGCGTAAGGGAGGAGAGATTTGGGCTGTGAGTGGTTTGTTGTCGGAGAAGGTCATGGGGAGATCTACCAAGGTGGAGATGGGTGAGATGGCCAAGATTGAAGGGGAGAATATGATCCTATCGATTTTTGGCCAATAACCCTGTGTCACATTGATCCAGGTGTAGCCTGATATGTTGTTACCCAGGTCAACTAGAACTGAATTTTGGCACCAAAAGTTGAAACACCAGGCGTGGGTCGAAGACTCGAAGGTGTCCTGTTGGAAGAGGATTTTGAAGGGTAATTGAATAAATTAAAGTCCCCCGCAAATAGGAGGAGATCCGAAGGTTGGATTAGATTTTCGAGGTAGGTTAGTAGGCATCCTTATCTTCAAGAAATCTTTATCAAAAATGCGCGCAACGGAAAACCAGGGGGTCCCAACCCATCACAATACTCCAAGGTTTACAGATCACATTAATGTGCCGATTGAAAGAATCAGTGGAAGGTGGCCTTTTATTAGGTCAGGCATCCCTAACTCGTGTCTTGGATCGCAAAGAGCTCTAATTTGTATTTCATAGTCAAGGTGTGCAGTCCAGCGAGCTTCCAGGGTCGACCCAATCCCAGAATATACCAAGATAAAAGGTTTATGTCCATGATGAAGGTGGAGGGGGTATTTCTAGTTACCTTGATCTTCAAGCGGCTAGCTCACGAGGAGTCCACACTCTTTCGATGAAGGATTTTGTCAAAGCTGAGTTGTCGAAGGAGATGGAGAGTTCGGGGAGGATGCCATAGGAAAGTTTCAAGGTGTTTGGAGTAATAATGGAGGGAAGGGTCCTCTAGGTGATGACATGCTTCATAGTAGGGGGGGGGGGGGGGTCAACATCGTGGTATCACGCAATAAAATTTCAAGATTTGTAGGACTAGATGTACCTGTTCTCCCTCAATCCTAGCAGAGGAGAGCATCTTTGTCTTGAGTTCCAAGGCTCCTTTCAAGGGGAGAGTTGAGGATAATGTTCTCGTCGATGTTTGTTCCCATGCTTTTGAGCCATAAAATAGTGTTCTTTGCTGATTCTCGATCTAACTCCTTGAGGAAGTGCAACTCGACTTCAAATGAAAAGTTATGGTGGGTGAGGATTTGTGGGTGAGGAACGGTTGTGCCTCCATATTCGTGGACTCCCAAGAGGCACATCCGGGTAGATATCGTCGTATCAAACACACCTGATACAAGTTCCATGATGTAGGGAGGGGAGGGGTCTCTGATCCACTGATTAGGACGTGGGTAACGTTTCACTGTTATATTTAGCGATAAGGAATTTGCAGGTAGTGTTCTCAGCTGATGGGGAGTCATAATGTGTGGAGGTAACTTCGTGGCGATGGTCAGTGGTGACTACTTCGATGCCTTTTGATATGGCTCCGCAAGCAGCTTCACCACTGAGGCGTCCTCACAATCCTCAGTTTGGGGGGGAGGGGGGGGGGGAGTTCCGAGGCAAGGAGCTTTCCAAAGTTCTTGACCAGTTGATTTGTCGAGGACATATGGGTAGCAATGATGGAGGGGGAGGCCGAGGACTGCAAACCAAAAAGGAGGGGGCTCGCAAGTTCTCAATATGCTTGGCCCCAAAGGCGGGGAACCAGCGGTAGAACCAAGGATCGCCATATCGGCGATATATCGGTATCGACAGGTCACCGATATATCGCCGATATGGACGATATCGGGTATCGACAGGAGAAAATGCCTAATGGATACCGGATTTCGGCGATATGCGTCGATATATCGCCGATATATCGGCGATATATCGGTATTGACATTGTATCGAAACGATATCGATATCGATATTTCCTTCCTTGGGTAGAACCATAAGGTGTGGTCCTCCAGCATAGTCACCTATGTGCCTATCAGGGATAAGTAGATCTTCTCGGAGGAGACTTTAGCGACGACCTGCCGGTTTGTGATCCTCCAGAAGAAGCGAAAAGAATCTTCGCCCACCTCATCGATCAACTGATTTGTGGCCCGTTCCCGGGAGGGGATGTTCGTGGAGAACTCTTGAGGAGATTGGCTTTAGACTGCTTTGGGTTTCCTGGATTTGTGCTTGCCTTTTCACGCAATCTTGATCAGTGCTGGTGAATCGCTATCTATACAACTTGTTCAATAGCTCCCTGGATTAGGATTGTGAGATCCTCTGGTGAATGGCCCCTTGCTCTTCACTATCACTATGAAATCCCTATCTTCCACTATTGAGCAGGCTGTTCTTGTGGGTAATGTCAAACCCATGAGTTGCGGTAGGAACACGGGTCCCACACAAGTCTCATTTATGCTGAAGTTCAAGTCTTCTTTTGCAAGAACTCTCAAAACACTGAGGTAGATCTTTGAATACTTTTCATAGGTGCTCGGGTCTTAAGTTGAATACCATGAAGAGTAGACTGTTGAGCTCCAACAATGGTAAGGATGATTCTTGCCCTAATCCGGTGCGACAAATCTTGGAGGCTTTCGTGGATGAGCCAGTATATAACATTTGCATTCGTTGCGCTTGTCATAGTAGGTCTTGACGGACTGCTAAAATGTTCATTTCCATGCACATTGCACAGTTCTTGCCACTGCTCGAATTTTGGTTGAAATATAGATGTTTATCCGTTGCCACTTTTCAAAACTTTAACTTGTTTATAGGAAATTTGCAGGAGGCGGCCCTCGTAAATTATATAAACAGGCATTGCTCCTTATATATCTTCTATCGAAAAAAATCCATGTCTAGTCTCTGACTCGTGTTGAGTGATTGATTATATGCAATTGGGGAAAGGGAAAAGCCACTGGCAAGAGAGTTCTCACTGCGTAGACAATCGGGTACAAGATACAAAAGACCATGTAACTGTACGAGGAAAGGAATTCTACTTCATGAAGTATGTAACTTGTCTGCTCCATTTTTATTCTTTCCACTTTTTTATTTTTTTGAAAAATGTTTCCGTGGATTACTATATCTTTCTAATATGTCATTCAAATTTCGTCGGAAACAGAGATTTCTATCTCCTCCATCCATAACAGTTAATTTACGGCAAATCTAAGACTATTAAGTTACTCGTTCTGGATGGAGGGCATAGGAGTCTCTGCTTCTAACGAAATTTGAATAATATATTATAGGGATATAGTTATGAAAATCCACAGAGGAATTTTTCAAAAAAAATAAAAAAAAGTAGAAAAAATGAGAAAGCAGTAGATAAGTTACCTACTTCATGAAGTATGATCCCTCCCCCCCCCGCTCTCTCTCTCTCTCTCTCTCTCTCTCTCTCTCTATATATATATATATATATATATATATATATATATATATATATATGAATTAGACTCTCAAATAACTCATGATTAACCACGAAATATGTATATACAAATCATATCCAAAAATATATATCGCAACACTAAGAGCAGATCCTTTGTTGTATAGCAGAAGGCTGTTGTAAAATCATCGGTCGCCTGAGTTGCTTGATCTTGATCGAGCAATTCACACAAATTCCCACGGTAAAGACCCACAAAAACATCAATTTTGTGCAAACCACTCGATCAAGATTGAGCAGCTCAGGCAGCTGATGATTTTATAACAGTCCTCTACTTTACAACAGAGAATATGCTCGCCCGCAACACTTCATACTGAAAAAGAACAATGATTCAAATACAAACCAAGACTAATGAGTTTCCGCTCACTACAAAATAATTGAGCTATAGTGATGGTTTTTTTAAAATCCATCGCTAAATTAGCCGTTGTATAACGACAATATTATTCATTGCGAAATGATTTTTCGTACTCAAAATTAGCAACGAATATCATATATGTCGTTATATCATTAGCATCGATCCACATAGTGACGTTTAGCTAATTTTCAAACTTGTAGTTAATCGTCTCTAAATTTTGATCAAAAAAAATAGCGATGATTGGTTGATATTTTGGAAAATAGCAACGGATAAGCGTCGCTATGTGGACCGTTGCTAATGATATAACGTTGGATATGATATTCGTTGCTAATTTTGAGTACGAAAACTTATTTTGCAACGAATAATGTTATTATATATTTAACAACGGCTAATTTAGTGATGGATTTTGAAAAAATCGTCAT
This sequence comes from Ottelia alismoides, assembly GCA_037367405.1. Classification (NCBI taxonomy): domain Eukaryota; kingdom Viridiplantae; phylum Streptophyta; class Magnoliopsida; order Alismatales; family Hydrocharitaceae; genus Ottelia; species Ottelia alismoides. The sequence goes on along the minus strand of JAZKJV010010334.1, from coordinate 931,966 downwards.
TATAGTTCAATTTTGTTGTATTGTGTGTTTATTAATTTGATGGCTCTTCAGTCTAACAATCAAGGAGAAATGGATTAGGACTTGTTGATCTCTTAAACATACAAGTAGTCAAACTTAAAATGGGAATTATCATATGAAAGATATAATATGTTATCGCTAACTAACGAGACACACACATACAAACACACACACATATAGATAGATAGATATAGATATAGATATATAGAGGAGTGATCTTATGAGAGCAAAAAGTTGTGAGAGCATGAGAGGATGGATTCTGGACCACGTGATTCTGTTTTCTCTCTCCTGTGTGAATCATGTGGTCCAGAATCATCCCTCTCATACTATCACAAATTTTGGCTCTCATAGGATCACTCCTCTCTCTCTCTCTATATATATATAGAGAGAGAGAGGAGTGATCCTATGAGAGCAAAAATATGTGAGAGCATGAGAGGGATGATTCTGGATCACATGATTCACCCAGGAGAGAGAAGACCAGGAGAGAGAGAAATAGAATCATGTGGTCCGGAATCATCCTTCTTATGCTCTCACAACTTTTTACTCTCATAGGATCGTGATCCTATGAGAGCAAAAAATTGTGAGAGCATGAGAGAGGTGATTCTGGACCACATGGTTCTCTCAGGAGAGAGAGGAACAGGAGAGAGAAAATAGAAACATGTAGTCCAGGATTCTTCCTCTCATGCTCTCACAACTTTTTGCTCTCATAGGATCACTCCTCTCTCTGTGTATACACACATAGCCAACTTTATTTAGGCATAACATGGTATGAACTCGATCTTTCCATTTGACATGCGATGATCCCTCGTTTCATATTATTTCCCATGCGTGAATGGAGAAAAAACAGGACATCTTTTATCGAATATATTATACAGTCACATCATTGTTGTTCCATTGATAAGCTGATGCATGCCATGAATGCAGTTAAGATATCTACAATTGCTTGAGAAAAAAAAGAAATCTCCACTTATTTTCGCAGCATCATCATTGATCCGTTAGTACTTAATCGAAACCAACTTAATATGATGGGAACGGGACTAGATATATACGGGTTTATTCGACTGAATGAATCATTGGTGCCGATGTTAGGACTGCTAATCGAACCGAGCTGTAACGAACGGACCTATGTTCGAATTCGGTTCGATAAGGAAGTTTGAAAGTTCGAGTTCGAGTTCGGTTCGATAAATGTTCGATAGGATATGTTCGAGTTCGTTTAGAAAACGAACGCTCGAGTTCCGTTCGATAACCGTTCGTTAAAAATTTAAATTAAGTAAAAATTGTTTATATCAACAAGTTCGAAACTGGAGTTCGATAAAAAGGTTCAATAAGCAATAAAAATAAGAAATTATTCAAATCAAAGTGGTACAAAGACCAATAAATACCACCATTTCTTTAACCTCAAAATTTATCAAGTGTACAAAATGCAAAGTTACACATACAAATACATACACATATGAATATATCGAACTCGAACTTTTATCGAACAAACATACATTATGTTCATGTTCGGTTCGTTAAGCTATTGAACTAAAAGTTGAAGTTCATGTTCAGTTTATTTAGAAACGAACGAACATTTTTCGAACTATTATTGAACGAACTCTAATTGGATACGAACATGTTCAGTTCAATTAGCAGGCGTATCCGATGTTGCTCGAACGAGGGATAAGGACTAAGCGGGTTATCAATAGTTGTATCACTGACTTCGAGAGAATCGAACGGAACAGCAATTGCTTTATTTGTTGGGTTTCTTACAAAAATATTCTAACAAAAATTTAAATTCCGAAACGGCCCCGCGAACGTTACTTGTACACGAATACTCTTATTCCTAAAGCCAACTTTTAGTAATAAAATAAAAAAACCGTTTATTTCTTTTCCAAGCAACAAAAAAATCATTCGGTTTGAAACAGATAACGCATGTAGTATTCTAATCACTATAATTTGTTTGAGGACTATAGTTGGAATCTTAGCTGCGTCTTTTAGGGTTGCAATCTTAGGTATTTCGTTATCTAATCACTGCATCACATGTTTGTTCGAGGATTCAGTTGAAATCTTATAGTTTAAACTGATAATTATAGTTTCAAAACACCTTCTCTCGCCAATCTTAACAGCAGCGATCTATCTATAAGAATGGACGGACCCCCATCAACCATCACCACATCTTTCCCCATCTACGTACGCCTACGTCGCCAAGTCCCCGATCGCCGTCCGCCGATGGATCCACCGCGCCCCTCCACCTCTTCCACTGCTACTCCCACCGCATCGTCGTCGACTTTGGCGTCCAGCAGTGCTTCCCGCGACGCTGCGGTGGCTCCACCGGCCGCGTGACCACGGTCCAGATCTGTATACAGCAGCACTGGCTCTTCTTCCAGGTACTCCCCGCGACGAGCATACCCACGACACTTCCTCAACGATAACGCGGGAATATTGCTCTTCGCGTGGAGTATCTGGTACAGGAGGCATTGCTGCCTCATACATATCGGGGTCGTGGGCATGCTGTCGGTGCAGCCATCGTAGTAGCGTGGGCAGCACCGCTTGACGTCGAAGGATATGCCGACGCGGGGGTGTGGTTAGTCGTAGAGGAAGAGAGGGTGCGGTGTATCCATCGGCAGATGACGGTCGCGGACTCTCCTACTTCGTCAATCCAACTGCATACGAGGTATTATTGTACATACCATTTTTTACAGTATATCATGGGGTATGTCAATACGTGCTCTTGTAACCCTAATGGTGCAGTGTGTACCAACATTTAATGGACATGCGAATTCTTGTAACCCCTAAATGTCCATTAATTGCCAGAAAAGTACTCCAGTATTCTTGTATTTAAGTCCATGATATCAGAATTTCATTCTATGATTAGATCGCTGTAATTAGAGGTGGATGTCTAGTTGATTGGATCTCTGTAATTAGTGTCTCGTTTTGTTGATATAATCTCTCGATGGTATACCCGTACGAAATCAATTCCACAGATCATTTGTGTTTTTTTTAACGCTAAGGCTGCATCCTTGGAAGGAATTACTCAGCCTTGAGATGATCAGCTTCTCATGTACCCGTGAACTTAAGATCGAGATAGTAAGGTCGGGTTGGGTACACCCATTTGATCATATCATACACATGCCGGCGGTCGGCGGACGCATTCACAGAGTTTGCCCAGCAATCAAACGAACCCTTAGTGTCTCAGGTTGTGAGGCAAGCACTAATTTTCTTCTTGAAGGTAGAGCAAATATGGGGATATTAGGGTTAGGGTTAGGGTTAGGGTTAGGTTAATTTTTTCTTCGGTGCGACATGTTTTAGGTTTCAAGTTTTTTTTGCTCTTCGATGGTTTTTTCAACGATGAAGGGACAGAGCAAGTGCTGATTAGATATTTGTTCGGGATTGAGTTTTATAGGAATGATGGGTTCATGGTTTTAAAAAGTAATTCGCAATTATGGAAGGTTACGTAGGTAAAACAAAAAATATACAGTGTTACGGGAGCAAAATCCCTTATAAAATTATTATACTTCCTTTCTTTTTCTCCCTCTACTCTGTCTTAAATGAATACAAGATAATTAAATTTGTGCATACTTGTTAATAAGCTAAAAATACATATAAAGTTTCTAACACTCAAACCTGCAAACATAGTCACATGTATGATAACATCATTTTATCGGTGATAGTTAACACTACAAAAAATTGAGTTACAGTGACGGTTTTCTCAAAATTCGTCACTAAATTAGCCGTTGTTAAGTATATAACGACGATATTATTCATTGCGAAATGATTTTTCATACTCAAAATTGGCGATGAATATCATATATGTCGTTATATCAATAGCAATGATCCACATACTGACGCTTATCCGTTGCTATTTTTCAAAATATCAACTAACCGCCGCTAAATTTTGAACTAAAAAAATAGCGACGATTAGTTGATGTATTGAAAAATAGCAACGGACAAGCATACCTATGTTGACCGTTGCTAATGATATAACGACAAATATGATATTCATCGCTAATTTCGAGTACGAAAACTCATTTCGCAACCAATAAAATAGTCGTTATATATTTAATAACGGCTAATCCAATGACGGATTTTGAAAAAACCGTCACTATAGCTCAATTTTACTGTAGTGTAAAATGTCTCCGTCGCCGCAACTTAATAGCTACTAAGATAATACGTTGAAGCGTGTCACTTTCAAATTCGTAAATCCCATAGCATATGCGTGCAGATAATCAATCAGAAGGGGCGAAATAATCGACTTTAGGACAATCTCATGTTTTTATTTAGGTATTAGAACCACGATGAGAAACACGCGTGGGTACAGGAACATGAGATACACGTACTGCAGTCAGGACGCTACTAGCCGATGGCATTCGATACATATAGGTGCATGTATACGTATAGATATACGTAGAGGTTAACTAACAGGCACGAGCACAGATGCACAGCCTGTTGGGCCCTGCGACGAAGCAGCCGTAGAGGTTGAAGCCCCTCGAGGAACAGTAGCTGGGACAGTTGGGAAGGCAGGAGCCTACTTGGTAGAGAGGGCCGGCTTGTAAGTTGCACGCACCGGCCGATGGAAACGCTGCAAGATCTGCACCACCACACCAATATATATCAGAGACTCGCTACTCTTGTATATTAATCACACACCTTTAGGGCTGTCAGCAAAGTTCGAGCTCGATGAGCTCAACTCGATCTCGGTTCGTCAAGGACTCGCGAGACGGATTCAAAACCTTAACGAGCCCGAGCTCGAGTTGGGTTTTATGGCTCGTTAGCTTATCGAGTCGAGTCCGAGTTGGACATTATTGAACTCGGAAACTCGACTCGATAACTCTTTTTTCCTCTTAATAAAAAAATTAAAAACATATATACCGAAACTTCCACATTGAGTTTGATATAAACTAGAGAGGTTAACAATTTTCTTGCCCAAAAAGCTACTGAAAAGAGTATAAAAAATCAAAATTACAAATATTATTTGCATAATTTTTTTTTGAAAGAAAAAAGGGCCATCACCGTATAGGTGTGAGCCCAAAAACTTCATCATTAATCATTTCGAAAGATTACAAGCCATCATTTGCATAATTTAATGTATAAAATGGAACAACGACTCATTAAGAGGTTCACGAGCCTGCTCATTTTGAGGCTCATGAGCCAGCTCAGAAACTCATGACTCGATAAGAGCCTCGTGAGCCAGCTCAGAAACTTGTGGCTCGATAAGAGGCTCGTGAGTCAACTCGAACTCGACGAGTTCGAGTTCGAGTTGGTGATCCAGGGCTCGATTCTTATCGAGCCCGAGTTCGAGCTTAGGTTTCTTATCGAGTTCAAGTCCGAATTGAGGCCAACTCGGCTCGTTGAACTCGATAGACATCCTTACGCACCAGTACACTCGGATTGGATCAATCAGTTAATTAATTAATTAACTAATTAATGACCGCTGCGTACTTTGATTCGTCATCAGATGTACTGTTCGAGTGCATGGAATAGTTCTGCATCCGTAACTATTTAAGCAGCTAGATGCTACTTGAGTTCAGTTAATGTCAATATAGAATGATCGATCTCATGGTTAATTAGTGACGATGAATGACCGGAATTTGTACTTCACAGTACAAATGACTTCTTATATGAGAGAGAGAGAGAGAGATCTGAGTACCTGGATTGGGATTAGCAGGCTGGGCATGCGCACAAGCAAAGAGGAGGGCGAAGACGAGCAGGAAAGGTTTCAACGCCATCTGTATGGATATGTTGTGTGATGTGTTCTTCTTCGACTGTTGTGAGCTCAAAGTCCTACGGAGCTGCCTCTATTTATAGTCAGTAAAAACTAATAATTTAATTGTACAGATAAGCATCAATCGGACTTAGCTGCCTACAATGGTGGTTGCTAAGCATGTAGCAATAATTATGTATTTAAAAAGGAAAAAATGGGGCTGCTCCCTAGGGGTAGCCAACATGGCTGCTCCCACCCCATTTTTCACAAATTTTTTTATTTTTTTGGAAAAATATCACCATATATATTCATCTCTATATCCCTCCTATATGTCACTCGAATTTCGTCAAAAAAAAAGAGACTCCTACGGCCTCCATCCATGCGTCATTTTTTTAACGGTCGCAGGATTTTTTAAATCGACTATGTCTGGATGGAGGCCGTAGGAGTCTCTGTTTCTGACGAAATTCGAATGACATATAGGAAGGATATAGGGATGAATATACATGACGATATTTTTCAAAAAAATAAAAAAATTTGCCCCAAAATGGAGCGGGGCAGCCATGTTGGCTTCCCCCAGGGGCAGCCCCATCAACCCCATTTAAAAATGGATTTAATGGGCTACCCAATGGGGGCAGCCAACAAGGCTGTCCCGCCCTCTATTTTGGTATTTTTCCTTTATTTTTTTAAATATCACCATGTATATTCATCCCTATATCCCTCGTATATATCATTCGAATTCCGTAAGAAACAGAGACTCCTACGGCCTCCATCAAGATGGTGTTGATTTAAAAAATCATGTTGCCATTAAAAATGATCGTCTAAATGAAAGCCTTAGGAGTCTCTGTTTCTGACAAAATTCGAATCGCATATAGGAGGGATATATGGATGAATATACATGATATTTTTGAAAAAATAAAAAAAAACGTCGAAAATGGCGCGGGGTAGCCATGAGGCAGCCCCATTAACCTCTTTAAAAATTATCTTATACCTTTCTCTCCAGTCACTACAAGAAATTTGACCTAAGGCGACGAATAATTTAATATTCGTTGCTATATCTTCTGTAGTTAAATATATAACAATGAATATTATTCATTACTTGCTTCTTTAAATTCGCAACGAATAATGGTATTCGTTGCTATATTTCTCGCAACGAATCATATGACAATGATTATTCGTTGAGTTTTTATTCTAATCGTTGCTAAATTTGGCAACAATTAGTGTGAATTTTAACGAATAATTCAACGGAAAAATCGTTGTTATATGGACCTTTAACAACGAATATGACATTCATTGTTAATTATAAGTATAAAATATAATTTGGCAACGAATAATTCTCATTGTTAAATCTTTTACATCGAAAGATATGACAACGAATATTTAAATTATTCATTGCCTTAGGTCCAGTTTCTTGTAGTGAGTGTTGGCTTCCATTGTACGTAGCTATGGTGAACCCTTCAATTCGATTCCCCCCTATTTTTTAAAAATCAGAGGTTCTATTCGGAAAATGTAATCGCAAGTTGTCTTTTCCTCTATGGTTTCTGGTCCTCCAAGTAATGTATCTTTTTATCAATTATTATAATGAATAGTTTTTGGCAGTGAATCCCAGCTCGGGATTTCACCCTCTTTCTTCTAAAAAAAATTATCAAGCAAAATAGATATGAATTTTTCGCAATAATTGTCCTTAATTGTGTGATCCATCAATACCACAAAGCAAAAGAAGCCTATGTTAATAACATAATGATGAATATGATTAATCGCTGCAATATTAACTTTTATAGTTTACAGTTTCAAAAGAAATAGATATTCTGTTGCTATATACTGCCACCATAGAATAATATAATGATTAGTGTACATCGACATGGATTCACAAGATAAATTTTCAAATGGATAGACATGCTGAGTTCCCATAACTTAAGGGCAGTGGCAAGTCATGAATGCTTGTGCGACTTAATATCCCCGATGCCCGTTTTAAATTGAGATGAAAATACACTACAAGGAAAATAAGTTGTGGCTACAAACAAGTTGTGGTTACAGAACTATGACCACGGATATGGGGTTTGTGGTCACAGAATTAAGCTCTGATCACGACACGTCGTGGCCAGTAGCTGTAGCTACAAGTCTCGTCGCGAGAGTTCTCTAGCCACAAATATACTGTGGCCACTACAAGTGGCCACAGAATTTATCGTGGTCGCAACTCTTATATGAAGACTTTGGCTACAGATTGTAGCTACGAGAAACTAGTGGCCACGGAATTATCATGGCCACAAGTTTCCGTAGCCACATTCCGTAGCCACAACTTATTTTTCTTGTAGGGATACCTTCCCCATCACAGATGATCCTGATCTCATCACAGAAAAGTTAACGACTACCCAGGGCATTTCTAGTGTAATTACGTACGTGTATATGCTTTGTGACAGGTTATGATCAAGGATACGATTGTAGAAATTCACAACTTTTTTTTATTATCGTCTCTCTACTAGCTGCTTAATATATGCTACAAGTAGCTTTAAAGATGAGTTGTGGCCACGGAATGTGGCTACAGAAACTTGTGGCCACGATAATTCCGTGGTCACCAGTTTCTCGTAGCCACAATCCGTGGCCAAAGTCTTCATATAAGGGTTGTGGCCACGATAAATTCTGTGGTCACTTGTAGTGGCCACGGCGTATTTGTGGCTAAAAACTCTCGCGACGAGACTTGTAGCTACGGCTACTGGCCACGACGTGTCGTGATCAGAGCCCAATTCTGTGGCCACAAGCCCCATATCCGTGGCCATAATTCTGTAGCCACAACTTATTTTCCTTGTAGTGTTTTGACAAAGCAAATGCTGCAAACTTGTAGATAAATGATATGTTTTTTTAGCTGCCATGCCGTGTTGTTCTGTACTTTCTTCATTGCTGTATTGTAAAACAATATATAGGAGAAGTTGTACAGTCGCAAGGGCAAGGCTACTACCTACGTTCCCTGACTGTGGTTTAATCAAGCGTGGGCCGAATACCTGCTTAACTTTCAATTTATATTTATCAAATTGATTTTTGCCCCCCCCCCTCCTAATTTCCTTCCTATATATGGACAATTTATTTAATGTAGATTTGAGACAAAAATCCATTTTCTCAAAGCCCCAACAACAACATTCACTTCATAAAATTAATTGTCATATCTTCCGATGTTAAATATATAATAATAAATAATAGTAAAGTAACAAGTATAAGGGCACCACAATATTGTTCATCTAATAAAAATATTACACTTCCCAATTAATAACCTACTGTAGACATGGCCAAAATGCAGGTCGGGCCGAACAGGTCGAGGATCAAAAACCTATGTCCAAAGCCCGCCCATGGGCCAGACCATAGCCTATTTCGCTCTTTATCTGTTGAATTTTCTAATAGTTTTTAATATGTACAAATAATTTTTATTAATATCATTTATACATTATATAACTAATATAAGTAGATTACATGTTACTTGACATATAAACTAGTAACTTTTATTTAAAACTAGTGTCACATATGAAAATTATGAAATGTATTAAATTATTACATGTATTATTCAACTTATATTTATGTATTTTTTGGCGAGCTAGGCCGAGTTAGCCCATTCTCAAATCTCCAAGCCTGAACCCAGGCCATGAGCGGGCTGCGCAGGCAGACCCCCAACCTGTTGGCCAGGTCTAACCTATGGTAATGCTGAAATGACAACAAAAAAATGACAGTAAGGCATCAGAGTCTCGAGGATTCCTCAAAATGATGCAAATCAGCCACCTGCAAAATGTTACAAGCAAAATCAAAACGGGAAAATGTTACAAGCAAAATCAAAACAGTCAATGTTTTTGAATAAATGAAATATATGAATGTAGAGTATTTCTCTATTTCTTACTTTGTTAGACCAAATCTCCATCCAACATATCTCCGGATAGAAAGCATCACTCAAAAAGATGGTTACCAAATCTACACTTGAAAAATAAGTATCAAAATATGTATGTAAAAATGAGAGTATGTGCAATGAATGAATACTAACCAGATTGGTTTTTATTATCAAACTCAGCATCAACTTCGTCGCCTTCATCGCCATCCACTGACTCATCACCTTCACATATCCAGTCCTCTATACAAATTAAAGCTCTGCGATGGCTATATCAAGATGGCTCCTGAAAGTATCAAGGATCTGACCCCTGGTACTAAATGCTCTCTCTGAAGCAACAATTAAGATTGGAGTTGCAAGAATATCACGTGCCTTTTGTGATAAGTTTTGATATTTGTTTGCATTCATTTGCGACCAAATCAAAATATCAAAGGTTGAATCATCCACATTGTCTGCAAAATTGTCTTTTAAGTACAGCTAGCGCTCAAATTTTCTAGAATCCAAGTAACTCAGGACTTTCTTTTGTTTTAGGAATTTCAATCATGTGTCCATTTTTACTCTCGATGCGTGAGGATCACTTTCGATTGTGCTTTGCTTCGTGTTTTTGGCATATTCCTTTACTCTAAAAACAAAGGCATGTCCATCAAATAGCACTTGGAAGACCCTCTCCACTTGTGCTACATATTCTGACACTTCCTCCATCGAGTAAAGTTCTGAATGAATGGAGAAACGCAAAAACTCAAATTTGTATCATGATCTAGAATTGATGCGATGGCAAGATGCAACATAGCATATATCATTGTCCATCAGTGTATCTTATACATTTTAGTGGATATGCTTCGAATTGAAACATCCTCATTGTTATTAACGAAAGCAAATCGTTCTCTATCTCAAAAATCAAACAAAAAACATTTCTTCTGTTTGGCTATGTTCTAGATCAAATTTCCACGTTGAAATTATACTCTCTTAGTTAGAGGAAATCACATTTAAAATGTCTTGAGATTTCCCATCCTTTTTGGAGTACAAACATTTATTCTCAAGATTGCGTATGACATGACTTGTGTCGCTTTTAGTTAGGTATGATAGCAATTCCTGTAATGATTACAACGACACATCTCCTTGCATCCATGGACATATCTTGATCAAAATGGTTCCAAACCAAATATTTAGACAAGCATGCATGTTTATTAGACCCTTCACGTTCAGCTTGGACCTCTTTCTCCCATTCTTTCCTGAGCACAACCTCCTTTGCAATCGTAGGAGTGATAACTTCCTCATTTTGTGTATTTGACATTCATTAAAGGATAATGATTAAATCACAACCGCAACAAGATTCATGAACATTCAACCACTACATTATTGGATGGAATCATGAACATTATATTAAAGGTAATCATGAACATTCAACCACTAGTATTGCATTAAATTTTAGTTTAAAACACATGAACAAACAAACAACTATTGCATTGAAAATAGATAGATAATATTCATGGTCATGGTAGAAACATATACCTTCCTCGATGATTGTGATGTCATATGGAGCAGTGGATGACAGAGGAGGTGGAGTGGCAAACCGCGGAGGAATGGAGTGGAGAGAGGCAGCAGTAGCCTCCTACAAGTAGGGGATGTGTGCATTGTGCAGTATAGTAGGGTCATCGTTGACTCAATGGGATGTGTGGAGGAAGGAGGGGGAAATCATGGGGGTGATTAGGTGTAGGCACCAACAATGGGGGGAGGGAGAGGAAGATGAAGGGATGGAGGGAGGAGGGAGGTTGGGATGCGAGCCACGGAGGTGGAAGGTACGCGAGTTATGGAGGTGAGGGAGAAAGGAGTGGGGTGGGGGTGGCGGTGCTAGGGCACAGGCACACAATAGCATGGGTGAAAGAGCCCAAAGTGCTAAGAGGAGCGGTCGCGTGATCCACATAAGGCAGGACCACAGTCGATGAGGTGATCGACGCGAAGCTCAATTAACAATCTCAACAATTAACCAGCAATCAATAATAAGGCAATCAATAGCAAGTGGATCGAAATTTATTAGAAATCATACCTATGTGTATAGTAAGAAAGTATGTGTAAGGTGTCGAACTCAGGGAACAAGGGGTGTAACTGTATTATTTATTGCTAAATATTGTATATGTGTATATATACACAATATCCTCTCAACATATTTGTGATTTTAAATTATTTATTTTTTGATTTTTTATATTTTTAAAATTTTAATTATATAATTTTATTATCTTTTATATTTTTCTGATTTTTTATCTCTTTTTATTTTCAATATATAATAGTATTTATATCTCACTATATGCAATAGTAAGTATAATATAGGGTATATATGTATAATATATAAATAATATTATAAAAATCAGAAATATCAAGAAGAATAGTCCTTTTATTTTTTTAAGAGGGTTTTAAAAATAGGGGTTGATGGGGCTGCCCCCAGGATGGCTGCCCCGCCCCTTTTTTGGCAAATTTTTTATTTTTTTGAAAAATATCGCCATATATATTCATCCCTATATCCCTCCTATATGTCATTCGAATTTCGTCAGAAATAGAGACTCTTATGTCTTCCAACCAGACTGAGTCGATTTAAAAAATCCTGCGACCGTTAAAAAAATGACGTATGGAGGGAGGTCGTAGGAGTCTCTGTTTCTGACGAAATTCGAATGGCAAATAGGAGGGATATAGGGATGAATATGCATGGTTTTATTTTTTTCAAAAAAATAAAAGAATTTGCCAAAAAATGGGGTAGGGGTAGCCATGTTGGCTACCCCTAGGGGGCAGCCCCATTTTTCCCTTAAAAATATGTGTAGTACATATAATAATAATAGGTATATATAATAATGTATAACATATATAAGATACTTAAGTTATTCTAATTATAAATATATAAAGTCAAAAGGTACAAAATAAAATATTTTTGTATTTTTCAAATATACTTCTATTTTTCAAGATTTTTTGGGAATTTTTACTATTATTTTGTGTTTTTAAAATCAGAAATTGTCCGAAACAAGGAATATTTAAAAAGGTTGGATTGTTTTGATATTTAAAAATATACAATAGGTCCAAAATTTCTCAAAACTATTTTTAATATATAATGATAGGGATAAAGAAAACTATGGAGCAGAAACTAAATTTCTTAGGATTTTGAGAATATTTTATAATTTTTATAACGTTAGAGGGTTTTACTATTTTTATTTTTCTTTTATATTTGTTGTGATTATTGATCTGTAGTGATAAAATACTATAATAAACAATAGATAATTTTTTGGAATCTTTAAAGGATGTTATATTTTTTTGTATTTTTCATGGTAAACAGGGAATAAAAGGTTCTCTTTTGAGTTTTAATAAATAGAAAATGTTAAATAAAATATATAGCGTGAATTACCATGTCATCAGACATTTTTCACTATTTTTGCTTAATTTTTGGAGCATTACAACTATTTACAGAAAATTGAAATGTAAAAAAGTTAATAAGTTGGCAGGGGTATATTTGCAATATAAAATAAATGTAAGGTACGACTTGCAAATAACCAATGTTTTTAAACTAAAATTCTATTTTTAAATACTAAATAATAATTACAAAATCTGAAAGGTTACAAGCACAGAATGCTCACGTGGGGGTCACGTAAGGTGCCCTAGTAGAGGATTGATTTGTATTTCTAAAGTCCTAGGGGCTTTATTGTAATTTTTCCACAAAAGATAAGCCTTACTTAAAATTTTATTGGGTTATTTAATAAATACAAAAACGTGGAGAGGGGTTTATGCTATTTACCCACTTAAGTAACTTTTCATCCAATCGCTCGCTGCTTGCCATGTGTCTGATCCGATGGTTGAGGTGGGGCAACATTTCAAATGTATTGGACAATCTAGATTAGATCTTGGTGTGTTCTTAATCCTACGGTCGTCACAGCCTCTAGATGAACTACATAAGATCACCAACCGAGTTGACTTCGATCTAGCATTTCTCCATGATCCGGTTGTAGATCTTCCTTCCGACAAGTGCTACATGTTTCTAGTGGGGCAATGCATGTGTGCATGTGGCCTCCGGCACAACTGAGGTGGCTCAAAGAAGGATTCGGAGGTCTAGTTAGCTCCAGCTGACTTGGAGCCTATTCTTCGTTGCTCCTTGGCTCCAGAAGGGTCTTCAATGCACAAGACCTACACCAAAATGTTACCCGGCTCGAGACGAAGAGTCTCAACCAACAAATGAAGCTGGAAAGCAAATGATTGAGTGGAGCGACGAGCCTCCTACAGAGGGTGGCGGAGTGAGGCACAATTCACTAAATCCTGAGGGATTTAGGATGAACGCGAGGGGGGAAAGATGAAGCATACGATGAGGAATGATATGGGATGGAAATCAAGGCGGGAAACGGTCAGGAACATGATGATTTGGCCTGGAGCTCAAGCTACAGGTCAATTTGGTGATTTTTTGAGTAAGCCTAAATCCGATGATTAAATGCCAAATTAAATTGTGGAAATGGAAATATAACGTAAGTTTTACCTAAAAACAACAAGATATGGCCTCAATTTGACCCGAGGGTCAAAGAGGCAAAACCTCCAGTGAAGCTCCAATGATGAATATGGATCTTGCTTTTTGGCACTCCTCCTCACTGCAAAATCTCTCGATCGGTTGTTGTCACCAAGAGAACAAAATATTATGGATATGAGGGGCTAAGAGCGGACAAAGAGGGATCAAATGTGAAAAGGGGCTAGCATCTTCTTATAAAGCATAATGAGGGGTGAGATTAGGGCTCTGATTATGCCCTAATCGATGAAGATCGAAGATATCTGGCCTTGGTGTGAATCAAGGATATCATGTCTCCAGGAATCACTCAGAACGCTAAGCTAGGGTATACTTAACTCAAGCAGGAAGAAGGGTGAAATCGCGACTCTGACAAGTTCATTGCTCGTGAAGGAAAGAGGGGTCAATTGACCAGAGTCAATGAATGAAAGAATACGGTTGGTTGTTGAACGAGAGACTTCATGCATGTCTAAAAGAATGATCCCCGCAGAAGAGTAGCCAAAACGAAAGTGTCGTTGAGACAACACACAAGAAACCTCTCATTCAAACAACAATTAACTCATAATATCAATTAGGCAATGTAAAGTAAAAATATGGAGTTAAAATTTATTACAACAAACGCAGTATAGTGCATTCAATGCGAGGCAGCGAGTTTCGAGTAATGTGGGTCGGTACGAGGTGCACCCAAAATCATGCAACGGTTCACGTCCAGCATTCTCGGGAGGAGATTGAGGAGGCCCTTCCACTTAATTGCTTTAATCAAGAGGATGGAATTCATGCAGCCATTGACGAGCATTATTCTCGGGAATGCAATGTTGGAGATTTTCCCGTTAAGGTTTCAAATAGTGGTGATGTTAATCACGCTAGCATTGACGTCCTCCCATCTAGGAAAGAAATTGATGGGGCCGTTCCACTAAATATCTCAAATGGCGGAACAGGAACGGGGCCAGAACCGCATGAGGTTCTACTTGTTCGGACCCGGGCATTGGAGACACGTTCGGATCCGAATCACGTGGGTCTCGAGGATCCGCTAATCGCGGGGAATTTGGTTGTACAGATGGGCGCCAGTGCTGGGCAGCAAGATCCGAGTAAAATCCCTCTACCCTCGATAGAGGTTTGCCATCCAGAGATGATTTCGCCTCGAACAGCACAAGTGGAGGCTATAGATCTACAGTGTTACTCAACGGGAAAAGCTTCGAGACAGGAGGGAGTATCGCATCAAACGGTAGAGGAGATGGAAAGCCCATCGTGTGTGCAGCAGCTGCGAGTTGCGTCTACACCGCTGTCAATTTCAGTCTGTGCTCTTGACAAAGGAGGGGGACTTAATCAGGTCTGCGTTGGTGGGGGTGGATCGGAGCAACGATCAGGATTAGCAATTAAAATAAACTTGTCTGCTCGGGGTGGGTTTAGAGTGCAGGGGCAGGTAGGCGACGATCGGGGAAAGGGGCATGAGGGCAGCGTAGAGGCAAAGGGCTTGGAGGTTTTTAAGGGGATGCAGATGCCGAATGATGTTGGGGAGGAGACCAAACAGGAGGTGCCAATCGGGGGAGGGGTTATGGGAGGCGGTGAGTATAAGCGGTTTAAGTGGTGCTTTGAAAGGAAAGGCACATCAACAAAGAAGAGAGGAAGGAGGAGGTCAGTGGAAGCCTCACTGAGGGTTGGTTTGGGAAGTCGATTGGCAATAAGGGAAGTTGATGGGTCAGCATCTCCACTCGGGCGACCCAGTTATTTCAGCATTTTAGACAGAAGCTTTGCGGAAAGTTTGGGGGTAGTGGCACCATCGAGGAAGAAGAAAGGGTTACCCAAATGAAGGTGATGTCGTGGAACGTTAGGGGTTTGGGCCGACCCGAGAAACGGCTAGGGGTGAAGAAGCTCATGTTTGATGCACAAGCAGATGTTTTATTACTGCAGGAGACGAAGCTATCGAGGGGAGGAGATGAAGTATGGCGCGATATAGGGAATGGGAGGGACTTTGAGTTTGCGGAGGTAAAGGCGCAAGGGGCGGCAGGTGGACTACTGACATGCTGGAAGAGTGCAGTGTTCGAGAAGATTGGTGAACGACAATCTCTTTTCTCTTTATCGGTGCGCCTCAAGCGCCGACTCGACGGAGTTTGCCTTACTGTGACAAATGTGTATGGCCCCACGGGAAACAACCGTGGCTCTTTGGCGGATGATCTGGAGCAGTTGGGCTCGGTCAGGGAGGACGACATTTGGCTCATTGGGGGAGATCTCAATCTTACGATTCTACCGGAGGATCGGCCTATGCAAGGCGGTGGTCGTGACATCGGTTCAGAGGCCTTTGCAAATTTAGTCCATGTGCTGGGATTGTCGATCGTGGATGCTGCTGGGTGTGCGTACACTTGGCGCAATGTTAGATCCAGATCTCGATTGGACAGATTCTTGCTATCGCCCGAGGGGTCAGAGTTTTTCCCCCTTTCACGGGCTTGGGAGTTGCATCGGGCTCATTCAAACCATACCCCAATTCTATGGTCTTCCGAGGAGCAGACGAGGACAAGATATTTCTTCAGGTTCGAGCGGTCATGGCTTATGGAGGAAGGATTCAAGGAAATGGTGTCTACATGTTGGGTTGAGTGGAGGCCAGAGGGGTCGGCAGTGACACGCTTGGCAGGTAAGCTTGCACTGCTGAAGAAGCTCTTGATGGCTTATAGCAAGGAGGTGAAAGCAAATCGAAGAGCCCGAAGGGGTGCGGCCCAGGAGGGCGTTGTGCGGCTGGACGGCCTGGAGGATCAGAGAGGGCTAGAACAGGAAGAGATAGCTGAAAGGGCGAGACTATTAGAAGAGTTGTTGCTTGAGGATAGAAAAGAAGAGGTAGAATGGAAACAGAGATCCAGGCAAAAGTGGTTGCGGGAAGGAGACGCAAATACAAAATTTTTCCATGCAATGGCGTCAGGAAGAAGGAGGAGAAACTACATCCACGAGCTGGAGGTCAGGGGGAGAGGGTGGTGGGGGACACACAGCTTGGTCGTGCTCTCCGAGGACATTTCGTGGAAGCGACTAGGAGGAGACGAGGGGAGGGTTGGGGCTGGCTTGGGAGAGGGGTGGAGGTGTTGTCAGGCGAGCAAGTGGTGGGGCTTGAGGCTCCTTTTAAAGAGGAGGAGGTTAAGAAAGCAGTATGGGGACTGAATGCAGACGGTGCCCCTGGTCCAGATGGTTTTCCAGTCCTGTTCTACAGGGAATTCTGGGAGTTGCTGAAGGATGAGCTAATGGAAGTGATCAATGAGTTTAGGGAGGGTAATAGGGGCTTTGAGAAGGTCAATAGAGCTTTGCTCGTCCTTCTCCCAAAGAAAGAACATCCATTAACAGTGGAAGACTATAGACCGATTGCTCTTTCAAATGCTGTCTACTTGATTGTTGCAAAGGTTCTAGCAAACAGGCTTAAGTGTGTCCTTGACTCGGTGATTCTTGAAGGTCAATCTGCTTTCATTCCTGGTCGACAGATGGCGGATGGTATGATTATGGCATCAGAAATTTGCCTTCAGTGGAAGCGTGAAAAAAGGAAGGCGATGATTTGGAAGATAGACTATACGAAGGCTTACGATTGTGTAGACTGGAGCTTTCTGTGGGTATCCCTGAGGCGTCGCGGATTTCCAGATCGATGGATCGAATGGATGAAGAGGTGTGTCACGACTTCCTCTTACTCGGTGTTGGTGAACGGGAGGCCCGAGGGGGGTTTTTTCAGCCCCAAAGGGGTGTTCGTCAGGGGTGTCCTCTGGCCCCTTTATTGTTTGTCCTGGTGGCCGATGCATTGGCAGTTTTATTCAGGTGCGCAGTGAACGAAGGCTGGTGTGAGGGGTTTCGCAGCAGGGAAATTTCCATTCCACTCTTGCAATATGCAGATGATACAGTACTCTTTCTGGGAGGTTCGGATGATATGACTACAAGGGCGGTTCAGATCGTGGAGGTGTTCAGTAGGCTATCGGGTCTTCAGATCAATAAGCATAAGTCAGTTGTGATCCCGTTTGGAATGGAGGAGTAAGATAGGGGTAGAATGGCGGAGCTGCTGGGATCCCCTCTAGGTGAGTTGCCAATTTCGTATTTGGGACTTCCCTTGGTAGCGGGAAAACTCAAGAAGACAGATTGGGACATGGTTCTGCAGAGATTCGAGCAAAGGTTGGCAGGCTGGAAGGCGGTCTCCCTCTCCAAGGGCGGAAAGTTGATCCTCTTGAAACATGTACTTTCGTCTATCCCTATTTTCTTTTTTTCCACCAGACTGATGCCAGTGGGAGTTCGAAAAAAATTGAAAAGATGATGAGGAGATTTTTCTGGTCCGATGGAAAGCAACAAAGAACGGGAGTGCACCTGGTGGGTTGGGAGGATTTGACACGTCCAAAAAGTGAAGGAGGTTTGGGAATTCGAGATGTAGCATGCATGAATAAGGCGCTTTTGGCAAAATGGGCTACTCAGATATGGGGTGATTCAAATAGACTGGCAATTAGGCTCCTACGAGAGTTATACGGAGTTCGGGGATCGCTTGAGGCTGGGAGGGTGAGATTTCAATCTCCTATGTGGGAAGGTGTCCGTGATGTTTTACCTCTTTTAGCACCAAGACTGCGGCCGAAGATCGGTGATGGAGAATTATTTCAGTTCTGGCAAGATGATTGGACAGGGGACGGGAAGCTATGTAACCGTTTCCCGAGGTTGTTTGCATTGGCGGAAATGAAGGAGTGCTCTTTAGCGCAGATAGGGATGACAGGATCATGGGATCCACAGTTTGTGTCGAATCTCTCTTCTCAACGTTTGGAGGATTTTGTCAGAATGCGATCCGAGTTGCCATCAACAAACTGCATCAATGAGGGAAGAGACCATTTTGAGTGGAATGGTGGCAGGTTCTCGACAAAGAAGGCATATATGGAGTTCAAGGGGACCTCAACGGACACGGATACAGAACTATGTCAAGATATGAAGATCATATGGGCTAACAAGATTCCGTGCAGGGTTAAGGTCTTCCTATGGTGCCTGAGAAGAGGTAGACTGTGTGACAAAGCAAGGAGGGGAAGGCTCTTCGGCAGTATGGACACCCAGTGCGACAGGTGTGGTGGGCAGACCGAAGACTCTGATCATTTGTTCTTCAGGTGTCTATCATCGGCTCGGATTTGGCAGGAGATAGGAGAATCTTGGATATCAAGTGGAAGCATTGATGATTTTTGGAGGTCAGTGAGATCGGTAGGAGGCAACTCAACACATGACTGCACGATGGCCTTTGCAGCTTTGTGGGCGATTTGGGTAGGAAGAAACGACCTTATTTTCAAAAATCAGAGGTTCTATCCAGAAAATGTAGTTGCACATTGTACCTCACTTTTTTAATTTTTGGTCCTCCAGATAATGTACTATGCTAATTTTTTAAGTAATATATTTCACAGGCGGTGAATCCCAACTCGGGATGTCACCCTCACATTTCTCAAAAAAAAACAAATGTGTATAGTATTTAAGCATGTGTAGAGGTTGAACCCAGAGAGCAAACCCTAGATTTGGCAATAATGCTCAGAATTTGTTCTTCTGGTCTTGTCTTTTTATTCTATTTATGTGTGGGTTTTAATTTAATATTTTTTATGGATTTTAATTTTTATTTTTAAATTGTTTTTAATTTTTAATTTTTAATTTTTTTTCTCTTTTATATTTTTTGATTTTAAATTTATTTTTTAAATATATAATACTCTTATATAATGATATGTATACAATATAGGCTAATATAACTATAAATGCTAATAAAATTAAACCAAATATAGGAAGGATAATGTTAATTTTTGCAGTGGGTCCCCCATTGGGACTTCACCCTCTTGCTTCTCAAAAAAAAAGATCATGTTAACCGCTCGATCAAGATCGAGCGGTTCGAGCAATTACTGCGGAAACAGCATCACGACTGACAATCCATGCACTTACATCAGGGTCTGTTGTAAGTGGGATTACAGCAGATACCCAGCGATAATCGACTCCTCATCCCGATCGTACATTCCTCATCCGACGCATCGTCGAGGGATGCTAGAGCAGACGATCCTCTCACTTCTTTGCATATTTGTCGGGCCAGTGTCCAACACGCCATAACATCATCCTCACATCCAGATCTAGTGCACCACCATTTCATCATAATACAACGAGACGAACCCACAAGAAGAGATCCATCCGTGTAACTGCAAATAATTATATCACTGATCTTGATTTTCAGACGTACGAAATGCATTCCATATCAATCTTACATGAAAAAAAGTCTAAGAGACGAACACAACATCACACTCCACTCCAGGATCATAAACAACAAAGACAATGTCCTCTTCTTTACTACAGAGGATCGAATGCCCACCCCACATACACACATCCCCTACGTCTCCATTCTAAGCAAAACAAGACGAAGAAGATGCTGATCAAGACGATGAACAGGCAACTTAATTCGTAGGAAGCAAAGCATAGTTCATGAACAAAAATACTTGCAAGAACATAAGACCCAAGAGGACCGCCGCGACGGCCGCCGCCATCCCCCCAACCCCGCAATCGACCAGCCACCATTTCCACCTTGACCGTCGGAACTCGGACGCCTCCTCCAGCAAATCCATCAGGTACCCTGCAGCACAATCAATGGAGACATGCGAGCACAGCCCCTCAAAGAACTCCCCCACCTTCTTGTCGCCCCTCAGCATGTTCACGAACACCCCCTCCGCACCCCCACCTTTCCTCCGGTTGTTCACCACCAAGTCCATGAAGGCAATGTACGCCATGACGTGCCCGCTTGCATGCGGGTAGCACTGCTCAAACGCCACCAGATTGCTGAACAGCATCAAACTATAGTCCCACACATGCAGGCACGGTACCTCGATCACGCCATTATCGAACCTCAAGTCCAGAAAACTGTATGGGTCCTTCCCATGCACCCTTTTCTTCAACCGCACACCCTTCCCGATGAGCGCCCTCGCATCCAAGATCCTCTCCTCCGATCCCAATCCATCCACCCATTTCCTCTCCTTGGTCGGTAAGATCGAGAGGTAGAACAGGTGGAGAAGGTGGTGCACCTTGATGCTGGGCGTCACGGTGAACTCCGGGTTCCTCTTGGGGTAGAGATTGGCGAACAGATCCAACGCCATGTTGAAGAGCGAGACGTTGGCCTCCCTGGGGGTCTTCAGCAGGAAGAAGAGGTGTTGTACCACAAAGAATGGGATCTGATTCTCGAGCAGCAGTATATCATAAAGCACGCGATTGCGCGCCCAAGAAGTGGGGAGCTTGGGCCCCTCGACGTCGGGGGGGAGCTCGTCCTCGAACTCGTCGACGTCAGGACCCGGCGCCGGACGCCGGGGCTGGTCGAGGATGAGGTGTAGGAGGAAGCAGCCGTCGAGGAGGAGCATCTCGACGTACTCGTTCTCCTCCATCTCCACGGAACGCGCGTAACACGCACGCGCCGTGGCCTCGAGCGCGCGCATCTCGTCGATGCAGCGCTCGAGGGAGTCGCGGGGGTCGACGTGGGACTGCCTGCGGAGGAGATGAGCGAGGCAGCTCCACTTGAACACCTGGGCCTCGGCGAATTGCGGATCCCGGCCGCGGCCGTACCCGCAGTGGTACGGGCCGATCGAGACGATGGATGGCTGGTAAAGCCTGGGGCTTTGGCGGCGCATCTCGCCGGGGACCTTGAAGACGGTGCATCCCGCGCCGGAGCTCCGGTGGCCGGACGAATCCTGGACGCGCTGCCACAGGGAGTCGATCCAGGGGAGGCCGGAGTCGGACTCACCGGCATGGCGGGTGGTGACGACGTCGTCGTCGTCGATCTTGCGGGATCGTATACGGCGGAGGTTGATGCGAGGGGACGCATTCGGGAATTGCTGATCGTCCATTCTGGCCCTGAGGACGTTCATGGTGACTGAGGGATGGGGATTCCGAAGGGGATCAATGATGGGGTTGATGTGCTTTGGGATCGGGAGGTGGTGTGGTTGAGGCGTCCATGTACGAGACACGACGATGGTAGATCTGGAGAGAGAGAGAGAGGGAGAGAGAGAGATGTGCTCACATGTCAACCATTGGGATGCGGAGATCATAGGAGTTGAATCAGAGCCGGGAGATGGAGATCATGGGAGGATTTAGATCTTGGATGCGATCCTCCTCTGACATGACATGGAAGAGTAGTATGTTTTCTACGTAGGGATGCATGTGCAAGAGCAATCCATGCAGAATACAATCATATGCATATATGGAGAGAAGAGATCCTCTGCTGTAGAGGCATTGAGGTAGGGATGCAAACCGATAAACGGATACGGATATACGGATATATTCGTATCTGATCTGTCACCACCGTATCTATTTTATACAGATTTTGACATATGTATCTGTATCTGTTTTAAAATAGATACGGATATAGATATCATTTTGATATCCGCAAACATCCATATCCGTATCCGTATATCTATTTTAGTATATAAATATAGTCAGAGATTTATTTTTAATCATATATAACATAATTTTCTACCTCCTTTTATCATATTTATATACTTTTTATGATACAAACACATTTAGTAAATTAATATCATGTGTTTTCCGTCCAATTCTTATATATTTAAGTCGATTCTATAGAGTATTTCTAACATTACTCGTGTGCAATCAATATCCGTTTTACATCCGTATCCATTTTTTAAGGATTTGGTAAGACAGTTTTAATATCCGTCAATATCCGTATCTGCATCTGTATTCGTATTAAAAAACGGATAAGGATATGATAATACCTATATTCGTATCCGTATCCGACCGTTTGCATCCCTATATAGAGGGGATTGCGGAAGAAATGTTGTAATCCTCTTTTAAAAAATTTTGTGATTTTGATTCAAAATCCAACCTTATAGATTGAATATTATATTGATGCTCTACATACCCTTCAAATTTCGCTTAAATACGAGATTATTTGCTATTTTATCTCAATGGTCAAATATTCGGATCTTTTTTAAATGGAGTTTAAGTTGCTTAGATGTTGACCAAATATTCGATCATTCCGATAAAATAGCAAATAATCGTAGATTTAAGCGAAGTTTAGAGAATATGTAGAACATTAATCTAAGATTCAATTTATAAGGTTGGATTTTGGAATCAAAATCATTGGAATCAAAATGACAAAAAAATAAAAGGGATTACAGCACCCCTACTGCAATCCCCTTTACAGTAGAGGATCCTCTTCCTACATGGAGAGGGGATCGTTGCTGCAGTGGGAGTGCAGCAGAGTCTGTTGCAGACGTGGGAGCCGTTCGATCTTGATCTAGCGGTTCGCATGATTTTGCACTTTTTACGGACCCGTGAAAAATTGTGTGAATCGCTTGATCGGGATCCAGATCGAGTGGCTCCAATGCCTACAGCCGAGACAACACCACAGCAGAGGATCTGTCCGCATATATGGTGCCATATGTAGCATACCCATTCGTTTGTATTTATGAGGAATTTTATAAAGTGGCCCTTCTATTTATTGTTTGTTGTACAAGTCTTCTCAAATTTTATTTGTTGAAATTTAATCCAAATATTGGGATAATTGCTTATCGGTATTTTTTTTAAAATGATTTTTAGATTTACGATCGAGAGCAACATATACTGTAATTTCAACAACATTAGATCAAGAATTTCAAATATGTATCCGTACGAGACTTAACAAGCAATCGGAACTTTTATATCAGACCTGTAGTTGTTTACAAAACCAAAGCATTTTTTATCTACAAAATGAATTTTAGTAGTTCATTCTCAGGTCTTAGAAACGATCAAAAATTTGCCGAAAAGTAAAGTAATAAAAATGGAATTCAATGATGAATTTAGGGAATATAAATTTAAATTGAAACGAAACTAAGGGATTTTTCTCTCGAAGGCTATAGTGACATCAAATTTATTGTCACTCCTTATCTCTCCAATTCGCTATCCCTTCATAAACGGTCAATGTGTTGTTCTGGAGTCAAAATGAGGTATAAGATTTGGTCTCCATATCCTTCCATCAACTGCTTCTCTCAGAATAAAAATACAAATAATTACCACTTATCTAATAACTTTATATAATATTACAAAGCTATATCCAACGTTGTAAAAATCAGTAACCAGTACTCGGTCGTTGGTTCACTGATTAAGGACTAATCGGCAGTCGGGAGACTAATCGGATTTAGTCGGCTTTGAATTTTTTTTAATTATTTTAAATATATAAATCATTTTTTATGTATATTCTTATATATTATATAGATTTATGCAATTTTATATTATCATAATGAGAGAAATGAAGTACTTAGATCTAAATAAAAATATTAAGCTTATTAGAATAAGTTTGCATTAAAATAAGGCACAAAAAATAAAAAAATGGTATCTCGAAGCAAAAATCGATCGACTAATCGGCCTAATCAGAGTTAGTCAATACTCGATCGACCACCCCACTGACTAAACCAGTCGGACCTACTAGTCAGATCAATCGGAAGACTTTTACAATAGTGGTATTATCATTTATTCCTTCTTCTCCAACCGAATAAAAAATAACTAACCCGTATTCACCCTTATCTTTAAAATTATATTCCTTAAATCGAAAAGAAATGAGGAGAAATGAGGGAGAAATACACCATAGGGACCTTATCCGATATCCCTCAAGCGTGAGGGGTCTGCCTGAGAAGAAACATTCTTCTTAGTATATTTTTTAGACCGAAGTGCAATTTTGATTTGTGGTTGGATTGTATTTTAAATCAACTTTCTTTAGCACTTTTGTTACAATCACATTTAGTTAATAAATTGGCCTGCTGAATATTCGCTTTTTTGTACATTCGTAGTTTGGTCATTTGATAGTTAATTTCTAATTTCGTATCTAAACACTTCAGTAATTTTCCGCTTTTTTAAGTAGCTTAAAATTGTGAAATCTGTACCCTCCCGCGAGAAAGATTTCTTAATTAAGCACCAGGAATATAAGATTGATAGTTAAAATGCTAAACAAATTCTAAAAATTCTCAAACAAATACGAAAAAAATTAGCTATAAAGGTTCAAAATAATGTAGCATAGTTTTATTATGTTTTGAGGTTGTAAGCAAAATAAAGTCCATGACCTTTATGTTTGGGGGTTACCCCCTAAAACTCATATCTCTAACCCATTAACGGGGTCCACTCTCTCTCCATAAAAAAACTTATATTATATCATCATATCATCTAAAAATTATAAAATATTCAACTTCTACTCACTATTATAAACTTGAATACAATCACAATACGGCAACTAGTCACTTTTCCAAATTTCGATACAATCATATCATAATAACTGATCACTTTTTCAAATTTTAATATAATCACATCACACAAGCCCTCCCAACTCTAAATCCACCAACC
Organism: Ottelia alismoides; assembly: GCA_037367405.1. Classification (NCBI taxonomy): domain Eukaryota; kingdom Viridiplantae; phylum Streptophyta; class Magnoliopsida; order Alismatales; family Hydrocharitaceae; genus Ottelia; species Ottelia alismoides. Next base: position 906,562 of record JAZKJV010010334.1, on the reverse strand, counting down.
AAACATCAAAGCGTAAAAAAATAGCTTATTCTCCCCCAGATAACCCAAGAATCAAACGCACCCTTAGTTCTGTAGACTCGAAAATTTCACCCAAAGTTTCTGAAAATCATGATTTACTTAGTGCATATGGCACGATGCGTTATTGCTAGTCGAAGTGGATCCTCTATTGTTAGGGGATACGTCCGATGAAGAATGGACGACCCCGGGATGTATGCCGACCATCCCCTACCTCTTATGAGGGTTGTCCGATCCTCATCCGACAGATCTTCTGCGTTACAGCATAGGCTACTACAGCAGAGGATTCGATCCCATTTCTAATACCCTTTGTGTTATGTATTTTTAAGGTTTTGGGTGTTGTATATGTAATCATTTGATTATGATTTTGGGTGTGGTTAGCAATGGAGCATAAAATCAATTCTTAACCATGTAAAAATATTATCAACATGCAACAACTATATGAATATACAAGTCAAAATTCTTCTTAAACATGACAAAATGGAACACAAGATCTCTGGACCTTACCATCCACATACCAATGAACTTACAGAAGTATGAAACTCTATGATAAAGTCAGTTCTACCTAAGATTGTGCGCAACGACGAGAAAAATCGATGTTAAGAACTTATCAACACGCTTTGATCAACACCGCACCACCTAAAAAACTACAAAGAGATGAACATATATCAATATGAATGAAACCTATCAACATAGGGCAAAGGCAAAGACTAGCTAAATAGAAATTTCTCTAGGGAAACTTCGATTCAAGTGATTGGACCATTCATTGTCCTTAAAGTTCATGGCAATGCATTCATTGATCCATCAAAGTAAACTCTTCCTATTCAATTTTCAAATTCAACAAATAAAAACTCAAGAGTTGACTCAGATCTTCACGGTACGAGGAGTAAAAGTGACCACTACACACATTATGTTTAAGCACAAGTAGTCAAGTAGTAATTTCCGTCGGTTATAACACGCTCTCACGCTTTATGAGTTTTAGATGTGTGACTATATTTTGAAGTATGGGTGTTACAGTATTAGTGATGTGTTTATGTTTATCATATTTCATTGTAACCCCCATTTGAGGGTATTTATGTATTTTCTCAGTTATGAACTATCTAGGATTCTGTCTCATAATATAAGGACCCTTGTACCTCCCGAAACCATCTCATTGCTTTCTTTTATCAAATCTCCATAATAACTAAATGTGAGATGCAAGAAAAAATTAGCCCCAAATGGATATGAATAGTGCCCCCATCATTATCAACGCGGCTGTTATTTAAAATGGAAATTGAATCACTTCAAGCCATGCATAATAAATTTAACAGTTTTCTCTAAGATCAAGTTGCTTGATGAATATCATTATGATACAGTAGGAACTCAACTTGTTCATGACTAGATCTGTAAGGAATTGAATGATTTGCGGTCTTTTTTGGCATAATTGGAACAAAAATCATGCATCATAAATCTCAGATGATTCAGATAAATCAGCAAAGTATTCTCAAGATGTAGACAGAGAAAGGGAAGAGATGAAGGTCGGAATGCACTGTACTTTAATGTTTTGATGCATATCATTTGCGGATTACACTAATTAGCAGGCGAGATAAGAGATGCTTACATGAAGCCTTGAGATTTCTTGGAAGGCTTTAGGTGCTCTATGTAGAGGAAGATACCTTTGAAGTTCGAAGGTAAATGCCATTAAATTGCAGTAATAAATGCCATGCTTTATGAAAATAAGTATTTGACAGTTAGCTAAAATGGAGAGTATCTTTAGCTGAGAGGAAGATGCTCCAATGGATTTGTAACAGCACAATGGAGCATTAGATATGCAAAGAGAGCATCAGATAAAAGGTTGATATGCTATATAAAAGATTAAATTAGAGATGATCTAAGGTGGTTTCGACAGAGCAAAGGCAATCTAGTGCTCCCAATCCCAAGTGTGAGAAGTTGGAAGAAAGGCCTTCAAAGAGGGGATGGGGAAGACCAATGAAATGTGAAGAACTGTTAAGAAAGATATGACTTTTTGGATTTCTGGATATGATGCAGATTATATTTGTTTGGAAGCAAATATTCCCATCTAGCCAACCCCACTTAAAGTGAAAAGAAGGCTTAGGAATAGCTGTTTATATTCGTTCTAGTTGGGACTTGGGTGTTTATTGCATTGGCCATAGATATGCAACTTTTGAGAAACATCAGAAGAGATATAATTCGATGTAGCTTGTGATTGCAAATTATTTTCATCGAGTTTCTTATTCTGTAAACATAAATCAAGCAGAGAAGGCGGCGACAGGAGCATCAGCTTCTCCGAAATCCAACACAAAGGAAAACCGAAATCCAACACAAAGGAAAAACTTACTCCAGTTACACCAAAGCAACAACACCTGTTGTTCATTTCAGTTTCGCTGCAAAAAAATGGACTACTGGTTTCCTTCCAAACAAAATCAAAATAATATCCCTCAATTGTAAAATGCAGTCAACTTTCCCTGCATATAGACATTTCAACATATCACATGTTTAACAACACGATGTAAGAAAATCACTGACAAACAGCACGCACCAGAACCCATTTAAAACATGTAAATCAAAGGAAGATACGCATATTACACAAATCATTAACACATCCACAATATTCTGATAAAACAATTCATATGCATTCTTACAGAATAGCATCAGCATGTAAGTCAGGCATCAAAATACAAACCCCGTCTAGGCAGATGTTAAATATTTGGAGTTTACACAGCAAGTCAAAGAAGCACAAAACTACATCAAGATACCACTACCCACATACATTCAACCCAACAAATTGTTGGTATCATCTCCACAAAAGGGACTGATAGACAGAACCACGTGACTCCCACCACTACAAGCACCTCTCTACTCCTTGGACGACTTGTTGATCAATGACTTGTGGATGTGAGGAATAACACCACCACCAGCAATGGTACCCTTGATGAGAGTATCGAGCTCTTCATCCCCACGAATCGCCAGCTGCAGGTGCCTCGGGGTGATACGCTTCACCTTCAGATCCTTGCTCGCGTTCCCGGCAAGCTCCAGCACTTCGGCCGTCAGATACTCCAAGATCGCCGCGGAGTACACCGCGGCGGTTGCCCCCACGCGCCCATTAGCCGCAATCCTCGACTTCAGCTGCCGGTGGATCCTCCCAACAGGAAACTAAAAACGAACAAAGACCAAAATAGTCGTCAACTTCCCCACAAAGATCGTACTAAAGATCACAAAACCATGCTCGGTGCTGTAAATTTGCAGGATAACGAATACCCATGTGCCAAAACTTAACCAAAAATCGGAAAGGCGCTGCCTTTCTTCCAGAAATCGGCAAAGAACATCAAAAGATCTATTGGGTACCCCGGGAAAACAAAGAACAGGGGCGGGATTAGGGTTTTTGCCTGAAGCCCAGCGCGAGAGGAACGGGAGACGGGCTTCTTCTTGTCCTTCTCCTTGTTGGCGAGGGTGCTCTTGCCGGCGACAAGACCTTTCCCACCTTTACCCGCCATATCACTTGACTGAGAGGAAGGGATCACACCAAAAGCATCAGCGAGAAATCACGCAACAGGAAAAAAGCAAAGGAGAGAACATAGAACAGACCTGGATTGGGGGAGACGAGGATTAGGGTTTGCGAGAGGAAATGGCAGAAGAGAAGACGGGGGGGGAGGGGATGGTGTGTAATAAAGATGGGGAGAAATTTGGTGGCAAAGGAGATTGGGTTTGGATTTTGGGGGGAGGATCGGATTTTGAAATTTGGGAGCGGAAGTTTCAAATTTTCAAGTCAATGCACAATTTTTTGCATTAATATCCCTCGTGTAAACGTTTATTATTGTACGATTACCCCTGCACTTTTCATTTAGAGAAGGGCTTTTACCACTTCTGCCCCTTTTTTAACTTGTGTACCTTTTTGTATTATCAGTGAGCCCATGACTTATTTCAAAAATCATAGTTCTGTCCTTCCGTTAAGGTAAAGTAGAGGCACAACTGAACTATGAATTTTGTAAAATGTTGGAGTTCTGTTGATATTATGAAAAAGGTAGGAGCGTAATTGATATTGCGGAAGTTGAGAAGAGCATAAGTGATGAGAATCATTTAGAAAAATACCTTTGTAAGTTTTTTTGTTTAAGAGAACAACGAAAATTAGTGGAGATGTAGGAAAAATTATAACAATCGATTTCATATCCTTCTCACACAAGAGTCCATTGGCCTCCTTTATCCACCTCTTTCCAACATGGTGAGAGCGAAAGCAAACTCCCCGACGTGATTCTCGTATATCGTAATCGATCACATCAATGAAATGGACAACATGGAATGGGTTGAGAATATCCACATAGATATGCAAAATAGGAAGCATGAAGACATGTGTTGAGAGCATAGATCCTCTGCAGTAATGTAGAGGTCTGTTGTAAACCCAACCGCATCCGAGCTGCTCGATCAAGATCGAGCGGTTCATACGGTAAGGTCTCGAAAAGGTCCAGATTCCGTGTGAACCGCTCGATCTTGATCAGACAGCTCAAATGTTGTGGGTTTTACAACAGTCCTCTGCATTACTGCGGAGGATCCGCTCTCCCGTGTTGAACCACCAAAAGCATATGATGAAGATAAAGACAGCTGGTTTGCATCATGCTTTTCGTACCTACCTTGTGAATGAATGCGGAAGCTTATGTTGTGTGAAGTTTAAGTGGGAGGAACTGGCAATGTTTTATGGATTATGGATTATCGATGAAGCTCTGGTTCATTATATTAACATGTGAAATTGAATGAAATACGACCTTGATACACATGCATTAAGCCATATTAGGACATTTAATAATGTGTGTACTTTATAATATACATGACTGCCAAATAATGCAGAAAAAAAGATAGAAAAAGTGTTCCATGCTTTTGGGGCTGTTTATGTGGATAGAAATATAGCTCCAAATAATGATTAAATCATTCCAACTCCTACCACAAACTCATAAGTTATACTTCTTTTGCCTTAGAATTAATCGTTCGAAATCTAAGCTAGACACCAAGTGCTTTGGCCTTAGCATAACCATAGTATGGTAATCATTGTCCTACCTTTAGTTAACCCTAGACATAAAACACATATCTAAGCTACTTAACTAATGTTGATGGCTAAATATCCTAGGTGAACTTTATTAAACTCCAACCTATTAATTCAACCCAAAACACCAACCAAACCTCTCCTAAAATACATGTAATATCTCAAAAATTTAACCCATCCCTCATCCATAGCTAATGTTCGGTTGCTTAACCCAATGCGAGTTGGCATTGAATGTGCCACTTGAAGAGCCTTCAACTGAACTTCTTTTTTTAGGTCTACTTAAGTCAAACCAAGCCTTGGTGAATCAAGTCGAGGATCATTGGTTTCACTACTCCGCTTTCCCAGCATGTCAATTAGGCCTCTCCCTCAAAGGCGATTACTTGCTTGAAGAGGTGGCAAGCGATCTATGAATTGACTCGTGGAGGAGAAAATGGACTCAAACCAGGGTTGGGAGGGCTTGTGTCTCCGTAACCAACGCAAAGAATTCCATGTATTGAGAAGGGCAAGGAAACATGGATAGATATACCACATTGATGAGATGCCTTTTCTCCATCCACAGAACGCATTTTTTCTTTGCAGGAGAGCAGCCTCCTGTGGTAAGTGGTCCATCAAGATACACAAGGATCATTGGCTCGCTTGATCCACTCACATGAATCTTTTCTTATTACATTTTTTCTCTAACCCTAGATAAATCTCTTGGTTGATCATGTAAGAGAGTTTTATTTGAGTGTAAAGCTTCGTGGTTAATTGGTAGTCGCTTGGTTAAGACAAAGCAATGGTAGACCCACTCAAGTCAAGATTCTTCCACTTCTGGTCACTTGATTAGTGGTTGAGAGCAACTCACACTACTTCATGACCTGTCTGATCTCATCCTTCCATTTTTCATAGAATCGTCCAAGTGTGGGCATGCATGGTAACAAGATTGAATTGGATTGGGGTGATTGGATGGTTATGAGGGTTGGATGGTAATTTTATGCGATGTCACATTCTTTATGTGTTGTATTAACTATTTTTATTATTATATCATAATTTAAATGTTATTTTTTTTTATTTTAACGTTGCTTAGAAATATCAACAAAAAAAGAAAATGAGAGATCTGTATAATTAATTTTAACCCAAGAATGCAGAGGTAGAGATAGAGGTAACATGTTTACCTTGGGATAACCTAACAACCAAACGTTACAATACTGGACGTAGCTAAATGCTATACGCCGTAATTATTCCATTAATAGCAAATTGTAGGCAATGTTCCACGACATGAAAAAATATGATCCTTCTGATCATAATCAAACAATCACAACCTCCCCATCCTTTTCTAATTATGACCATTGGAGTAAAAATCAAATAATTGGTTGGTCTCCCCATCTACGGTTAAGCATCTCGATACACAGTTAGTTGATACAAAGATAAAAAAGCATGTTTTTTTTCTATTGTGTTTTATTTTAAATTTTCGATATATGAATTTTATGAATCTTAATTTTCTAGAGTGGTAAGGGTGGATGTAGCGGCGATGTGGAAGGTGCAAGAAGAGGCGGGCGTACCAGCGACGTCGTGGGGGAGAAGGGCGATGACACGACGATGGCTGGAGGAATGTTTGATGGAGCGGCAAGGCATAGAGGAGAGAGGGAAGAAGAGAGAGGTACGTAATATGAGAAGAAGAGAGAGGAGGTGGAAGATCCACTGTTAGTTTTCACCTCATGTTAGATTAATCCACACTATTGACTCAAGTAAAAGTACAACTAACAACATGACCTGTGGGGTAAGACAGAGCAAGTTTACGGTGTCGAGTGAGGAATATCGATGTTTTAAAGGTCGTAGAGGTCATTTAAAAAGTTTATAGGGTTCGTGGGTGTTAAAATCCCTTTAAAACTAGTTAACGAATTTTGACAAAATTGTGGATGGGACTAGTATTTTATTTTTATAACTAAAATGCCTCCAAAATGAATATAGAGGCATTTAGGATATGTTTGGTTGCTAGAATGGGGTGGGTTGCGATAACCTCGTGTCAATAGTAGCTGTTTGGATGGTTATGATGGTTGGTGAGGGGTTTAAATAAGGAGTGCGATGTGATGCCACATTGATTGTAATGGAATTCGAACCCATGATTGGAAGGGGTAAACCATATTACCATGTGACACCCCGTCCTCCCAAGGACCTTAGGTTACCCGTCAAACACGTCATTCGCCTACTTAATCAGCTTAGAGTTAATCTGTTGTTACGAAACCCTGAGGAAATTTTTCGCTTTTTAAACATGACATTCACAAGATTTAAATCTGTCTATGCAAGCAACCACAAGAAAACTAAAACGGAAGTAATAGTACACCAGAACTGAACAAAAAGGATGTCCATTCATTTTCAGCTCATTCGTATAACATGCTGAAGTTCCACAACATTCAAAATACATGTAAATACCCCAAAGATCAGACTACAAAAGAGAACACAACTAACAACTGTATAATGAGCTCCAAGAGGATATACCTGCTCTGAAAGTATAGCACCAAAAGAAACAACAGTAGCCCAAACTACGTCGGCTACACGGTCGTTGGGCCCTTGCCTGCCACAAGTAGAAAAAAGGGACAAACAAGTATCTGTCACAAAGTTGTCAAGTACAAATTCTACACAGTTCTACTAAGAAAAGTAGTAAGAACAGACTAGAACAGCTAGAAAACTGTAAGGTAACTGTAGTGTACAAAAGAAGCTAGCAAGTAAAAGTGGGTTAATTGATTCTTTTAAATTATTTACTTGCTTTCTGAAGTCTATCAAGAATACACTCGCTCACTACCACGTTGTGTCTCCCTCGATCAATGGAACTAACCAACAACAACCCAAGCCTAGCAGTAAGTCTGTGGTCTTGGTCCGGTTAGGACCTCGATATCGGGTAGGACTTCAAAGTCCAGCTTGAACCTCACACTATGACTCTGAGGTATGATGTACGCCTCAGGGTTGGGGTGCCTCCGTAGGCATGCGATGGTGTCTTGCATCCTAACTAAGTTCCCAACACTCCTTCTAGCTTGTTCTCTCAACTTTCATTGATCCTTGGTCGATACGTGTGATAGCTCGCTCACGAAGGTGTATAAGAGGAACCGTACTCACAACTCTCTCAACACCCAACCCTCGTTAGCCTCTACTAACGAAACTGTCGTCACTAGTCTCCTAGCAGAGAAGTCACTCATCTCTTACCCCATCACGAGGTCATAGCCTGGCAGAAAGGTAAGTGAAATCCTTAGTGTCTACTAACCATTACCCCATCACCAGGACACCAGCCTGGCGAAAAGGTAATTAAATCCTTAATGTCCACGGATGGAGTTTATAACTTAACTGGCCAATTGGTGAACTGTCACATATCAATCGATCACTACCCCATCACCAAGACACCAGCCTGGCGGAAAGATAATAAACTCAGCGGTGAGGAAACCCCCGAAGGGATTCGTCTGCTCTCGCCAATCTCAGTGGAAGTGTGGTCCAAGGGAAAGGCAGTGGTAGTACGACTACTACGCCACTAGAGGCAGGAAAGAGAAGAGGTAAGCCTGTCGGACCCGACTTCCTCTCTCGTTGCTCAACTCCCGAAGGAGAAAAGCTAAGTAAAAACCAGACGAGCTCGTAACTAACTGCAGAGAACCCCCAACCTAGATTCTCAAAGAAAAGCCAACGGGTCAGCGGAATGGTCTAGACAACTCGTGGATCCCAACGAAGCGTAAAAAACCGAGTCGGTTCGAAGAAAACACGTAAAAAGACTGGGATCCTAGACCCATGCTCTCAGTGTCCGCTACCCAAGCCTGAGCGAACTCATCTCCTGCTCAGGTGAGGGTCACCGCGTCCTCGCACAGTCGGAGCATCAATCTCCATGACTGATCATATGTGACATCACCATTTCTGTTATTTACATGTTTCCCCTAAGTGTCTAAGGTTTCTTTGATTTATTTCCCATTCACAAGCTGTCAATCCCAGACTCGAACTTGTTCTATAAGAACCTTAACTGATCCTAGGTAAGGGATACCGACCTGTTCGATAGTCTCTCTTTAAATTCTTACTGAAGAAACATCTATCTTATGATCTTGGCTATCTTAACGGAAAACGTCTTCCCTTCCTATGCCCCCACAAGATTCACAATTACCTACAAGGATTGGGCTACTATTAGAGGAAGACTTGCTTCATGGCAAGTTCATAAAAGTTTTTTCCCTTTAAAGGGGTCTTTAGAGGGTATCACATGCTCCAATCATGCATCTATTCCACACATAGACCTATGTGTACAGCAAGTATACGTCTGCAACCTTAAGGCAATTTATCCTCTCTTAATCCTTCTCCTTAATGGGATTAAATCATTATACCAATTCAATACAGGGAAATCAATGAGAACTTGGGGTTTTTAAAACTTATTAAAGGATGCCTAAAAGTTTGATTAAACATGCACTCTACAATGGAATTTGGTCACAATTTTGTTCATGGACAGCAACCAAATTAGTCTCAAAATCTTCATCAAAACCAATCCAAATACATGGATTTCATGTGTATTACATCCCCTAAATATCTATAGTCAAATCCACCAAAGGATGTCTAAGGATATTGTCAAAATCTTGTACGTTCTTAGTCCTAAGGCAACCATCTCCAATCTGAACATTCAGTGGAGATATCATATAGGTAGTCAATAACTCCTCAAAAACTCCTCATTTTTCTAAAACAAACCCATGGATTAATGGTTGATATGAAAGAGTATAAACCAACAAATAATTGCACTCAAGGAAACATGAAGAAACTCCTCAAATGCATCTTAAAACACTAACTTAAGGTTCATGGACAGATCTGGACACATTCAGTTACATGCATATGTCAACATCCAAAACATTTTTAATCACCTAAATTTTCAAATTTAAAACCAAGAATCATAAATCAAATTATTGGGGTCATAATCAGTAAGTAAATCTACTCAAGGGAATTTAAAGAAGACTCCCAAATCATGCAAGTTATTGGCCAACATTTACAACAACAAATCTGAAAATTCCAGTATGACCGTCCATGTATAGACTCTTTAAGATGTTATAATCACATGCAATTTCGTATTTAACCCCATGGATTTAAGTCTACCTTAATGGAGTATTAATCAACATATGATTCTACCTAAGAGAACCCAAGAAAGATCCCAAAATACATTTCTAACTTGGATTAAAAGGAAGACACACAAATTCTGGAAACTCGACAGAACTGCCATATGAACAGCCAGTTCTCCCCCAAAACCACCACTAAAACCTAAACTAAAGGCATGGATTTCATGGGTTTTATACCTCCCATTCATACAGCAACCAAAACCACGAAAATGGTTCTTAAGATCATCCCAAAAATCATGCATAACACGAATACAAAGAAGATCACAGATTCTGAAAACTCGACAGAACTGCCATATGAACAACAACCAGTTCTCCCCCAAAATCACCACTAAAACCTAAACTAAAGGCATGGCTCTAAAACCAAATTGATGGAGGATATAACAACAATCAAATGCCCATAAAATAGCTCAAGAATGTCCCCCAAACCAGGCCAAAAACTCGGATTTATTAAGTATGAACAGATCTGGAAATTCCACAAATTTCGTCCACCAGAAGCCACAAAACCCCATTTTATCACCACCAAAATCCAAAACAAATGCTCAACCAAAGATCTGGGTTTTTAGGTGGTTTAAATCCACTTAATGGCAGCAAGAGAGGGGTATATTTGTACCTTTAAATAGTGCTCCAGAACTGCTCAAGAACAGCTCAAGAACAGCAGCAACTCCAGTCTTCTATGACCAATTTCAATCCAAGCTTGGCCTTGGATTCAACATGTACCTGGTGGAGAAGAAGCTCCTTCCTCCCAGCTTTAATTTGAGCCCAAGAAGCTCGAATTTGGTGGAGATTTGGGTGGGTATCAAGGAGAGGAGGTGGAGAAGAAAGAGTGGTCGGTTAGGGCTTTTTGGAGTGGGGAAGATGGAGAATACGAAGTGGGGTTATAGGGGTTGCCTAAGGGGAGTTATTCCCTTGTGAAAAAAAATTGCAACATAGCCCCACCCACTCCTCTTAATTGCAACCAAGGCCCACCCATAAATGGAAATCCACAAATGACTACCGAACCTTAGTCTCTAACCTTACTTAGCCACAATTAACATCTCAAATTTAGCATATGCTCACTAATGGTTCATCATCTTGGGTTTACTTAGTCATTAGAATTTAAGGATGTTACATACCATGAGGTAATCAGTAACCAAACAGATCCTTAGAGTCTGTTCGGTTGGGGTGTTACCCCCAATTTGAACGGGTTATCCCCTAATCATAGGGTGGAGCATGGGCTGGGCTCGGACCGGGCCCATCATAGCCCAACCCAAGCCCATTTAGGAAATCGGGCCCACAGGCCGGGCCTAGGCCCGCTCATTTTTCAGGAACTAGGCCCAACCCGAGCCCAACCCGATCCTAGATGGGTCGGGCCTGGGTCGGGCCGATCCACGAATCCTACAAAAGTTGGGCCATAACCTATCTTACATATTTACAACTTCAATATTTGGAGGATTGGATTTGGACGATTTTTTTAGCATTTGTAATAGTTTATTACAAGTACAATATAATTTTGTAACTCCAATTTTTGGATCTCCTCTCGAATGGGAGGAGTTGTGGGGGATATGGTCGAATAGATTAGGTAGAATTTTTGAAATGAGGGGTCGGGCCTGGCTGGGCTCACGGGTCGTGCCTGGATTCAGACCTTCAATCGGGCCGGCCCGTGGGCTTCGGGTTCGGGCATGCTCAAGCCCGAGCTCGGCCCGATTCGATAAATGGGCCAAACTAATGGCCCAAGCCAGCCCATTTAGAAAGTGGGCTCGGGCTTGGGTCGGGCTTAAGTGGGCCGGGCAACGGGCTGGGCAGGGCTGACCCAGATCCATGCTCCACCCTACCCAAACCCTACATTCCTAACCCACTAGTGGGGCCCACTCCCTTCTCATAAAAAAATATATTATACTACCATACCATCTAAAAATCATAAAATACTTACTTTTACTCACCATTCCAAACTTCAATATAATCACATCACAACAACTACTCACTTTTTCAAATTTCAATACAATCATATCATAATAACTACCAACTTTTTCAAATTTACAATGCAATCACATCACACAATCGCCTGCTCTTCTGTGCGACCGGGTCGTGCTCATGCGCATGCTCTTGGGTTTTCATCTCCGACCTTTGATGCTACTTCGCTGCCGTGAACTTTTTGGCGGGGTGATCTGTGGCCTTACTTCAGATACACTTGGATATGCTGGCGAGTTCTTTTTGTTGGGGGAAGTTCTTCTCTTAAGTCTTATTTTCTTATTTCTTACTATGTCTGTTTATCATTTCTGGCCTGTGCTTATGCTTAAACGTTTCATGTAATGAATCATTTACGATGAATGAACTTGGATCTTTTTTCTAAAGAAAATCACATCACATAAATCCTCCAAATCCTCAATCCACTAACCAAACACAAAAACACAAAAACGAGTTATCATCCTCCGAATAACCCACGAATCAAACGCACCATTAACGCATGATGGATAATATTAGATGATGGTTAATATGCTCTAGCCATCACCATTATCACCCTTGAGTAAATCACGCATTTATTAAAGGGGAAAAACGCACGTCAACTACCTAGATGATTATTTTCCTCCATCAATCAATCACCTACTCATCACGCGCGCTTCCACCTTAAACTCCGATAACTTACTTGTCTTGTCCCACAAGTCTAATACATAATCCAGGGCATCACCCCTCCCTAATCAAACCGTCCAATCCAAATCAACCGTTTCGGACACCGTTCTTCCCATCTCGGCCGCTCCTCAAAACGGCCCCCCACCTCCACGTGTTCCCGACCCTACGTCGTCGTTCCCTCTCACCTCGTCAAGCAACAACATATAGCTCCGCTTCGAACACAGTACTCCCCTCTCCGGAGATCGCATCGGAGAAGCAACGAATCCTCTCAGACGCACACCAACACTTCTCCTATATATCAATCATACCTCGAGGAATCGCACATGCCCTCTTCCATGGTCGACCTCACAAGGACGCGTCTCACATAGTCGGCCCCCGTCACGGCGCCTCGACAGCCGAGATCTGGTTCCGGATCGATCCCTCTCCGCGCCGAGGTGTCCGAGAACGAGCGACATTGGAGATGGGGATCGCGGATCGGTTCCTGGTGGCGTGCGCAGTGCTGAGTTGGGCGATGCTGACGGGGTCCGCAGCGGAGGGCGATTTCCGCCGAGCGTAAGTTGTTCGGTTTCTGTTTTTGGATTTCTTGTGGAAAGTTCGATCCCTTTTATTTTTGACGTGGTATAAGCGGTCGTAGCGGCTGCGCTGAATGGAGGTAACTGTTATTTTGGAATTAGTTGGAATTTGGAAAGGTTAGATGTTGGAGGATTAAAACTTGGAGCGATTGTCTGATTATGTAGCTGGATGAATTTACTGGAGATATGTATTTTGTACAAAAGAGATGCCGATTATATTGGTAGGCTTTAGGCACTGCCCTTATTCGTGTTAATTTTGGTTGCATATGTTGTTATTGTACTTGGATCAAAATTTGATGCTGGATGGTGTTGAGTTGGGTCAATTCTCATCTGGTAAAGAAAAGACCGACGTATCTGTTTGTAATGTTTATGTCAGAGTTGAAGTTGTAAGTTTGCGTAGTTATTCCAAGTAGCTCACTCAAAATGGCGGATCAGTGCCCTTGATCAATGTTGCCGATATGTGGAAATTTGGATTTTATTTTGGTGAATGATGGTGTGATTTACTGCGGAAGACATGCACAGATCTGTCTGGATCTGATAATGCATGTCTATAGAAGGGATTGCGCTTGTCTATCATGTGGACATCTAGAACTAACAGATGGAGAGCGGTTGTGACTTGGGGTGGTGGGTTGGTTCGCCCGAGGCTCGGGGAGCCTTAGTCAAGGAGCGGATGTGCTTTGGGAAGTGGGGACAAAGGATAGGGGAAGTTTGGAAGAGAAGCCTCGGCTCACTTGCGGAAGCTTCGAGGGAGAAGGTGAGCGAATTGGGGGCGAGGCTGGTGCGGTGATGGCATGCCTTGAAGGGGTTGGTAGAAAGGCCAACTGGAGAAAGGTTGTTTCGGCTCTCCAATTCGTGGCTCGAGCAGGGGAACTTTGGGTTCAAGTTCAGATGGTAAACATAATGTTTTTAAAGGTATCACCACAAGGGTTTTGCACCGTTCCAATTTAGCAGTATGTAAATGATACTCTCTTCTTCATAGAAGGTGGACCTCGGGAAGCTGAGGCACTTGCGGCATTGATTGAGATTCTCAGTCATATATTTGAACATGACAACTCTTCATTTGTTCCCTTTCGAGTTATCAGATCTGGAACGACACCTGTCAATTCAGTATTTTGGGGCTATTCAACTCTCAAGTAGAAAAGATTGAATGCCGACTTCCGATGGGAAGCTATATGTCTGTTAAGAGGCCGAAGTTTGATATTAGTTAATGAGAATGCCGATTATTTACCTCTCCAACATCCAAATGCTGCAAAAGATATTGCACCGAGTAGAAAGAATAATGAGAAGATTTTTCTGGACAACCTTTGATCAAGAGACCAGGGGTTTGGCGTGAGTAGCCTGGACAAAGTGGCAAGGCCTGTTGTTGATGGTAGCCTAGTGGCGTTATGATTGTGAGAGATGAACAAATCTTTGCGTGCAAATTGGTGGTGAGATTCTCTAAAAAGGTGGTGAGATTTTATGGGGAGGAAAAGGATTTGATGTGCCAATTGATTAAAAACATCTATAGCTCGAGTGTGAGGATGTACTCGTGAAGTCGTTGGAGAAGGGGGAAAACATTTTGAACTTTTGAAGGGGCTTTTGTATGGTGGAAAGGGAGACGTCTCCTCAACTCCAACCATTTCTGGAGGATGGCAATGATTGCATTTTGGGCTAGACAACTGATTGAATCAGGAATTTAAAAGACGAATTTCAAAGGTTGTTTATCTCTGACAGCTAACAAGGAGGCTATTTTTAGGGGATTTTCGGTCCCTTTCAAAGAAAATAATGGTGCATGGTTACGTACATTTGGTGCGAACCTTTTGGATGAATGCGTTCTAGATTATGATCTGTTACTCGAAGAGTTGAAGTTGGTTAAAGCCCATGTGGAGGGCATGACCTCTGGGTCTGGGATAGAGAGTTTACGATGAAAAAGGCATACAATTATTATTGGCCTGGACCTTGGAGACAAATGTAGAAGTGGTGAAAGATTGCATGCTAATTTGGAAATTTCTGATGTCGTTAAATCTCATTTTTTGTGTGGCTATTCCAAAGGAAAAGGTTAATGACTTGGGCTTTTGGGTTCAATTTATTCCAGATTCACCGACCTCCTACCTAGAGTATGGTGAGAGGTGGAAGATATTCATCATCTATATTCAGGTGCAACGGCATCAGGGAGACATGGTAAAAAGTCAAGATGAACCGGACATCTCTGGCCTTAAACAAATCTGGAGCAGTTTCAGAAAATCGGTGTACCGATCCAGCTTCAGATTGGACAAGAATCTTTGCACCATGTTGGGCTATTTGGTTGGCTGGAAACTCTTTCGTTTTTAAGTGAGAGAATCACTGTAGGGAGAATGTACTTATCCATGCATAGCATATATAATTCTTGGATGAAACTCTTGTCAATACTTACAGAGTAATAAATGGAGTTTGGGGCAAACCACCTACCAAGGGTAGTCCACCCCTTTTTCTTTGAAAAAAAAATCAAACGACACATTGATAAAAATATTTTAATTGATGCATCAGAATGGAGGCGAAAAATCCATGTAACCGAACCTACTTAATTGTGGGAAAAGGCTTTGTTGTTGTTGTTGATGATGCACCACGAAGGTAGCATTAGTTGGAGGGAAGAAGTGTATGGCATTATTTAGAGAAGACGATTACTGCATTCTGAACTTCTCAGACTTCTCTTATAGGCACAACAAATTGTGGCTTTGGTTAATAATCTCTCCTCTTGACTTGATTCCATGTGTTATTCTAACGGGCATCCGGTCTATGTCCAATCAATGGGAATATATTTTACTTGGTTAATGTTTTTTTGAATAGATACTTGGTTAATGATATCTGTGATTCTAAAGAACTACGTACTCTCTTGGCTAGAAGGGGTCTTTGCTAATGAACATGGTCCTGTCGAAACCTCCCCTGTTCTCTAAATCTCTAGCGGTTTAGCCAAATGTCTTAAATGAATATTTACCTCTAGTGCTCAAATGTCTTAAATGAATATTTACAGTGCTCATCGCTTCTCAATAAAAACGTGAATACAGATGCAAAGACATCCATTTTAGCTTTTATTCTTCTCCACTAGTAGTAGTTGCGGTCGGAATACAGATTGACCCAAACCTTTATGTAATTCAATTTTAAAAATTTTCTGACTTTTTTGAGATTGTTCATTAACCAACCAATCACCAAGCATAAGGTTTATATACACATTATCTTGATAGTTGGTGCTTAGTTTAGATACAACATCTCGGACTATTTTATGCTCTTGTTATCTGTTTTACTATACATAATTTTAGTGAAGGTATTGTCATTATCTGTATTTTAATTCTAATATGTGATGCACATCTTTCTAGATTTCCCATTATTGAACCTGATTCTGGCCATACAAAACTTCGCCTATCCAGAGAAGGCCTGGAGGCAATCGCAAGAATTACAACTCCAGTAGCAGCTGTTGCAGTAAGCTTACATAGTGATGCCCCTTTCGTGTGATATATTCTTGGCACTTATTTGCATCTCTATCTCTTCTCAGTTCTATGTTTTCAAGTGACGGAAAAGCTGGTGCTCAAGCCATCTCGGACCTCATAATCATAGTGTTCTTAGTTGTGCCATTATGGTTTATTATCTTCTACGTTATTCAAAAAGTCTTGAATTTTCAAACAACCCAACTAAATGATCTTTATTTATTTTCAAACAAAAAGTCATATTTTTGATAGATTCTGTTTACCTTTGATGGACAAACGGATGTCTATTAACCACCTGATCTGTGAGGTAAGGGTTAGCAAGTTTGTGGGGACGAGGGATGAATATCGATGTTTCAAAGGTTGAGAAGGAAATTCACAAAGTTTATAAGGTTTGTGGGATAAAAATTCCAAAAGAAAAACATCACCGAAGGATAGTGACCCCCACCATCAGATCCCTGCAATATTAAAAAAATTAAATAGCTAAACAAAGTAGCTGTCCCCCGCCCACTATTCCTCTCTTCCGTCACCTCACCGACAACCCCAATTCGTGAACCTTCAATGTTGCCCCCCTCCATCTCGTGCTATCCTCCACAAAATAGAACCTATATAGGAGAAAAGCTCTAAGGGTAAATTACATAAACAAGACAATAGAAATAAACAATATAAGAAGAATGACTAAATAGCATGAATATCGTAATACTCCCCCTCAAGTTGGAGCATATATATCTATCATGCTCAGCTTGGAACAACAATGATGAAAAGGACCTCTAGCTAGGGCCTTAGTAAACATGTCTGCAATCTGATCTCCTGATGCTACATAAGATGTCGAAATAAGCCATTTTTGGATCAAATCACGAGTATAATGACAGTCCACCTCAGTGTGCTTTGTCCTTTCATGAAATGCTGGATTGTTAGCTATAAACAAAGCTGCCTAATTATCACATTTAAGATACATAGGAAAAGGTACTTCAATTGTTAAATCGATCAAGACAGATCTGGCCCACATCATCTCAGTACTACCTTGGGTCATTGCCCTATATTCTGATTTTGCACTGGATCGAGCTACAACCGTTTGTTTCTTACTCTTCCATGAGACTAGTGAACTGCCAACAAACACAATGAAGTCTGAAATAGACTTCCTATCATTAGGACACCTAACATATCTGCATCTGCACACCTTGCAACTGAGATAGACGTATCTCTTCTAAACAGAAGACCTGCACCTGGAGATGACTTCAGATATCTTAGGATCATGAAAACTGCATCCATGTGCACCTGCTTGGGTTGCGACATGAACTGACTTACTCTACTCACAACAAAAGATATATCATGCCTAGTAATAGTAACATACAGTAATTTTCCTACTAGCTCTCTATATCGTCTCTTGTCTACCTCCTCAGATCATCATAAAGCTTCACATTAGAAGCCATCGGGGTAGTAGCCGGTCTACATCCTGTCATGCCTGTCTCATATAGAAGATCAGTGACGTACTTCCTTTGTGTCATAACCATACCTTGCTGATTTCGTGCAAATTCCAGTCCAAGGAAGTAATGAAGCGTATCAAGGTCCTTGGTAACAAACTGCTGTCCAAGGAAATCCTTAGCTGCTTGAATGCCCTGTTCATCGTTGGCAATGATAACAATGTCATCAACATTAACCAAGATGACTACAATACCTTTCTGGTGTCTCTTTACAAAGAGAGTATGATCTGCAGTAGATATGACAAGTCCCTTCTGTTCAATCAATTCTGAAAGCTTTTGAAACCAAGCCCTCAGATTTTGCTAAGGTCATATATAGCCTTATGAAGATGGCACACCGTACTGGACTCCCCCTCAGCAGCAAACCCAGGTGGCTGCTGCATGTAAACCTCTTCCCGGAAATCACCATACAAGAATGCATTCTTCACATCCAATTGGAAAAACGACCAATCACGTACCACAACAACAACAATAAGAATCCGCAAGGTAGAGTGACGCGCTACAGGAGAAAATGTGTACTGATAGTCCACTCCATATGTCTGGGTGAACCCACGAGCAACCAGCATGGCTTTGTATCTGTCAACTATACCATCAACCTGATGCTTCACAGTAAATACCCACTTGCTTCCAACAACAGACACACCTGGTGGAGCATGAACTACACTCCACATACCTCATGATTGTAAAGCCACCATCTCCTCCTCCATAGGCAAACGCCACTGATTGCCATGCAATGCTTCTTGATATGACAGTGGTATCTCTATGCAGACAACCCCACAACAAAGTGTTGAAAAAACTTTGGAAAGACGTTCCAAGGAAACATGAGAACCCAAAGGGTGCATAGTGCATGCTCGTTTTTGCCGCCTAAGTGCAATAGGCATATCCAGATCCTCAGTAGGAGTAATAGAGACAGTATCTGCACCTTGTACCTCAGTCTGTACATGCAAATCACCTGTGCCATCAGAAAAACTCAAATGCTCAGTACATACCTTGGGCATGCTGGATGATGGAGGAGGTGCATGAGCACGAGGTCTTCGCTGGTAGACCCGTGGAAAGAAACCATGAGGCGGGGGTGGAGGAGGTGGTGGTGGCGGGGGTGGAGAAGGTGGTGGTGGTAGAGTAGAACATGGTAGTGGTGGAGGAGGAGGCATATAGATCTCTTCTCCATCCTCTGAAGGAGTAAGCCTGTCACCTGTGGGATAAAAATACACAATGGACTCAAAGAAGGCGACATCAGCACTGACATAGTACCTTCTTCGAACATGGTCAAAACAACGATATCCCTTTTGGTTTTTGGAATACCCAACAAACACACATTTGACAGCTGTGGGAGAGAGCTTGTCAAGACCAGGATAGAGTTGATGAACAAACGCAACCGAACCAAAGATATGAGGCGTAAGAGAGAAAAGATCCGTCTCGGGAAATGCAATCAAGAATAGGATCTTCTCCCCTAACACCGAAGAAGGCATATGATTACCAGATAACAAGCAATTACAACCGCATCTCAATAGGAATGAGGAGCACGACTCTGAATCAATAGGGATCTGACAACATCCAGAAGATGGTGGTGTTTCATTTCAGCCACCCCATTCTGTTGGGAGGTATACGCACAAGATGTCTGATGCACAATACCATGAGACTTCAGAAATTGAGAGAGTTGAGTACTGCAAAATTCTAGAGCATTATCAGAACGTATGTACTTGACTCTGGCAAAAAATATTCTTTATTTCATTAATAAAAGACTGAATAACAGGACCATCATCAGACTTGTTCTTAAGAAGGAAAACCCGTGACAACCTAGAAAACTCATCAACAACAACAAGATAAAATCTATGTCCTTGAAGATCAGGGACATGACTAGGACCCCAAATATCAAAATGGAGCAACCCAAATAGACTATGACTACTTGGACCCTGACGACTCTGGAAATGGGACCGATGATGCCCCAAGCTGGCAGACCTTGCACTGGAAAGTGGAGCGAGGAGAAATCTGAGGTAGAACATGGACCAGCTTTTGCAGAGGAAGGTGACCAAATCGCAGATGCCACATGTACGAAGAAACAAACCTAGTGCTAAGAGAATAAGCGGTGCCGATGTATGGAGACTGCACAAGTCTGTAAAGGACCCCATCCTCACAGACAGTTCCAATCACTTTGTTCGTAAGTATGTCCTGAAACACAAGAGCAGATTTATCAAATATGGCACAACAATGTAAATCTCTGATGATTTGATTAATTGATAATAAGTTCGTAGAAAATTAAGGAGCATAGAGAACATTAGGAAGCCTCAATGTAGAAGTCAACCGCACCTCCCCTTGACCAGTGATGGTGGAATGTGTATCATCTGCTATCACAACTGATCGTCCAGGCTGAACAGGACGGAAAATACTAAACTGACCTCTGTCACCACATAGATGATGGGATGCACCAAAATCCATGATCCATTCTGATAAGTCTGCCCTGTAGCAACTAGTAAAAGCATAGTCTATACCTGATGTAGACACAGATGCTGAGGCAATAACCTCTGAGGATCCTGAAGGAGAAGGAGTAGATCTGGATGTGCCAGGCATGATCTCTCTCAGTCATGCTACAAGCTCGTCAAATCTCTGATTAGATGTAGGTGATGAACTCCTGGCCTGTTGTGTCTGCTCTGCAACCCTTGATGCATGAAACCCATGCTTGGAATAGCAAGTTTCCTTAGAATGACCTGTCTTGTGGCAGTATGTTCACGACTGACGAGGTCGACCTCCTCCTCCTGTGTCGCGGTTGGAACTCCCCCTGCCACAATATAGTGTATGGCTGCTTCTACCACGTGAAGTCGCCATAGCTGAAGAAGTCTGGGACTGTAAATGACTACCAGCGGATATAGATAGTCTACACAACCTACGATACGCCTCCTCCATTGGAGGTATGGTAGCATCCGTGAGGATCTGGGCACGAGCTGCATCATACTCTGGATCCAGGGTCACTAGAAACACTCCAATCATCACAGAATCTATGTATGCCTTGAGCTGCTCTGGTGCAGCAGTCAAGGATATGTATCCATGTAACTTCTCGAATATACCCCTCAAAGAAGTATAGAGGGTGTGAAGAGGACGACCATTTTGCTTCGATGTGAAGATATCATGCTGAAGCTGTAATATCTTCGACTCATTCTTTGCCTGTGAGTATGTTACCGCAAGAATGTCCCACATAGCCTTTGCAGTAGGTTGGCTCAAAATATCGTTAGCTATCTCTGTGGATACAGTCCCAGATAGCCATACGCGAGCATACACATCATCAGCCTCCCATGAGGCATTCGCCCCAATCTTGTCACTTGGCTCCTCAGCCGTGAGGATGTGCTTCTTGCCATTACACTGCATCAAACTCATGAACTGCATGGCCAACAATTCATAGTTAGTTCCATCCATTTTGACAATGGGTGCCGGACCTTTGAAGGTACCCAGAGATGAAACTTCTACTTTGTTGTCGGTCATGATGACAACTATCCTTAAGACTGGATTAGAGACAAGAGATATCGGCTTCTACACTGACATACAGGAAGATGGTTGTGGGTGTAGACTTATATCACAACCTCTTCCATTCCTCGAAGAGTCCTTTGGGTAGCTAGGATGTTTCTAGGGCTTCACGTTAAGTACCCAACAAATCAGCAAGACAGCTACACGAGGGCGGTGATCGCGACTATAGATGGTGGTCGTATGTGGACTTGAGTGCGTGAACCCGTGTGGGTCATGCAACTGTGACTGGCGGCGTGAACATGCGCATGCGTGCTGGGCAAAGGCGACGCCCTCAGACGCGCACGCACACCGGGCAAAGGCGGAGCCCGCAGGAGCTCGACGGCAGACGCGTGCGGGCTTGACGTGCGGGGCTGGGCTCAGTTACGGCAGCGGTGGCGCCCCAAGAGAGTTAGGGTTTTGGTGGGGGTAGGATTATAGGGCACAGGCTCCGGTATAGGACCGTCGCTCTAATGCCATGTGGAATGGGAAAAGAGAAGTTATATTCCTCTAACCCTAGAGCTCTCTTATATAGGAGAAAAGCTCTATGGGTAAATTACATAAACATGACAATATAAATAAACAATATAAGAAGAATGACTAAATAACATGAATATCGTAACAGACTCGTTGGTCACGGAGGAGGTTAGGGGAATCTGGGGGTGGACAAGGGTTTCACAAGGGTGTGGGCCAGATGTTCGAAAGGGAGGAATTAGGAATGGGGTTAAATTTCTAGGGGACCCATACACTAGTTGCAAATGGCAAAACCCTTTATTGTTTCCACAAACGGCATGGGGACTTCAATTATTACAAATGAAAGATGAGGACCCAGATTAGGTTCGGGTCCATACATGAGAATCCGATCTCTAGATTACCAAAAATAAAACTTAAGATAAACTTGTACTTTTGATAATAAAATCATTATGTTTAAATATCATATATGTAAGCACTATCCTCAATACAAGTCGTAAAAGATATTAATAAAAATTAATAACAAAGTATAAGTTATATATCACTTAATCTAGAAGATTAGATTGAATATGTGGTCTATGCATCTATACAATATACATGCGGCTGTGCGGACTAAATATGCGGTGTTGACCACATAATGCATTATATATAGAATGCTGTTTGGCCCACTTATCTTATAGACTATGCAACTACATATGCGGTCCATGCGGGGATATCTCTGAACATTAATTATCATCATTTGACTTGGATCGATGGGTCAATAAAGGACAACCTGGTCTTGTCCACCCTACGGTGATTGAGCCTAGTAATTTGATTAATGAGTATAGATTGATTTGGGAGTCCAAGGTGTCGCTCAAGGTGAAGGTTTTTGTGTGGCTTTTGAGAAAGGAGAAAATCATGATCAAAGTATGTAGGGAAGATCCCGCATGAGGTGCATTCACTTTTTTTAGATGCCCTGGAGGATATGGATCACTTGCTTTTATTCCTGCCCTCTTGATGGCGAGATCTGTGCTGAGGCAACGATAAATTGGGTACTCTTGCAGTGTGACAGGAATGAGGCAACTATAAATTGGGTGTTCTGAAAAGAGAATGTGATCCAAGGCTCTTTCACGTTAATCGCAAATACTGATGTTTAAATAATGGTATATAATATCGTTGTATATGCCATTCTGGATGTCCATTGATTTCTTCCTAAAAGGGGGAGAGGGTTAACATTTTCTTTGAAAAGAAAGAGGGTGAATTCCCAAGCTAGGACCCACAAAAAATTTATTAACATATCTATAACATTAGCTTACAAAAGTTTGGGCTAGATGAAGGTCCTTGTAGTGCTCCAGACCATTTCAGAATAGAAACATTGATCGCGAAAAATGAAATCATTCCCTATGCATCTGATATCCCAAAGTTGTGTGACAGGAAGAATGCAATCCTCCTGTAAGTTATCGTTGGATGCTCGAATGGATTTCCAGAAAGCAGAGCAGTTCTCCGTCCTGAGCTAATGATTCCTGTGTCTTCCCAAAACTTTGTCGAGAGTCTGCTTCTAAAAAAATAGGTGGTCTATATCCCCAGGTCTTCCCCACACATGGTGCATAAAAAGTCTCCTGTTTTAAACAACTCATCCCTTCGTGCCTTTGTTAGTGCAAAAGGAAAACCTTAATATATTGTGGGATCTGACTCTTCCAAATAAGTAATCAGTCTCGTTGGAAGTCCTACATCGGTCTTTGTATGTGGGAGAAAGCCCTATATACTTTCTTGACATAAAAGGGGTCATTCTACCGTATGTAATGTTCCCTCCCAAATGAGGGACGTCCACGTCCGCCAGCTTGCTTGTCATGCACATAAATTTAGATAATCTCAGCTCGGAAAACTTCGTTGCAAAGTGGGGGCCCAAGTACTTGCCGACCATGCATGTGCCACAATAGTATCCAGGTCACTGGAAAGAGCAAACAATTTGGGATGTCGTTCACTAAACAAGCCAAATTTCAGACTAATCATCTATAAAAAAACAGAACAAATCACCACTACCTACCATTGGTCTGAGTAGATTCCCCACTTCTGGAAGGAGGATGGAGATGCCCTGCCACAGTGAGGAGAGTTTTTTCCCATTCAGGACATGGGGCCCTTCCAAATGCCCGGTCAGGGCATGTCAGAAAAAGTTTTCCCAGTCAGGGCATGTTTCGGCGAACGGTTCGCCGATCGGCGAACCGTTTGCCGATCGTACAGTAAAAATAATATATAATATTATTTTTATATATTATTTTTTATAATATAATATTGAAAAGTTTTCCGGAATAATGTTGATCGGCAAACGGTTCGCCGAATCATTCCAGGACTGGGAAAACTTTTTCTGACATGCCCTGATCGAGCATTTGGAAGGGGCCCATGCCTTGAATGGGAAAAAACTCCAGTGAGGAGGGCAACCGAATATGCAGACTGACCAAGTACCACATGCTCCGCAACAAGTGACACATGAGATCCTCTTTATCGCCTCAAACTCTGAGGATCCACTTAGCCAAAAGGGCCTTATTCGCATGCTCAATATTTAATATACCAAAGTCGCCTTCCTTCGTCGATCTTGTCGAAGTGCCCCAATCAAAGAGGTGGATCCCTCCCTTCTCCTGTTTAGAATCCGACCAGAAAAATTGACTCATAATAGATTTGATCCTTGTTCGAACAACGACAGTTGGAGCAACATGGTGGAGCAAAAGAAAATATGTATACTAGCTGCAAGAACGTGTTTGAGTAAGACCAGTTTCATTCCCCTTGAAAGAACCGATGTCTTCCACCAACCAACCGCTTCCCCAATATATCCAGTAAACATTGCCAGTATGAGGACCGAAGTTTGCTCCCAACCAAGGGAAGACCCAAGTATGTAATTTGGAGGGATTTACTTGGGATGCGAAGCACTGAAACAGATTCCAATGCCTCATCCCTGAGGAGACCAAAAGGAACAAATGCAGTCTTCTCCCTACTAATGTGAAGGCCCGGGATATATCACCAAAGATGTCCATAAGCCGGGAGACTCTCATTGCATGTTCCACCCCATCCTTAATAAACAAGTTTGTATCATCATTATATTGCAATATCGGGATTGACACGTAACTGTGAAGCCTGGGAAGATACCCTCATCCAACTTTAGCCGCATCATTACATCTAGTGCGTCTCCAACAATCACAAAAAGAGGGTGAACATTTAAGCAAAATGGATGACAACTTTACACGTATGCTCATCTCCTATGTTGGAGAAAATAAGAGAGCTTAATATTTCTGAGAACCCTAGGCTCTCTTATATAGTAGAGAGGCCTATGGGTAAATTACATAAAGTAGACAACCAGAAAAGAAAATAAGGAAGAAGTACATATTAAATATGAAAACACAAATATCTTCACACTCCCCCTCTAGCTGGAGCATAGATATCGATCATGCTCAGCTTGGACGAACACTTCTGGAATGATCATCTGGGCAGTGGCTTGGTGAAGATGTCCGTGGTTTGCTCTCCAGAGCTAACATGGGAAGTAGAGATCAGTCCCTTCTGAATCATGTCTCTGGTGTAATGGCTATCCACCTCGATATGTTTTGTTCTCTCATAGAATGCTGGATTGTTTGCAATGAATAGGGCAGCCTGGTTATCACAGTGTAACTCCATGGGTAGAGGGGTCTTTACATGTAGATCACATAGCACTGCTCGAACCCACATCATTTCTGTACTAGCTTGAGCCATAGTCTTGTACTCAGACTCGGCACTAGATCTTGCTACAATAGTTTGTTTCTTGCTTTTCCAAGAAACAAGAGAAGTGCCAACAAATATTGCAAATCCTGAAGTCGATTTCCTATCCTTAGGACAACCTGCATAATCTGCGTCAGCATATGTGGATACATAGAGTGTGTCTCCTTTCTTGAATAGTAATCCTGAGCCTGGAGTTGATTTCAGATATCTCAATATCATATGTAGTGCGTCCATATGTATCTGTCGAGGTTGCTCCATGAATTGACTAACTCGACTCACTGCAAATGCATTATCAGCTCTGGTGATTGTAAGATAAATGAGCTTTCCAACCATCTCTCTGTATCTTCTCTTATCAACTTCATCGGTATCATCATCATATAGCTTCATACTAGGATCCATAGGAGTCGTGGACGGTCGACATCCCATTATTCCTGTTTCTGCAAGCATATCTGTAACACACTTCCTTTGGGTCATCACAAGACCCTGTGCATTTCTAGCAAATTCCAACCCCAAGAAATACCTTAGGGTACCCAGATCCTTCGTCACAAATTGACTGCCCAGAAAATCTTTAGTTATCTTGATTCCCTGCTCATCATCTCCTGTAACAATAATATCATCAACATGCACCATGATAGCCACAATACCTCTAGACATCTTCTGCACAAATAAAGAATGGTCTGCATTTGACCTCTTGAAGCCCTGTCGTTCAATCAGATCTGAAAGCTTTTGAAACCATGCTCTAGGACCCTGTTTAAGGTCATATATCGCCTTATGAAGTCTACAAACCTGGGCACACTCCCCTTCAGCAGCAAACCCCAGAGGCTGCTGCATATATACTTCCTCGTGTAGATCTCCATATAAGAATGCATTTTTCACATCAATTGAAATAGCGGTCAATCTCGTGCCACAACAACAGAATGCATGACATGTAAGGTAGAATGTCGAGCAACGGGAGAGAACGTGTCCAAGTAATCAACTCCATATGCCTGAGTAAAACCACATACCACGAGCCTTGCCTTGTACCAATCAAGGCTTCCATCGGCATGGTATTTAACAGTAAATACCCACTTGCAACTAATAATAGATGCTCCATGTGGTGGAGAAACAAGTGTCCACGTACCACGGGGCTGCAATGCGGCCATTTCTTCTTCCATAGCAAGACGCCATTTGCTATCTTGGAGTGCCTCCTGGTAATTGCGTGGAATCTCTACGGCAGATAGGGCTACCGCAAATCTCTGGAAGTCGCCCGTCAGACGATGAAATGAGACATGAGAAGCAAGTGGATAGGAAGCACAAGTACGCCTCTGCTTCCTAATAGTAATAGGCACGTCCAAGTCTCCATGATTATCATCCTGCTGTGTTTCCTGTATCAATGAATCCTCAGACTCATCGTTAGTAATCAAGTTATCAGAACCAACCTGAGGGTTGCTGGATGACTGACCATGACCTTGAGCAGAGGAGGACCGACGAGTATAGTACTTTGGCAACGGTGGGACAATGGTTACTGGAGGTGGTAAAGGTGGAGGTGGTGGTGGAGATGGCATAGAAGGTAATTGACTCATAGGAGGAGGTGGCATGCAGGAGACCTCAGTATCAGAATGGGGAGTAGTCATTCGGTCACCTGTAGGAGAGAAAAACATGACAGATTCAAAGAATGTGACATCGACGCTAACAAAATATTTTCGACACAGCGGATCAAAGCACCGATAGCCTTTCTGAGTCCTGGAATATCCGACAAACACACATTTGATAGCCCTGGGAGAGAGCTTATCAAGACCTGGCACCAACTGATGGACAAAACTAACACAACCAAAGACACGAGATGGAAGAGAGAACAACTCCTTCTCAAGAAAGGCTAGAGAGAGAGAGAGAAGTTTTCTCATCCAAGACAGATGAGGGCATGCGATTTATTAAGTAGCAAGCTGTGAGAACCGCATCATCCTAGAACGAGTTTGGAGCATGACTCTGAATAAGTAAGGTTCTAGTGATATCCAATAGAGGGCGATGTTTCCGCTCTGCAACACCATTTTGTTGTGAAGTGTAAGCACATGAAGTTTGATGAATTATACCACGAGATGAAAAGAACAAGGAAAAAGTTCTAGTACAAAACTCCAAGGCATTGTCAGACCACACAATTTTTACAGAAGAAGAGAAAGCATTTTGAACTTCATTGATAAACATTTGAATCACATTCCCTGCTTTAGATTTATTTTTCAATAAAAACACCCCAGACAAACAGGAAAAATCATCTACTATGACCACATAGAACCTGTGTCCCTGGTGGTCAGGAACACGACTTGGACCCCAAATATCAATATAGACTAACTCAAACAGGGAGCTACTGCTCCGACTCTGACGACCTGGGAAAGTAGACCGATGGTGCTTTCCCAACTGACACGCTTCACATTGGAAAGACGACTTCGGAGAAATCTGGGCAGGACACTACACAACTTCTGAAGAGGGAGGTGACCAAAACGGAGATGCCAGGTATATGGAGAGTCTGATCCTGTAGAATGGAGAGATGCACCGTTATAGGGAGTATTGACTAGACGATAGAGACCATTCTGCTCACGGCCACAGCCAATCACCTTGCTCGAGAGTATGTCCTGAAAAACAAGAGACGATGAGTCAAAAATAGCTCGACAGTTCAAATCCTTTGTAATCTGGCTAATGGACAGTAAATTCTTAGAGAAATCGGGAGCATATAACACATTCTGCAATCTCATGGAAGGTGTCAAGTGAACCTCCCCCTGTCCTGTGATCGGGGAATGTGTCCCATTGGCTATCACCACAGTTCGTCCTGAGGGAACCAGTCTATATACAGTGAGCTGTTTTCTGTCCCCACAAAGATGATGGGTCGCTCCAGAATCCATAATCCAGGTGGTAATCATAGATCCATCACAAGAGGTGAGAGCATAGGAACTACCTGAGGTACTGACTGTGGCAGGTGAACTGGCAGAGGCAGAGACAACCACATCTGACTGACCTCCAGGAGCTGTATCAGGAGGCATGATATTCCTCAGTCTGGCAACAAGATCATCGAATCACTGGTCCAATGAGGAAGGTGCAGGGGATCAACTTGTTCTGCTACCCGAGCCGATGCAGGAAAGCCATGCTTAGAGTAACATGTATCCTCGGAGTGACCCGGGCGACGACAATAGCTGCATGGTTGACGAATTCGACCCCCACGACCTCGCGGTCCACGACCACGGAAGGTAGAGGATCCACCTCTGCATCTAGAGGCTGCCATCGCTGAAGGTGTCTGGTTGACAGATGAGCTTGGGACAGTAATGCGATTCAGTCGGCAAACAGCTTCCTCCATAGGAGGAATAGTAGCATCAGCAATAATCTGAGACCGTACAACATCGTACTCTGGATCAAGTGCAACCAGGAATACTCCTACCATGGTAGCATTCATGTACGTCTTCTGCTGCTCAGGAGTGGCCGTCAACGGTATGAAGCTATGGAGCTTCTCAAACATCCCTCGTAGGGATGTGTACAGTGAGTGAAGAGGGCGCCCATTCTGCTTGACTGTAAAAATATCATGTTGCAACTGTAGTATCTTGGTCTCGTTCCGCACCTACGAATATGTTGCCGCTAGAATATCCCACATAGCCTTAGCCGTGGGCTGATGTAGTACATCGTTGGCGATTTCTATCGTCATCATCCTAGATAGCCAGACTTTGGCATACGCATCATCTGCCTCCCACGAGGCATTCACCCCGGTCTTCTCCATCGGCTCCTCCTCTTCGGTAAGAATATGTTTCTTACCATTCGACTTCATCAGACTCATGAACTGTATAGCCCAGAGCTCATAATTTTTCCCGTCCATCTTAACAATAGGCGCTGGACCTCTGAATGCGCCAGTGGCGGGTACATCAACCTTGTTCTTTGACATATTGTCGAAGGAAGACTGCTACGGGTGTGAGAAACCAGCGTTTGTGTGTGTCTACACAGACATCTATGGGTTTGGGTGCACGTGTAGACTCATGCACACCAACCCATCAACCAACTGACGAAGCTGAGGCGACGGGCAAGCGCAAGACAGCACGCGAGATGAGCACGCGGTGCGCGCGGTGCTGGCGCGCTGTACGTGCGCGGTGGCCTTGCTGTGAGTCGAGGAGGCGGTGCCGGAGAGGTGGCGGCGGCGGCGCATAAGGAGGGGGCTTGGAGGTAGGGTTAGGGTTTCTTGAGAATCTAGAGCTCCGGTCTAGGACCGCCGCTCTGATACCATGTTAGAGAAAATAAGAGCGCTTAATATTTCTGAAAACCCTAGGCTCTCTTATATATGAAAACACAAATATCTTCACATCCTATCCTTTGGAAGTCTTCACACTAATTGTCATAGTCCTACCTTCCTCCTTTTCTCTAGGTTCAAAAACGGCATTACACCTAAGTTGTTTGAGTAAACTAGCTGAGTATTTTCTTGGAAGGTGATAGCCTTGGACTTTCACCCTTCATGACTACTTTTATATCATGCCGTGAAGAAATAAATCCCGTTTTATTTTCGAAAGAATATGTGAATTCAGTTTTCTCCTGTCAGGTTACATCAGGCTGATCTAGTGATCAGTGGCAAGAAGGGTATGTTTTGTTGTCACATATTCTGTGTTTGATTATACTTTCGATTTACGAAATGTGTTTCTCTTTTCGAGGTTGAAAGATTGTCCCGCCTTCACCTTTATTTCTTCTATTTTGTCGTAGGTTATTGGCCCTTATCGTTCTGGAAAATCCTTTCTTCTCAACCAGCTCCTGTCCCTTTCTTGTGATGAAGGTGAATTTACAGTAAGCTTCCTCTTGTAAATCTGATTGTTTGTTTGTATTTTTCGCTTTCTGAACACTCAATAGCAAATTTTCTACAGGATTTGGAGTTGGACATATGCGTGATACAAAAACGAAAGGTTGCATTTTTTGGTTTTTTAATCTTATTTTTTAAAATGTAAGGTTAGGCTGCCATAGAATAGATTAAAGTTGGCCTGCTTCTTTCCAGATCCTGGATACGGGGAATTTGTGTGCTGGGATCACCCCTTTTACTTTTCAACTCTAATCTGAATTTATAATTCTCATTTGATGCAGGTATATGGGTATGGGGTGAGCCCGTTGAAATGGTCATCGATGGGGTCAAAACATCAGTACTTTATCTGGACACTGAAGGGTTTGAGAGTGTCGGAAAGTCTAATGTCTACGATGATAGGTATGCTTACACTTTTCCGTTGCTTATATTATTTACATTTCTTGTATTCTTGATCATATTAATAGATATAATATATGGTTGAACCAATATTTTATATAATGTAAGTCGAGTTAAATAAATAAAAATTTGGGAGTACTCCATAATTGCCATTGTATGAGGATCAATTAGGCTTACATGATTTATATGTTTGATTTACAAAACTGATGGATTGTCCCATCTTTTGGAGAGATATTAGATTGGTCTGCGGTTATGGCCACGAAAACAACTTGTATCCCTTTACGCTAGTTTAGGCAATTTGGTGCGCCAAGAATACATTTATTTTAGGGGGGGGGGGCAAACGTTTTACTCTGAAAAATGTAATTGAATGTTGTAAGGCGCTTTGCATATCATGGAGAATGTGCTACGATGTAATTTCTACCTCTTTTAATATATAAATTTCTTGAGGTGGGTCCCATCTTGGGATGCTTCCATTCTAAAAAACAAGTTTACAATACTGATGAGAACATCATCATGATTGCCTTTTTGTTGTTACTAATGTTAATTGTCCTCTCTAGAAATATGCAAACATATATCGAGAATATAGGGTTTTTTTAAACCAACATCGAGAATATAGTTGTGATTTATTGACAATGTATGTGCTCAACTCTTGTACTCATGAGTCATGAGGTAGAATCTAAATAACTTGGGGCCACAAAAACATTCTTGCTAGTTTAAGACCTTGCCAAACACCGACTCTGTTGTAATTAGATCTCCTCAGGGTCCAATTACAATATCTGTCGTCTCATATTGCTTGTTGGTGGGATTGTGGTGTGTTGGCGGGGATATATAAAGAGCCCCATATCTGTTGTAATCTTTGAGAATTCTTGTAGAATATCTAGCACTTACGAGCACTTCTCATGTGGTTTCATCCCGCTCCTTTGGAGTAGGATTCGTATAAATCTATGTTTTGTTCTTGCTTGTTGATACCATTTTTTTCTTTTATGTTTTCACATGTTATATGAGCAAGTCGATTTTGGTGTTCATCTTCGAGATTTACCTTTACTTTGGTTATTACTTTTTCTTTGTGATCTCAAAGCGACGTTTCTTTTTGTTATGTTCTCCAATCTTTCTTGAAGAAAGTGTTGTGTCGAGATTGAATATCGTGAGTTCTTCAAAGATCGTGCAAAATTTGCACATGATGGCTGTATGGATATTAATTATCGTTCTTGTGTGACGATAAAATGTTGAGCTCCATCTTGGAACACTATTTGCAGGCGATCAACAGTACATCAATTACATCAAGGCATTTGTTTTAAACAAAAGAAGGCAGTAATGAGGCATCATGAAAAAATGCGGGTGGAAAAGATAGAGGATGAGCTTTGGTCCCTGCTTGGTGATAGCATGATGGCATGCGAGACTGCAAGAGGACCCTCAAAGAAGCATCGAGGGTGCGCAAGCCACAATGTAACACAACCGACGAGGAGAAGCATATTGCCTTGGTGATGAGAATATGCGAGCATTAGCGGTCAAATATTACGATTGACATCACTAATGTAAGTCGCGATGTGAGATGATGATGTAGATTGTAGATGTCATGTGGCCCAAGCTTGTGCTAACGATGTGGTGGCATCATGCAAGTTGCTCTCATGTTAGCTTTAGAGAAGCAACCAACACCACTACTATATAATAGGTCCCTTCTTCGTGGAAACCTAGTGCACATCTCTTTCTTGTTGTATCAAAGAAGGGGTAAACCTAAGGGAACTGCCATCCCTGAGTGACAAGGCTATGAAGATGCATCTTGATTCTCCAAGAACCCACCTCTCGCCATCGACCTCGTGTAATGAAGCGAGGGCAACAACACGTTGGTGCACCCACTACAAATAGCAACAAAGCTTTCGTTCTCATTAGACCCCTAGTGCTGAAGAAGACGGGGGCTTGATGCCCTTCATAATGAGAATCCTAGCAATAACGGTAGGGTTGCACACCCTCAGTGCTTGAAGAAAGAGGAAGAAGGGCTCAATAACTCTAAAAGCTGAATCTTGATTTATTTTATTTTTGACGGTCCAAACCCTGTTGTAGTCGTAACAAAAAAATGAAATGTTATGAGAAATCTATAAGAAAACAGGGGTGGCTGCTCCTTTAAAAAAATTGGAGCAATAACAGAAGGGAATGGCCATAATTGTTTTTGAAGGGGCTATTGTAAAAAGAGAGGCTGCACCAAGAAAAAATGAACAACAAAAAATAGCTACATAAACAAAAATTGAGGGATTGCTAGGAAAAAAAGACTTGAAAAGAAGTAGGTGGAGGAAACAACGAAGGAAAAAGTGTAGAGAGAAGAGAAGCATCTGTCAATGAAAAGAATACAAAAAATGAAGAAAGATGGTTGTTAAAAAAGAATTCCTTGGTTGACTTTATCCAGTTATGTTCTTTTATTTGTATCGATTCACACTTGACATAGTCACATTTTGATGAATTAAAGAAATTGATTTTTACACCCATACTCTTATATACTTTCATAACTACATCCTGACCCCTCTATAATTCAGAATTACATACTGACCCCTAGATAGTGACGTTTACGTCTCTCCTCTGTTATCTTACTCTACTAATTTATCTATCTCTTGAGTTAATTAAACTATGAGCATATTTTTTGGTCTTTGTATTTTTTTAATATATAGTGAATATATTAAACTATGACCCACTTAAATGGTCTGTTGGAAGTGCACCGTGCCTATCACCCAAAAGGCCAGGGTTCAAATCCCCTCTTGGGGATTGCGTTAGGTAGCCGACAACCATTGTAAAAAAATAGTCGAATCATTCAACATGGGTTTGATCAATAATTCATGTAGCCGACCCTACTTATAGTGGGAAAAGGCTTTGCCATTTATAGTGAATATATAGAAGTTACAGGGTAGACATCTTCTCGACGTTATACCCTCTTTTTTCCTCAAATATTATGTTTATCATTCCCCATCCCCTCCTTCCTCTCCCCCATCGACCTCCATCTCTCCTCATTCCTTTCTCCCATCCTTCAACATCCCTTTCAATGTCACCCCTCCCCCATCCCGCCATCTTTGCCACTTGAGATACCGACTCTACCACCACCTATGCATGGTAGAGAGGACGCTTGTGGTTGCGCAATATATGCATGGATTTGGGACGGGGTTTTGGGGACAACAACAACAACAACAACAAAGCCTTTTCCCACAATTAAGTAGGGTCGGCTACATGGATTCTTTGCCTCTATTCAGATCTATCGTGGATCAATCTTAGGCTAATATCCACAAAATTAAGATCCCTTCGTATAGCCTCTTTCCAACACTTCTTGGACCGTCCTCGCCCTCTCTTTGTCACCTCAACATCTCAACACTCACATCTCTTAACTGGTGCATCAACTGATCTTCTTTGCAAATGACCAAACCATCTTAAGAGGTTTTTTCGCATCTTATCCTCGATCGGAGCTACACCAAATTTCTTTCCGATTGCATCAATACGAATCCGATCTTTACATGTGTGTCCACACATCCACCTCAGCATTTTCATTTCTGCTACGACCATTCTTTGCACATGTCTATGGTTCACATGCCAACATTCATATCCATAGAGCATAGCAGGTCTCACGTCTCACGGCTGCTTTGTAAAATCTTCCTTTAATTTTTAAAGGAATTTTCTTATCACAGAGGACAACAGAGGCTCCTCTCCACTTTAGCTAGCCTACATTTATTCTATTAATAACATCTCCATCAATTTCCCCATCATGTTGCAAAATAGATCCTAGATATCTAAAAGAATCTCTCTTCTGAATGTTATCGTCACCAATCTTCACCTCGATTCCTTCACCATTGCTTCCATCAAAGGTGCACTCCATACATTCCGTCTTAGCCCTACTTATATGAAATCCTTTAGTCTCCAACTCATGTCTCCAGACCTCAAGCTTCTCATTTACTCCATCTCTAGTCTCGTCCATCAACACAATATAATCAACAAATAACATACACCAAGGTAATTCATGTCTGTTGGTTTGGGGACAAACTGGAGCGAAACCAGTTGCAAATAAGAAATGAGAATATTGTAAATGGGAACCGGGGACTCGAGCCAACAAGGACTATTCAATTGGTCGGATCGATATCTGTTGGTTGACTTGACTAGTTAATCAACTAGCTGGTTTAGTAGGGCAACTTGCTGGCCATTTTGTTTGACAGTTATTTTTTATTTTCTTGATATTATTAAAAGTAAATTATATTGAGATTACTAATGTTTTGTTGGAGTTCAATTGCTTCTTTTATTTTATTATGGTAACATTCAAAATGCCTAAATTTATGTAAAGTATAAGATTATATATGTAAAAATGTTTTATATATTTTAAAAATACAAAACCAATTAAAGTCAAATTAAATTTGATTAGTTGCTTGACTATCGATTAATCGTTAGTCATAACTAGACCGACTGTGTATTGCCTACTATCTTTAGCAACCTTGTATATAAGATCCTAGAACAACACTACCTAGTCATAGTTAGCATACAACCCTGACGAAGTACCCAAGGGCAAAATTTAACTCTCAACTCTCAAGAGAATCATCTACCTTTAAATCCTTCTACAATCACGAGTCTAAATTCGAGGATTGACGGCAAGAGAAGTAGAGATAACCTTATACATATCCATGATCACAAACTCCATATCCCTCCGGTACCATTAATCACGACCATCCAAGGATGACTCATCTGTATACAGAAATTCATTAATTGTTTGGAAGGAAGTTCCCAACAAAAAGATAGAATGCACATCTTAAACATAGGAAACATTCACAAGAGCCCTTTACTCAGAGTAATCATCTCACATAAAATTGAACGACCTTCTATCACCCCACAGCAAGTCGTAAGGAATGTGACAAAAATACCTCTTTGAAAGGTAGAGGGCGAGCCATAGCAACTAACCTATAGGTTGGAAGTGATACCATAGATCTTTCGCATCAAATGACAAAGTAGACCATCTCCATCACTCCCTAGATTCCCAGCATCTATTTTGCTAACAAACCTTATTCATCTCCAATGACACATATCACCATAGTCAACCGGTATAGATGTCAAATTTCAATCTACAAGTGGGATGCTGACTGCCTCCCTCCGGGAAGTGTTTCCAGAGCATCCACACCCTGGAAGGCAATAACTGCGAAAATAAGAACACATGAATGGCCGATAGCACCGACTTAAGATGCGCGAAGCGATTGCCTCTTGATAAACAACTAGCTTTCTATTATCCAACTTCTTTCACCAGCCTCCTAATTAGAAGCAACTATCTGCTTGTCTGAGCCTGTCCATGGTCAACGACTTATCCAAGTAAGTAAGGGGAAGGATGCCCTAGGGGTAGCCAAAGCATATCTCAGTTGAAAGTCTCCTTCCAAGACAAACCAAAATGCATAAAAGTAGATTTGCCGCAGTTTAAATCTTGAGTAGATCTCCCCCTACACAACTCGATCTACCATCATGGACAAAGCATTTGCCACAGTTTTAAATCTTGAGCAGATCCTTCCTACACAACTCGATCTACCATCATGGACAAAGCATTTGCCACTATGAAAGACAGAAGCAATGCAATGGGGCAACCCTCTCTTACTCCCTTCCCCCATTGGGGACGAAATATAAACAAAATGTATTTATATCTTATTTATTTATTTACAAATGTAAAAAATTCAATTTTAAAAAACAATCAAGTTTTCAATCCCTTTCCGCAATTTCAATGAAATTCCTCGAAGGTTTCCTTTCTTACCTTGACGAAGCCATATCAAAATCGAAATTTGAAGCCATGGGTGAGTGGATGTGACCTTGAGCAATCGTGTCATGAAATCACCTTTTGCAAGTACCTCGTCAGTCACTTTAGAAGCTTCCTCTTTTGCTATCTTTTGTATATGTGTTTTGATCATCTTCGACCTCATAAGCTTCATTGGCTTCTCCCTCGGTTGTCACCTCAATCCACCTTCGAGTGTAGGCCTTGTGAGCCAGGCAAATATAACAACCCCTTTTTTTTTCTAGCATGTCCATCAGCAGCAGATCCACCACCTTCGAGCGAGTACTATACTACTATTTAGTTGATGCAAACGATTTTAAAGAGGCATTGGGTACCTTTTTTGAAGAGTAAATCAGAAGTTAGGCATATAATCAAGTATTTTACTTCCGAAGCAAAACTCGGTATTTTGCTACTGTGATTAAATTGTGAGATCTGATTATGTTCTGGAATTCCACACTGCTGCTATATCTTTGTTTATGAGGGAGCGTGTCACTATACATCATACTTCATGTGCATATACATCTCAATAAAATTGGTCCGCAGAAAGAAAGCATTATCATATTCTTTGTGTTGCTAGAACCCCCTTGGTATCTTGTCCGATGCCTTCAGCCTCAAAGCCCTGTTTGATCATACGAGGCGCACACCTCATCTAAACTGGCTGAGGTGCCCACCTTAGGGTGAAAGGGAATAGCAAAGTGTTATTCGTCACAGTTACTTTGCTGTCTCTACCTCGTGCCATACCTTGTGCGATAGCAAGGCGATAGTGCCATACCTTGTGTCATACATTTTGATTGCCTTGAGGTGGGTTTTTCATACCATGGCGATAGTCGTCACAGTTACCATGCTGCCTCTAGAGCAGTACCCTCTTCTTTGCTTGCGATTGTCGCATGAAGCTTTATCTTGTCGGCCTGTAAACTTCATTTTGATGTAATGCTTTCATGACAATATTTTCTCTTGAGACCATTATAATCCAAACCATTGGCAAAAGATCTCAAATGGGACTGTTGCATACCTTCTCACATATCTTGATGGAAGGCCATGTAAACTGGTACTTTTTTCTGCAAAATCCTTTATAATAGTTCATGGAAAATGAATACAATATTGTTAAAAGTCACGCAAACTGGTACGCAAAATCCTTTATAAGTGCATAAAATTGTCCATTTTGAAATCTTCATTTATAAGAATATGAAAGGATGCAACTGATCTCTTAATTGAAGGCCATAATAGATTTAGGAGATGAAATTCAATTTATCTGCTCAAAAAAGAAAATACCAGGAACTCCCAGAAAAACTGGTTCATGGTGTCATATACATATCCTACTATTGGGTGAAGGAGACTTATGATCTCATGATTTTATTTATTCTCAAGAGAAAAACCAGTGGTAGAGATTACTTTAACCCCCCCAATTAATGAGGAAGGTCGTAAATTTAAACCCAACTACAACTGCATCGAGTAATTGATAAGTTAGTGTTTAAGGTATACAATCAAATCAAAATTCCCCTAAGTGCATCTACTTATGGTTGCCTCAACCCCCTTTCGATATACACATACATGACCGGCCAATATAGACATTTGTAATTGAATATAATGCCATGATCTCCTATATGACATGGATATAGGGATTACTTGATGAACTGCAAAATCATATACTCATATATGTCGGGGGAGAATTATCTTGAACGCAGATGCTCGATCATAGATGATAAGGAAGACATCGAGTAGGGCACATGGATTCAACAAGACACTCTTTGTTATGATCCAACAAGTAATATGTATTGGCATGAGCGGTGATTACGATACCAATACTACTACAAAACTTATACTTAAAAGTGTGTATTTCTAGTTTATTTATTGGTTAAATGATGTTAGAGACATTAATTTTTGGCAAAAAGTTGATTATTATAATTATTTTCACGTTTTTGGGTGGTATTATCGCTGATGCTTGATAATTCCCTTTTGGGATTGGCAAAACAACACCGCTATTGATGATTCGATATTTAGGCCATAAAAGGAGCACCTGGCTGTGTCTTTTTTGTTTTGAAATAAAGTAATGTGAGCCTTCTACCTGTTCAAGAGGCATGATATTGAATGCAATTATCCTTTTTTCCTTTAGCCAAAAAGATTTGAGCAACCTTGGTGATTTGTAGCCATGTGCCATTCAGTAGGTGCTGCATTCCCATTCAAGTCTGGATCTATCAAGATGCATACCTTCCTTTATGGATTAATTGTGGAAGGATGCGGACTAATGCTTGTTCTTGATGGATACTTTTTCTTTCTCTATATGATTCAAAAACAGGGAACTAACCCCTCTTAAATGGTCTGGTGGTTGTACAATGGGTATACAATTAAAAACCGGTGTAGAAATGTATTTAAAATTGTTCTCAAGTAATTAGAAGACTACTACTCAAATATCAAAATGAGGTGTGCTTAAAAAATGAAATACCACTCAACAGTAATTAGAAATGTGTTTAAAACATTATTAATCATAGACGTATAAGGCAAATAAATATAGTTGGTTTTGCTTCATACCTTTTGTCTTCCACAATATCCAAACGAGTACAAGTGGTGAACATCAAAGGCATGCAATGTTGGACTAATGCAGAGTCCTGATGGGTAGGCTCTGCTACTATTGAGCTCTCTTGATTTTGATGTTGGTAACCTGCATACTTTGCACTTGACTACCCCCTACTTTCACTCTTTCACATGTGGCCACGATTGTACTCTCACAAATGCATTTTTCTAGTGCTTTGTGTTCCACCCAAATAAAGATGGAAGTGCTTGTGTATTAGTTGACTTGGAAAAGAAAAAAAACTAGGAAATGCCATTAGATTAGCATGGGAAAGAACATGATTCTATGGGCGAGTTTTTTTAGTGATAGCAGGATTGCAAGTGAATAAAACCCATCCTGAGAAAGCAAAGTTGCATCTCTGGAGAGTTACAATTTCCAACAACCTTTAACCTTAACATGGACTTGCTGAATGCACTTTTAATATTATTTGCAGCCTTGTCAATTCTGTCATTGTTCCAGCATTTCACTTGTAAAGCTTTTTTCTATTTTTTGACAGGATCTTTGCTCTGGCCACAGTTATGAGTTCGGTTCTAATCTACAATCTAGCTGAGACGGTATGCACTACATACTCTTGTTAGTTTTTATCACTTGTGCCCTTCTTAACTTCTACAATATCAGCTATGCCCCTCTCTTTTTTGGAATATCAGTTGTGCCCCTATTGTCGTACAAAATTCACAGTTTTGCCCTTTTGGAATATCAGTTGTGCCCCTATATTCTTACAAAATTCACTCTTTTACCCTTTTGTAATATCAGTTATGCCCCTACTTTTTCATAATGGAAGGGCAAAATTGTGAATTTTGTAAGAAGGCAGGGGCACAACTGATTCCAAAAAAGGGATGGGCATAACTGATATTACAGAAGTTACGAAGGGCATGCATGATAAAGACCCTTGAAAATACTGGGTTCAACACAGTTTTCTGCCATTTTATCATTCTATTTAATCACCCCACTTTCTTGTTTGAATTACTTGATTTTGGTGTATTCTGTTTTGTATAGATTCGAGAAGCTGATATATCTCGCCTATCATTTGCTG
Organism: Ottelia alismoides; assembly: GCA_037367405.1. Lineage (NCBI taxonomy): Eukaryota > Viridiplantae > Streptophyta > Magnoliopsida > Alismatales > Hydrocharitaceae > Ottelia > Ottelia alismoides. The sequence goes on along the minus strand of JAZKJV010010334.1, from coordinate 866,073 downwards.
TAGAGCTTGCGGAAGAATTTTACGGAAGGTTAAATTTCAGTGTGTTTTCTTGCTTTAATATTTTTATGATCGTGTTATTTATGCCAGTCAGAACTTTCTAACAACTTTTTGCCTTTTCTATCATGGATGAAGAGTCAAGGTAACTTAATTTACATCTATTATTGGTGTTTTTTTTTTCTTTTGAGACATTCAATTATCTATGCCTGCTGTAATTTATATCTTGGTAGGGACAAGATGTTGCTTTTGAACCCGCCAAGTTGTTGTGGCTCATCCAACGAGATTTTTTAGGTAAGTGCATATACCAGATTTAAAGTTTTCTTATGCAAAGTTAATCTCCAAATGTTAGAATATCTTTTCTTCTTCCTCTAGGGGAATATGCAACCTGATTATTATTTTCCACTTTCTCCCTCGCAATTATTTCCATTTGTTTTTTTTGATGTAATTGCTTTAAATGCCAAATGGGATGGTAGAAAGAGGCTTCTCTTCAAAAGAAGTTTATCAAGTTTGGTTTCGTACAAGTTAATTTATTTAGCAGTAGCATCATTAGATGGTGTTGAACCTGAATCTTGCCGGGAGAGGAGAAATACAATTACTTTAATAATGCAGAGGTAAATCGAAGATTGCAAAAGTCGACCGACTAGGCCAATTAGTCGATCTGGGGGGAGGTGGTTTCAGAATAGGCATAGTTGACCAACCGATCCGAGTCTCCATGGTTGGTCCGGTTAGTCAGTTGACTGGGCCAATTAGTCAATCATTTTTTTAAAATAAGGATGTAAGATTTTTCTTCGTTTGCTTTTTTATAGTAACATAGTAGTAATGTTATTCACTGATGTATGTTATTCACCGATGATATTGTGTTGATTGATGAGACTAGAGATGGAGTAAATGAGAAGCTTGAGATCTAGAGACATGTATAGGAAACTAAAGGATTTCGTATAATTAGGGATAAGACTGAATATATGGAGTGCACTTTTAATGGAAGCAATGGTGAAGAAATCAAGGTGAAGATTGGTGATGATAACATTCAAAAGAGAGATTATTTTAGATACTTGGGATCTATTTTGTAACATGATGAGGGAATTGATAGAGATGTACTACTAGGATAAATGCAGTTTGGCTAAAGGGGAGAGGAACTGTGATAAGAAATTCCTTTGAAAATCCAAGGAAAGTTTTACAAAGCAGCCGTGAGACCTGCTATGCTCTAAGGATCTAAATGTTGGCTTGTGAACCATAGACATGTGCAGAGAATGACAGTTTCAGAAATAAAAATGCTAAGGTGGATGTGTGGACACACTCACGTAAAGATCGAATTTGGAATGAAGCAATCAGAAGGAAAGTTGGTGTAGCTCCGATCGATGATAAGATGCGAGAAAATCGCTTACGGTGGTTTGGCCATTTGCAAAGGAGGTCGGCTGATGCACCAGTGAAGGATGTGAGTTTTGGGATGTTGAGCCGACTAAAAGAGGGCGAGGAAGGCCCAAGTAAGTGTTGGAATGAGACTATACGAAGGGATATTAGTTTTTTGGATCTAAGTCTGAGAATGACCCAGGATAGATCTGAATAGAGGCAAAGAATCCATATAGCCAACCCTACTTAATGAGGGACAAGTCTTTGTTGTTATTGAACCTAGTAGTAATGTGCTTAATATTTGGTTAGAACTCAATTATTACTTCTATTTCATTATGGTAGTTTCGAGAATGTCTAGATTTATTTAATTTTATATAAGAATGTGCATTTAAAAAATTTCATATATAAGAATAATAGTGGGCAGTAGGTGATCAAAATAGGCATAGTCAGCCAATCAATCCAATTCCCCATGGTTTGGCTTGATTTGTCGATCGACTAGGCCGATCAATCAAACAATTTTTTTAAAACAAGGACATGTGATTTTCTCTTGATTTTTTAAAGTAAACCAGTAATAATGTGCTTAATATTTGGTTAGAACTCAACCGTTGCTTTTTATTTCATTATGGTAGTTTTGAGAATGTCTAGATTCATATAATGTTATATAAGAATATGTGTATTTAAAGTAATTTATATGTTAAAATAATAAAAATATACACAATCAACTAAATCCGACCAAGCTTGTGAAAATCAATCTACTATGTGGATCGGGGTGGTCGACCGAATAGAGATTAGTCAGCTAGTAGTCGGCCTAGTCCATAGACTTGTCGGCTGAATTAAATTTTAAATATGTTGTTGACTTCAGCATCAAATTCAAATTTGATGTCTTGTTGACTTCAACACCAAATTCAGGTTTCACACACACACATACTAACATCTGCAAGATGCGAAAAAAATGACACCATTTTAAAAATTTAATAATTTTTTGCTAATATCATCTAATTAAATTCTAATATAAAAAGTCTTACTATTCTTTTATTTGGGTCTATATCTAGAGGGGTTGGGTCATCAACCCTCGACACACAAATTGAGAGAGAGAGAGAGAGAATGGACAAAGAAAAATAGGTAACATAGAGGGTTATACTTGTTCTTCTTCATAGTGCTTTTTCTTCTTAGGTGGTCATGAGAGGTGATTAAACATCGGTTAGTTGCACGTTCATCTTTTTTCGTGTGCTCTTGTGTTGGTTGATTCCATGCTTAATGCTAAAAAATGATACATAGCATGGTTCGATACCGTCAGCAATGCACGATGCAATGAGGGTACACTCCTTACAAACCATGGAGAAGATCTAGCAGTGGTGGCCCTGTGGAGGTGATTGCGGGGTCAATAAAGGCTTATGCTGGTTGCATCTAGAAATGAGATCGTGCAAGAAGCCAAAATGGTGTGATCGATAAAGAGATTGGTTGCTCAAATTCCTAAAATCGACGGTTGTAGTGAACCTTCTGAGATTAGGAGTATCTAGAGTCCATTCAAGATGCCAAAGGTCCAATTTAGGTGTCTTTTTACATGTTTGGTATTAGTCGGATAATATAGATAGGGATGTTTTGATCATGTTTTTAGATCGTGCAACTCGGTTTATATTGCAATAGTTTATACAATCAATGGAAGTGCAATTGGTTGGGGGTGATTGGATAATTAATGGTAGAAAGACTACGCCATATGTATATTTAACGTCGAAGTTCATATCAAAGGATGCATTATTCTTAGTGGAGCCCTCTCAATAAGGACGACACTAGCTTATGACAACAAGTGAAGAATATAATCATGCGGGAGGGGCTTGTGGAAGCTCTTGAAGTAGTATAGAGGAAGCTAGACTAGAGAAGATGAAAAATTAAGAATAAAGGAGAGGTCCTCTGCCAAATCTGATATGAGCCACATGACAAAAGGGGTGTCCAGACAGTTAGATCAGATATGACTTGTCAGATTTAACCGCATGTCCGTGACACCCCTTGGACCGTCAGATTCGTCAGCCGCAGTCATCAGGGTTGTACGTCAGAGTCGTTCTTCACATGCGCCACGTGCCCCATTGGGTATATTTCCCTTGTGTCTTTGCATGTTTCCGCTTTTATATTTAGTCCGTTAAATAGAATGTGTAGTTAAAGACATTTACAGTTTGGACCTCGTACTTTTTAATATTTGCATTTTAGTCCTTCCGAGTCAAAGTCACGTGTGTCCCATGAATAGTATAATGCAATTGTTTTGACGAGCATCACTCTCCACGAAGTTACAACATGGATGATCCGATGGAGGTCTCAAAGTAGCTTGAAAGACTACAAGTTTAAATCTTTGACGAACTTATTATTGCGAAAGAAGAATCTGCGTGGTCCAAGGATGATCAACTTGACAAAACTGGATGTATATTTTTGAATAATTCAAAAAGATTTTGGTAAATATGACTTCACTTGAGGAGAAGATACAAAAACTTTTCTTCTAGGAAGAAGCCAATACAATAACGTACCATGTGGATACCAGATGAATCTTGGCCTGACTTACCCCCCAAAATTATTCTCATGATCTTTTATATTCCATGACGGATGCCCACATGTTAGAGTTTGGAGAACATAAAGAAGACATGAATCACCTCTAGGACTGATTTGACGAGAACCAGCCTCCCGCCATGAGATAAAATTGTAGCTTTCCAACTTGACATCTTTCTCTCCAACCTCTCGATAATCGACAACCAGTCTGCCCATACGCAACTTACCTCCCGTGAGTGGAAGGCCCAAATATCGAATAAGCGAAACCCCCTTTCGATCTCAAGAGCCATACACCATTCATTGGACTCCTCAACTGGAGGATTAATGGGGATGATCGTCCATTTTTGCTTGTTTAGCTTAAGGCCAGAGAGCTCCCCATATATATCAAGCACCGTGGACATGCCCATTGCCTCATGTTTTCCTCCCTTGATTTTACAGAATGGTGTCGTCTGCATATTGGATTAAGGGAATGGAGATGTTCCCACAAGTGTAACATGCCGTGGCTGAACCATATTCGAGACCATTCGAGTAAGAACATCTGCTTCAATGATGAACATAAGTGGTGCCAGCAGGCAACCTTGCTAAGCACCACTCTGTGGCTGGAAAAAACAACCTTCTGACCTCCCATTGACCAAAACTGTCGAGAAAAAAGATCAAAATCTATATTTCGAAGAACCCTAGGGCTCTCTTATATAAAGGCGAGACCCATGGGTAAATTACATGAGACGAGAAGAAACAAAAATATGAAAACAGTACATAGACATAATAATATCTCTACACTCCCACTCAAGATGGAGCATAGATGTCAGTCATGCTTAGCTTAGGTGTACACTTCTGAAAGGATCCTCTGAGTAAGGCCTTGGTGAAAATATCTGCAGTTTGTTCCCCTGAGCTCACATGGGAAGTAGAAATAAAGCCTTTCTGAATCATGTCCAGTTTATAATGGCAATCTAGTTTAATATGTTTAATTCTCTCATGAAAAGCAGGGTTATTTGTAATGAATAAGGCTGCTTGATTATCACACCATAATTGCATAGGAAGTGACACATTAATATATAAGTCAACTAAAATAGCTCGGACCCACATCATTTATGTACGTCCATGCGTCATTGCTCTATATTCATATTCAACACTAGATCTGACCACCATAGTTTGCTTCTTGCTCTTCTAGGAAACTAAAGAGCCGCCAACAAACACAACATAGTTTGAGGTAGACTTCCTATCATTAGGGCAACCTGCGTGGTCTGCATTTGCGTAAGCTGTGATAGTGAGAGATGTCTCTTTCCTGAACAACAATCCTGTACCTGGGGGTGACTTCAAATACCTCAAGATCATATGGACTGCATCCATATGTACCTGTTTGGGCTGCTTTATTAACCGATTAACCCAGCTTACAACAAAGGAGATGTCTGGCCTAGTGATAGTAATATAAAGTGGCTTTCCCACCAATTCCCTGTGTCTTCTCTTGTTGAGATATTAGTTATCCTTCTTATTATTTTTATATTATCTATTGCTTTTGTATTGATCTTGTAATTTGCCCAACATGTTTCTCTCCTATTTAAGAGAACCGTAGAGCCTCTCAATAATGCAATTCATTCTTCCATTTCTGCATGATATCCGACTCTGAGTGATTGTCCTAGACTGAGTTCCGTATCCAACCCAAGCCCTAGCCCTACCAGCCCCCTGGTCGTCGACATTCCCCCAGCCGTCGACCCTCGGGCCGTTGCCTCACCAGTCCGTTGCCCCTCTCCAGCCGCCGCTGCCGTCGGGCACAACAACCCACACGCGGGTCCCAGGCTGCCGCCGGCCCCTCCTTGTGTCTCCACGCTTTTCTGTGCACCTCTGTAGTTTGAACTGTAGTGTGAAGCGCTCTGATTTTGACCGGAAAACGTGATTTTAGGCCTATAAATCGTATTTGCTTAACCCCTGTAATTCATGGGATTTATCTGGCTTCTCGTGTATTATCATTCACGATTGTATTTGTGCGAGGTTTTTAAGTTTTAGGCTAGGAATTTGGTTATGACATTATCTGATATTGACATAGTAGTGGAAGGCTGTTCTTATTCTCACGTCGACTCAATTGTCATATAGACTTGCTTCTCTGTTTCAGAAGGGAAGTCTGTTGAAGAGATGGTCCATGAAGCGCTCCAGCTAGTTCCAAACCAGAGTGGTTAGTTTGTCCAACGACCTGGTTCATTTTTTCTCGTTGGCTTTGCCAGTCTGATATTGATTCCGTGTACATCTTCTGTGCAGGGGACAAAAATATCGAGCAGGTATTCTTTGTGTCATATTTTATGCTGCATGTTTATTAAATGATAATGGGTTATGTTTCCATTTGCCTCCACTAAACAGGTTAATGAGACCTGAAAAGTAATGATTTTGCTTTTTGTCTCCATTTGCTTCCCGTAAACAGGTTAATGAGATCCGTAAGTCCTTGGCTGTCATGGGTGATAACAGTACAGCCTTCAGCTTACCACAGGTGCGTTTGGTTTATCATTGGCTTTTTGTCTGTAATTTTGACTGCTGTCTACATTTGTTTGGATCCCTTGCTTCTTAAAATTTCTCGGGCAAGGTGGGTGTTGTTAATTATTTCCAGCTTAGTACATTTTCCTTGAAATATCAACAAGAAGGCGTGGCATTTTATTGACCATGGAGCTAAACTTGCTTAATATATTACATAGGAATTTTCCTTTGAAACTTTTTACATTTTTATTAAATATTATAATCTCAGGTCTCTGTCTAAATTTTGATTTCAATGATTTCTTTTTCTTATTATTCACCATCTTCCTGATTAGTTTACTGTATGAAGATGAACCTTCTGGTGTATTCATTAAGGAATAAGAATATCCGGCAATGACACATAAAATAAGCAGCGAATTCCTTTTCAAACGAACCATCTGATTTTTATGTATAGTTAAATTCTGTTTAGTTTCTTGCGATAAATAGGAAATTAGCTTTGCACAATTAGACATATCTTTCCAGCTTTGGGTTTTCTATTGGGCAATATGTTCAATGCCATAAACTCCCGATCTTATCCTAAACATGTAAAAAAGCAAGGGATCTATGGTCCCATTTAAAATCTTCATTTTTATGCAATTAACGCTGAGAGATTTTTTTTATCTATAGTGGTCGGGTTCTTGATTTCAATGGTGGACCCGATTGGCGGAGGTGCTCCGACAGCTTGCCTGCAGCAGGACCCTATGCTTGCGTAGACCGAACAATGTTGGGAGGCCGTGAGCCATGTGTATGAAGTTGTGGCTTTGGTGGCAAACCTGGGCGGCGGGGCGGCTGGAAAGGGTGGAGTTCTTCAGCAGGCTGGGGCAACTCATATGCTTGGTGACGAAACAATATCCCCCGACTTCCGAACATAAGTGGGCAGCAACGGGGGATGGGATCAGTGGCAGTGGCTCCGACTTTTGTGTCGTTGGTGGTTTGGATGCTGGCGGGCATCCAGAGCCTAGGAGGAGAGGTAGCCCGTTGGCGAAGAGGGGGCAATTTGGTCAATGCTACATCTGTCAGAAGCTTATGGAGCATAGATCTGGGCGGAGGATGGCAGTATACCACAGAGCAGAGGGATGCGTCATTGATGGTTTGGTGGCTGGTTGGGGTGGGGGGTTGGAGGCGTTGAGGAGGAGGCCGTCGCATCGGCTTCGGTTCGGGCGGAGGTTAAAAGTGGGTGTTTGGGAGCTGCAAGTTATGGAGGGTGATGGAGGGGTGAAGGGTGTATCGGATGTCACGAGGGGTGGGGGGTGGGGGAGGAGGTGATGGGGAGTGGGCGCGTAATAGGGGAGGGGCGGTGTGGACAATCGTATCCCACTTTGGTCTGGTGAGGCCTGGGAGGGTCCCGTTTGTTTTAATGAAGATGGTCACTTGGAATGTCAGGGGGTTGGGCCAGGTAGATAAGCGAATGGCGGTTCGTAACCTTCTGTGTGATTCAGGGGCAGATATGGTGTTGTCGCAGGAAACAAAGATATCGAGAGGGTTTGGAGAGTTGTGGAAGGAGATCGTGGGAGGCAAGATGGGGGAACATAGGGCGTTGGAGGCTTCTGGAGAAGCTGGAGGTTGGTGACCGGTTGGAGTGGGGACAGATTGGAGCTGGTGGGGGAAGAGGTAAGTGGAGAGTTCTAGCTGTCGGCCCTGCTTAACCGTAAGGTCGATGGGAGGCGCATTCTGGTGACCAATGTGTATAGCCCTTGCAATGGTGTGGGCATTGAGACACTGGTAAATGAATTGTGGTTGACTCGTGCGAGATTCCAAGATGTGATTTGACTCGTGCCGGGTGATTTCAACGTGACTCTTCGACCAGAGGACCGTCTAGGGGGCAGGATGAAGGAGATAGAGGTTCGATGGAACTGATGAAGGCGATTCATGGCTTGAGGCTTTAGATTATTGACACGGTAGGGTGCGTGTACACATGGCATAACACCCGATCCAAGTCTCGGTTCGACATATCTTGATGTCCAGTGAGGCTTTGGAGGCTTTCCCGCTGGCAGGAGCCCAAACCCTGCCTAGATCACATTTGGATCATACATCGCTTCAGTGGGTCTCGGACGAGGATGATCGGCCTCGCTCGTTTTTTCGTTTTGAGAAGGCTTTGCTGTTGGATGGCTTTCGGAAGGCAGTTTTGGAGTTTTGGGGTGATTGTCATCCGATGAGGTCGACCGCATGTAGGCTTTCTCGCATGTTATCGACATTGAGGTCCTTCTTGATGAGCTACAACAAGGTGAACCCTTTACAACGTAGGGATAAAAAGAGAAAGGTGCAGGAGGAGGTGCAGAGGCTGGATGTGCTGGAAGATGAAAGGACACTGATGGCGGAGGAGATTACAATAGGAGGTGGATGCCTTGAGGAGATCCTTATTGAAGATAAGATGAAGGAGGTGGCATGGAGGCAGAGGCCCATGCAAAGATGGGTTAGAGAAGGTGATGCTAATACTAGATTCTTCCATGTCGTGGCTAATGGGAGAAGGCGGAGAAATCTCATTCACTCGATCTCGGTTGGTGGAGTAGTTGTGGAAGGTGACCAGGCAGTTGGTGCTGCTTTGCATTCCCACTTTCAGTAGTTCGGCAGACGTTGAGACCGGGTTGGATGGGGTTGGGAGGGAAGAGGAGTCTCATGGATTGATGAGGTGGATGCGGTTCGGTTGGAGAGGGACTTCACGGAGGAGGAGGCCAGGCAGGCATGCTTTTAGTTGAATACGAATGGGGTGCTCGACCCGAATGGTTTCCCGTTTTCCCTTTTCCAGGATTTTTAGGAGATGATCAAGCATGATATGATGGAGTTGCTTGCCGAGTTCAGGGATGGTAACTACGGTTTTGAGAAATTGAATAAGGCCCTTATTTTCTTGCTCCCTAAGCGGGACACGCCGACCAGAGTAGAGGATTACATGCCGATTGCATTATCTAATGCTACATATCTCATTGTATCGAAGATCTTTGCGAATCGGTTGAGGGAGGTGGTGAAGCGAATCATTGCGCCCGAACAGATGGCTTTTGTACCTGGAAGGAAGTTGGCTGATGGTTTGGTTATAGCATCGTAGGTAGCGACGGAATGGAAGTGGAACAAGACCACATGGCTTTTATAGAAGGCGGATTTTTTTGAAGGCATACAATTGCGTAAACTGGAGTTTCTTATGGGCCTCTTCGTGAAGAGGGGTTTCCTGGGGCGATGTATTGGATGGATAAAGCGGTGTGTGACGACAACATCACATGCGATTTGGGTCAACGGTATGCTGGAAGGGGGCTTTTTCCAGCTGCAGAGGAGCATAAGATAGGGATGCCCTATGACACCTTTTTTGTTCATTATTGTGGCAGATGCTTTGGCGGGTATGATGAGGTTGGGGGCGATCGAGGGGTGGTGCAGAGCTTATACGAGAGATGTCATTTCCATCTCAGTGTTGTAGTATGCGGATGACACTATCATGTTCATGGGGGCTGATAGGGAAAACATGCGGCGTACATATCTCATTTTGGACATTTTGGGGACTTATCAGGACCGCAGATCAACATAGACAACTCAGTGGTGGTACCTTTTAGATTGTCTGAGCACGAGAAGCAGGAGGTGGTGGAGGCATTAGGTTGTCTAGCAGTGGGATTGCCGTTTACTTATTTAGGACTCACGTTGGTGGCTGGTAAGTCGAGGAATAATGATTGAAGGGTTCTTTTTGGACAGATTGGAGGGTAAAATGGCGGGTTGAAAGGCGTCGGTGTTGTCAAGAGGCAGAAAGTTGGTTCTCATGAAGCATTTGCTCTTCGCCATTCCTTTTTTTTCTGCTCCACGAGGTGGCTCCCTGTGGGTGTGTGTACGTGGATTGAAGGTCTAATGATGAGGTTTTTTTTGTTGATGGGAGGCATAATCGATGGGGCATCCATTTGATGGGATGGGACACGATGTCTACTTCAAGGAAGAAGGACAGGTTAGGAAGTTTGACGATTGGCAAGATGAACATGGTATTCATGACAAGGTGGGCGGTGTATGTTTGGGGAAAATATGAGGACTTGGCTTGCAGGATGATGAGGAGGATCTATGGGGTGTACACGTCATTGTTGGCAGATCGGGGATCATCATTGTCACATTGTGGAAGGAGATCACCGAGATGTTGCTTGAGATTGCGTTGAAGTTGAGACTTGTTCCAAGGGACAATTCTTCTTTCCGTTTCCGGCTCGATAATTGGACGGGTGATGACATTTTGGTCGAGCGCTTCCCAAGGCTATGCATGATGGCGATGGATAGAGGGGCAACGATGCAACATATGTGGACGAGTAACTCTTGATCACCTACCTTCGCATCTTCCTTGTCGGATCAAAGGGTTTATGAGATCTTAGCTTTGCTGGCGTTGTTGGCACACTATGTAGGCCCTGTAGAGAGTAGGGATCACTTTACATGGGAGGATGGGAGATTCTCGATTAGTGTTGGGAGAAAAGAAATTCATACCATTAGAATAGACCGAGGGCTCTCTTATATAGGAGAAAAGCCCTTGGGTTAATTACATGCTAAGTACATAAAGAAAACACAAAACATAAAATAGACCAAGATATATATTTATCTCAACACTCCCTATCAAGCTGGAGCATATATATCTATCATGCTCAGCTTGGAGCAACACCTCTGAAAAGGACCTCTAGCTAGTGCCTTGGTGAAGATGTTAGCCGTCTGATCTCCTGTGGAAACATGGGATGTTGATATGAGACCTTTCTGGATCATGTCTCTAGTGTAAGGACAATCCACCTCTATATGCTTTGTCCATTCATGAAAAGCATGATTATTGGTAATAAATAATGCAGCTTGATTACCACATAAAAGTTGCACAGGAAGAGGAACCTCAATAGTAAGGTCAGTCAATACCGATTTAACCCACATCATTTCTGTACTCCCTTGTGTCATGGCCCTGTATTCAGATTCTGCACTTGATCTGGCCACCACTGTCTGCTTTTGGCTTTTCCTTGAGACAAGTGAGCTCCCGACAAACACAACAAAGCCCGAAGTAGACTTTCTGTCTCCGAGATAACCTGCATAATCAGCATCTGTGCAAGCTGTCACCTCAATAGATGTATCCTTGTTGAATATAAGACCCGAGTCAGGTGAGTTCTTCAAATATCTCAATATCATATATAGACATCATCCATATGTACCTTTTTGGGTTGCTTCATGAACTGGCTAACTTTGCTTACTGCAAACATTATATCTGGCCTGGTGATCATGGAAGGCCGTATCGATATCGATATCGTTTCGGTCCGTTTGGAAATGGATATATCGACGATATATCGATGATATTGGTGGAAATATCGAAAATGGCGCAAAAAAGTCAATTTTTGGCATTTTTTTCAGAAATTAAGGTCATCCAAGATATTAAAACAACAAATAACGTACAAATACACACTTATATCACATATATCGGTCCATTTATAGACCATATATCGCACATATCGGTATCGCAGATATCGATCATATCGAACATATCGATATATTGATTCTTGACTTATAAATATTGAAAATGGATTTCATTCAAGTTCTTATAACATGAAATACTACAAATATACACCTAGAAAATACATATGGATCATTTATGAGGACTATGATCCTTATAGTGCACATATCAGTTATATCGAACATATCGCTGATATTGTTAGTTGTTGACATACTATATATATTGAAAATGGAGTTCATCCAAGTACTTTGATCACTAAATAATTTACAAATGTACTCTTACTCTCTTAGATAACACATATCGATCATCTATGAACCTTATATTGCATATATCGATACAATTGTACTGTTAGTTGTTGACTTATATATATATATATTGAAAATGGAGTTTATCCAAGTTCTTAGATCACTAAATAACTTACAAATATACTCTTAGATTACACATATCGATCATCTATAAAGCTTATATTGCATATATCGATCATTTCGAACATATCGATATTAATGTTGATTCGTCACTTATGGATTTTTTTTAAAGAATTTGACTTATAGATATTGGAAATTGATTTCATTCAAGTTTTACAACATGAAATAACTTGTAAATATACACCAAGTTGAATAACCATTGTATGCACCCTCCTGTCGTACCATACCCTACCATTACGGGGGTCTCGCTGCCCGGGTAGCAAGCCTGGGGGGACCAGGGGGCCAGGTTGGTCCCCCCTTGCGGGGGTGCGGGCACAACACCCCTGACCCGGAACAAAGTATATAAATCATAGATTGTTTTTAAATTAGGTGTAGGTAAATAGGTAGTGTAATCAAGCTTGCATGAATAATAACATTCATATATAGGGATATCGAAGAAATATCGGCGATATCGGTCGATATCTTGTATTTTTTGTACTAAATCCATTCATTTTTGACCGATATGGGCCGATACGGCGATATATCGCCAATACAACGATATATCACCGATATCCCTGTAAAAAGATATACACTCCGATTTCGACACCCCCAACCTCTCGATACCGATATATCGGCGATATATCGCCGATACGGCCTTCCATGCCTGTGAGATCACTTGGTTACTTTCTTTCATACAGGAACTTGGTATTGTTGTCACTACTCATGTTACTTTATATTGTGACAACAAATCCACTACGTACATTGCTACAAATCTTATTTTCCGTGAGCGGACTAAACCCATTGAGATTGGCTGTCACTTTATTCGCGGTGCTGTATGAGGAGGGAAGACTACTACTCATACATTTCGATTGAGTTTCAGCTTGCAGATGCTTTCACGAAGGCACTACCAAGGAAGCACCTCTCGTGACTAATCTCCAAGTTGGGCATGATCGATAGATATGCTCCAACTTGAGTGTTCGAGAAGGCCTTATGTTTATTTTATTTAGTTGTAACCTCTTGGGACCCTTTATGTAATTTCTCGTTTATGAGTGCTCTAAGGTTTTCGCATGTATATGAACCTTAGACCTCTTGAATAAATCAAGTCATTGCATTCTCTCATCGTTTCTCCACACTATATTCAGTAATTTTGGCTTTTACGGTGTTACCATGCACAAACTTTTGGTCAATATATTGACAACAAAAAAAATCACTCCCTGGTTTTTGCCCTGAGTGAATACAATGTGAAGAAATCAACTTGTGAATTTTCCGTCAAGTTAATGAGCATACTCCTATCTTTCTGTTTCGTGTCATGAGAGAACCGGTGGTTTCCATCATATCTAAATTTTGCCAGCTTTACCCATTATCTTGTTATATTGAATGTTATGAACTGTTTGCAGCCTCACTTACAAAGAACCAAACTTTGTGAGTTGAAAGACAGTGATCTTGATTCGACTTATGTGAAGAAAAGGGAGCTATTGAAACAGCTGGTTGCATCAATTATTCACCCGAAAATTGTTCAAAGTAAGCCCCTGAATGGAAAGGAATTTGTATCCTTCCTGGAGCAGGTAAATTCTTTTCGGATATGCTAGCTTTCTTCTGCTACTACAATTGTTGAATGTTCAATATTTTTTATGTGTTTTCTCTAGTTGGGTGACAGTCATTTGTTCGAGGTGAATGTTATATCTGGTTTTCCATGTTCACTGACTATCCATCACTTATTTTTTGTCGAAGGGTCTATTCTGCAAATGGACCATCCATCACTTATTTCTTGTAAAAGGGTTTATTCTGCTTGGAGATTTGCAGATGATGCCATGACTTGTAATTACATGATGTTTTCCATTCTATTGGGACATGAAGAGTGGTTGATTATATAAGACAATGTTGAAATATAAAACAGATTGTGCATAATAAAAAGCAAGAATAGCATAATATAACGTATGTGATATGTGAATACAAAATTTGACAATTCCATAGGACCGTCCTCTTCAATGAATGGACCGTCTATGCCATTTCTTCATATTATACTTCTCAAGAGATATAAGAGGTATGGGCCGGTTATATAGCTCCATGAATACATCCAAGTCCCTACTAGACAATGTAGGATTAAAACACTCGAGTACTGTTTTTTTAAAAGAAGGTACCCAAGCGGTGTATGCCTGGAATATAAGAATATGTTGATTAGATTTTGGAAAGATCTATTTACCCTATTGATTCATTCCCTTTTCCCAACATTCCCCTCCAGTTGAAACAAGCGATGCTCTTCCAGTGATAAACAAAAACTCACTCACTCTCACACCCGATACATGATGATCATACTATCTTGACTCGATGCATACACATGTGGTTGCTGATGGTGATGACAATGCATTTTTGATCATGCTAGTGAGTAGGAGGAACTAGATGGATGGAGTATATAATGATGATTTGCTAAAAAATCTTGGTAGAAACAGTAAGCTCATGCTTTACATTTGCATCGATTAGAGTCTTTGATACTGCAATGAGTCTCCCTCTTGGAGATCTTTGATCATAGTTGGTCTCCTTCATGGAACCACGTCAGAGCAGAAGTTGACTCTATCTCTCTCATGCTTGGAGATCTTGAAAATGGATCCCCTCTCATATGAACCTCAAAATGGTCATCTTCTATGCAAAAGTTCAGATCGAGTCTCTCATATAGGGTCCTTGAAAATGGGTTCTCTCTCATAAGAACATCGGAAAATCTTGTACAAAGGACTACGAAAAGAGAGGATGAGATGTGAGTCTCATCTACAATGATTGAGAGGAGTTTAAATGGGGCCCTCTTATAGGAACCTTGAAATGGACCTCTCCTATGCTGAAGCTTATAATGGGTTTTTCATATAGAAGCCTCTAAAAATGGGTTCTGCCTAGGAACCACAAAAGGAACTCATACTTGGAATCACAAACAAAGGAATATGGAGTTTCAATACCGTCAACAAGGATGGCTAAGAGTCTTTTGTCCCTACTTCTACGGGGGATGAACATGAGTATCTCTCTTCGGCGAACTTGAAGAATGAGCCACTCATATGTGAAACCTTTCAATACTAATGTCTTTATGGGTGCCTCAATAGACACTGGACAAAGGTAATGACGGTGTATAAAGTTCTCATGCACCTCCCTTTGTTGACAAATAATGCCTCGCTGGAGATCTCGAACAACATTACAATCGAATTTGAAGTGATGTACTCAATACTCCCCTTTTCTATACTTGTCAAAACATGGATCAACGAAGTTGGGAGAGGAAATGAATTAGGTAAACAAAGAAACTTCTTTCTTCTTTTTCTTTCACATTTTTTCACATTTTTTGTTATTTTCTACTTTTTGTTATGTTTATACACATACGTCCCTTTTCGGCCCAACCAAAAAACATAAAATGTCATTGTCCAAAAGCCTAAAGGGGAGACGATGCCCCTTTCTTCTTCTCCTTGGTACTTAAGGTTGTTGGGGATGTTGTTGTTCGCTACACCAGTCTGGGCACCATTACTATGGCAATTACCTTCTTGATCATTTCAGCATAGAGTCACAATCATTCCACTATGACCGCCATTGCATTTGGTTCATTGAGAGAGAAATGATAGGTGGCGTTGTTGGGCACCTGTTGCTCAAGGTGGAAGCTGGTGGATGGGGGAAGCCCTTGTATTTGTGGTCATCTCGTTTGAAGTGCATGTATACGTGCCACTGCTTGGTGCCACATCGAGCTAATTGATCTTTTTTTTCTCGCTACCGCTAGCAGCTATTAGTGAGCACTATCTTTCTCGCTGCATTTTTCTACAGGACTAAATGCCTTGTGCTTCATCTCTGTGCCATCTCGACAATGTGCAGTGTGTTTCTCTCTAGTACCACACTTTTAGGATCCCTCGAGTAGCTTTGACAATCGTATTTGCTTTCTGACAACCTCTTGGTATCATGTCGATCTCTGTCTGTTAGTGACACCGTGTTTGTAATCGTGGTAGAAATGTTGACAAAGCATGAACGATAAAAATCTGAGTAAAAGCAATAATTGAAAAAGTTGAATCTCAAATTATCGAACATGAGTATGATGCTGAAATGTAAAATAGAATGTGTAACATCAAAGAACAAGAAGAATAAAACATAATGTTTGCGGGTTATAATAGTCATATAAGACCGTCCCGCTCTAACTCAACCATGGCCAGTCCCAAGCCTGGGTAAATTGAGGAGGGTTGCGCGACCAACGCAAGAAAGACAAATTCGTAAATAGTGTTCTTTTTAATATCTATATTTAGGAATTTATCTCAAAACAGTCCGGATCTTTTCAACATGGATTGAAGCAAACTTTTAGATTTCATTGAGGCATTCCCTACTAGCGATGCATTGCGTCGCCCAAATGCAATGAGAAGTTGGCAAGAGCCGCTACATTGCTGCTCGGATGTAGTCCGAAATTTGCAATTGTTCTCGCATGAGGAATGCATGCGAGTAAATAAGCTAGTTCCATTGCATCGCCACCCGGATGCAGTCCAAAATTTGCAAGGGTTCTCACATGATGAACACATGCGAGTAAATAAGTTAGTTCAAAAGAGATTGAAAAGGAAGTTGCTGATAGGTAGTTGGAATATTAGCACTTTGACCAGCAAACTGATGGAGATAGTAGATACGATAGAAAGAAGGAAGATTCAGATACTATGTCTCGAAGAGACAAAATGGGTTGGAGAGAAAGTAAGGGAGATCGAAAAGACATGCTTTAAACTTTGGTCTTCATATAAAGATAAGGGCAGAAATGGTGTTGGAGTGGTTGTTCATAAGGATTTGAAGGATGGCGTGGTTAAGGTGCAAATATTTGGGGATCAAATTATTTTGTTAAAAGTGGTGCTCGAATAATATATTATGAATATCATCTCAGTTTATAGGGGGAAATGGTGCTTCAAGGTATGCTAGTGTTCATGGAGGACATGACTTTGGGGATGGAAATGAAGAGGGAAAAGTCATTCTGGATTTTGCAACGACTTAATGTTATTTTCATAGCAAACACTCTCTTTAAGAAGATGGATGGGCATTTAATTACTTATAAGAGTGTCCTGAGTAGTACACATATCGATTACTTTACATTGAGGAGAAGAGATTGGGTTGTGTTGCGAAGACTGCAAGGTAATCCTAGGAGAAAGTTTGACCATCCAACATCTCTTGTTAGTCATGGATGTGCAAATAAAAGCGCTAGTAAAGAAAAGGATGATTTCCAAGATCACTAGAACTAGATAGTGGTATCTTCAATTGAAGCAATCAAGCTTCGGGAAGAAGGTTTCAGAAGACTTATCTTGGAATTGCAACAGAAGTGCAAACGAGATGTGGGAGGCGGTAGCATATTATATCTGAAGGATAGCCATAGAGATGCTAGGCGAGTCAAAGGGAGGAGCTCCATGCCAAAAGGAGGCTTGGTAGTTGAGTGGAGGGGTGTAAGAGAAGTTCAAAATTAAAAGAGTATGTTTTAAAGCTATGTCTAAGGTTAGAACATATGAAACTATCACAAACTATAAAATAGCGAAGAAGGAAGTAAAGAACGCTGTAAACGAAGCTAAGTCAAAAGCTTATGAAGTTTTGTATAAAAATCTTGACTCTAAGGAGGACCAGAAGGATATATCCAGGTTGGCTAAAGCAAGAGAAAGAAAGACCATAAAACTTTCTCAAGTGAGGTACATTACGGATGAGGAAGGTTACGTGCTTGTTACTCATAAGGATATAGAGGCTAGATGCAAGCAATACTTCCATAAGCTTGTTATTGGGAAGGAATTATAGAGATCACTTTAGAAGATCTAGCTAGTAGTGGAAGTTACTTGAATCGTGCAAGCAATAAACGAATACAAAGGAAGGAAGCAGAGGAGGCTTTGAAGGGTATGAGACATGGGAAATGTCTATGACCTAGTGACATTCATATAGAAGTTTAGAGAGTTTTAGGTGAGCATAGTTTGACTTGGCTTACAAATTTATTCAATGTTATTTGGTGAAGCAAGAAAATGTCTAAAGATTGAAGGAGAAACATCTTAGTGCCTCCTTATAAGAACAAAAGAACATTCAAAATCGTTCAAATTACATAGGTATCAAGCTGATGAGACACCTTATGAAAATTTGGGAACATGCGATCAAAAGAAAGTTGATGCAAGTTTCCAAAGTAAAAGAGAACCAATTTGAATTCATGATAGGTCGCTCAACTATTAAAGCCATCTACTTTTTTAGGAGAACAATGGAGATTTATAGAGCTAAACGGAAGAACCTCCATATGATTTTATCCTTTTAGGAAAGGATTTAGGAGGGGTATCCTTTGAATTATGATAGTGTTTAAGCAATATGTTGGCATTTGGTGTGGCCCCCTATGCAATGCATGGTTTTTTCAGAATTTTACAATGAGTGCATATGACTAGCGGCATATACAATTACTTAATATGCAAATGACTATGTGTGTTTCATTAACGTGGTATAAGTTGAAGATATATTAGGGACGTGGAGGTTTGAAGACCGAACGAAGTGGTTTGGGGTAGGTATGAAATTGCATTCCGTTAAAGAGGAATTTCTGGCCAAGTAGGTTGTGAAGTTGGTGGTGAAAGGAAGGGATTTATGTAAGGACTATAGAAACGATAACGCAGAAGCGATAATATTAGATCGAGAGCAATAAACAATGAAGAGTATGAAAGATTTTAAATGTAATTCTACTTCGTGAGGAGGGGGATGAAACCACGAGAGAATGTGCTAAAGGGAGGACTCTTGAGGCTCTTTATATAGCCCTAATGACTCTCTAAAGTACCACTCACAAATGATGTGGGACTAATCTCATGGTGTGGTAATTGAATTCAGGAAAGGTCCAACTTTCCACCTAAGTCATTCTCCAACACTCCCCTTCAAGTTGGAGCATGCAATGCTCAACTTGGACAAACAATAAGAAAATACAAACTCACTCGATGAATACGTGACACTACGAACCATAAAGACTCAATACATACTTTGGCGGTGAAGATGTTGCTTCACATGCCAAGTTGGTTGCTTCGCATGCCAAGTTAGTGAGGGTGAACTGGAGGTCTAGTCTTTGTAATAAGTCTTTTTTGTTTTCGAAACCAGTGGGAGTGTGTCATTGTAGCATATGGGGGGTCTGTCATCGAATGCATGTTTCATCATGTTATGGGAATATTCATTCATAGATCTCTGAATGTGTGTCGCTCTATTGGGTGCTCGAAGTTGATTCTCTTTTGGGAGAGCAAAAGGGGGATTAAAAAACATCTATTTTTCAACTTTCTTTTTTTTGCTATTTTCTACACAAATCATTCTCCTTTTTTGTAGCCATCCATTTTTTCTTAGCTATTCTCTTTTTTGTAAGTCGTACTTTTTTGGCCTTATTTTTTGTCGTGCCCGAATCATGTCCAAAAGAATTGCAACTCCCTCCTTTTCCTCTTTCTTGAATTTAGAGGTAGTCTGTTAGGACAAATACTCCATTTTCTTTTTGTTGTTTTTTAAGCAGCCCAAAACCATCCCCCCTTTTATTACATCACGTGCTCTCTCCCTAATCTCTTATTTTATTTTATTTTTTAAATAAATGGTATCGACCCGTCAACAAACCCCCACATTAGGGTTCCTCGAAGGAACTCATCACCATCATTGCTGTCGGGTTGAGAATAATGTAGTCGTGGCTAGATGTGTTGTGATCTGTGCGAGAAGAGTAAATGTCACATTGTCTGCATGTGGAAGAGATCATCAACAGTGTGGGGGTTCATGGCCGGGCCTTAATAGAGGGGATGTTGAGGGGCTTCGTCGAGCGGAGGAGCGTGGGCTTGAGGGAGGGAGAAACCCTCGACGGTGTTGCTGGTGACAGTGACTTGGAGGTGCCTCCCTTTCGTGTGCAGTTGTGTTGGTATCATCGCGTGGGTCGAAGGGGCCTGGAGTGATCGGGGATAAAGTGGGCTCTGCATGGATGGTGCTTCAGCGTCGCCTTGAGAAACACGAGGAATTCTCCTGGACGAGGCATGCTCGCCTAGATCTAGATTTCACGTGGAGCAGTTTGGAGTTGTCACCAAGGTTATAGTGTGTTGTTTAAAGATTTAGTTTGGGAACCCTAGTCGTCGAATGCGTAGAATTGGGCCACCTTGCAGAGTTAGGATTCCATCAGGATCTAGAACAAAATATATGGAACAACTTCGTTCTTCTCAAAGTTGAACGAATTAAGAAACACAAATAATAATAATCGGACTTGAAAACAAAATCAAATCTCTAAAAATTGACTCGCTCTGATACCATGTGGAAAACGATAGCGTGAAAGCGATTATAGATCAAGAGCAATAAATAGTAAACAACACGAAAGATTTGACGTGGAACCTACTCCATGAGGAGCAGGATGAAATCAGGGGAGAATGCGGCAAAGGGTGGATTCTTCTATTGTGGTTCTCTCAATGAGTACATGGTATGAGGATCTTTATATAGTTCCATTGACTCTTCAAAGTCCCATTCATAGATAATGTGTGTGTGGTAATTGGATCTAGGAAAGGTCCAATTACCTACTTATTTCATTCTCCAACAAGGACATCTTGGATGCGTGGTATAGCATGTGTCTTTCCTTAGGGGGTACAATTGATATGCCTCGAAGGGTGTCAGTGTTTTGGAAAGGCTTGATCTGGCTAGTGCCCCAGCTGGAATAATTTCTAAGGCAACCCATCAAGTGGAGAGGACTTCATCTTCTAGACAAAGGGCTAGTCAAGGAAAGGGTAGTGATGGAGAAGTTTCTGATGTTGGTAGGTTCGGCGACAAACGAACTGGTTATGGTGATGTGATGTTGGGATGGAGTGTCGCTATGTCGGATTATGGCACCCATGTTGAAAGAGAGGGAGAATGGTTTTATAACACTCGTCACGCTATGGCGAATGGTACTTTTGAATGATGCCATGAATATGTGGGAATGAACATAAGAGTTGTTCTCCGTTAGATTGGTTTACCGGTGCATTGAGGGTACAGTGCCTGAAATCTATTGAGATTTCATTTTGGACAGTCAGTTGATCTGGAAGGATAAAACCTTGTTGAAGGTAAAGTTGCATGCATGATTGGTGAGGAACGCAAGATTGGTCACCAAGATGTTGCGGTGCAGATGTAGGTAGTCGAGTTGGACAAAACATGTCTGATATGTAATGGGAGAGGAGGAGGTTGAACATATATTCTTTTCTGCCTTGATGACCAGTTTGGTGTGCGGAAGGATGAGAATTGACTGGGTGGATGCCGGTGGTACATATGCTTTTTGGGCAGGATTTAAGTCTGGCGGACTTAGGGGTGGCGGAAAGAAAGCTAAGCCTTCGGTGATACTGTGGGTCATTTAGAACAAGAGGAACACTGTGTTCAAGCAAGAGAGGTACTATGTTGATAATGAGGTATGCTACGCTGAAGCGTTGCACACATCGTGGGTGTCATTGCGTTTTTAGGGAAAGGGTAAATTCAAATTTTATTTTTTCTGTAAATTTCTTTGTTTTGTAATGAATTTCGTATGACCTCGCATGACGGATTGTCATTTTTTGGTTTCTCCAAAAAAACCTCGTCAAACCATGGTAAGATATCATCATTTCAACTCATCCAGAAGTATTTGCAACCTCTCGATGATGATACACTGCATTAGGTGAAAGTGAACTATGCTTACACATTAGCAATATGCCTCCAAGTTGCCCTGTAACCATCACCATCATATACCATTTGCGTAATGTTAAGATAGAAAGTTGACACACGGTTCTTTCTCAACCAATTGTCACCTATGTGCAACAAGATCAACTCTCCTAGGAGAGGAGACGTTACTTTTCCTCTTTAGTTTTTGGAAACCTTGTTGCAAGCACTTCTTTTAATAAAATTACAAACAAAAAATGAGCCTTTTCACAAGTTAAGTTTAGGGTTGGAACAGAGAGTGATTCTAAACTAATGGTAATATTGCTAATCCTAGGCAGTTGCTCGGGCTTCTGATTTCAGGAATTCAAGTTATTCTAAATTCCCTGTAGTTGGCTTGCCTTCTAGGGGTGAAAAGTTCATATGTCAGAGGCAAACTTAACTTTCAATCATCGAGCAAGATCACAGAGTAGATTTTCCTTCTACTTGAAAATTCGAGGGAAGTTTTTAGCAAAGGCTAGTGGTGGATTGGTAGCTTGTGGCCAGTCAAAGCTTACTCCATCTTGGATCCTTAGAAATTGAATGGGTGAAGAGTTTTCCATAGGTATATATGATAATTGTAGAGATAGTTAGTTTCTATTATTATTATATGTTGATGTACCCAGTTTCTATTTCTCTATTCTACTTAGACATCCGTGTAATTTACCCCTACGGCCTCTCTCTATATAAGAGAGCCTAGGGTTTTTCACAATACAATAACGAAGACTCTTTTCTTCTAACATGGTATCAGAGCCGCCCTAGGGCTCTCCACCCCTTCCCTTCCCCACCCGCCGCCCCTCCCCTCTCCTTCTCTTCTGCGCGCGGCGCAACCATCTGCGCGACCTCCGCGCCTTCGTGCGAGCCACTCCAGCCTGCCGCTGCCACACCAGCGGCGCCCCTCCGCCCCTCCGCTGCTCCATCAGCGGCGCCGTACCACGCGCGCCCCTCCGCCCCTCCGCAGCCCCAACAACCTGCGGCCCTAGCCGCACCAGCGGCTATCTCCAGCCGCCCCCTGCAGCCGCCTCTGCGGCCCTAGACGCTCCAGCAACACCGTTCTCGGTCGCTGTAGGGCGTCCATAATCTCCAGCAGTCCAGAAGCGCTTCGGGTTATGGATTTGAGTACGTAAAAGTCTACACACGTACTCAAATCCAATGCAGTTGGTGTAGACATTCATCGCAGTGTCCATTATCCCTTCGTCTTCTTCGACCAGCAGTATGTCAGAATCGAAAGTCGATTCGCCCTCCATCGGCGCCTTCAAGGGTCCGGCGCCCATAGTGAAGATGGACGGGTCCAACTATGAGTTATGGGCCATGCAGTTCATGAGCCTCATGAAATCAAACGGTAAGAAACACATTCTTACCGAAGATGAGCCTGCGGAGAAGACGGGGATCTATGCCTCATGGGAGGCCGATGATGCCTATGCGAAAGTATGGTTGTCCGGCACGCTGACGATGGAGATAGCTAATGATGTTCTCCATCAGCCCACTGCTAAGGCAATGTGGGACATTCTTGCCACTACGTATTCGCAGGTGCGAAACGAGACAAAGATGTTACAGCTTCAGCATGACATCTTTACGATGAAGCAAGCCGGCAGACCTCTTCATTCTCTATACACATCCCTAAGAGGGATGTTCGAGAAGCTCTACAGTACCATTCCTCTGACTGCTACTCCAGAGCAGCAGAAGACGTTCCGGAACGCCACCATGGTGGGTGTTCTACTTGCTGCCCTCGATCCTGAGTACGATGCTGCACGGTCACAGATCTTAGCCGATGCAGTTATTCCTCCGGTGGAGGATGTCTACAGGAGGCTCAGTCGTATCCCAGTTTCCTCCAGCTCATCTACTCCAACCCCATCTGCGATGGCAGCTTCGCGTGGGAGAGGTGGACCACCTTCTTGGCGTGGTCGTGGACGTGGCCGTGGCTCTCATGGAAGAGGCGGTCGAGTCAGTCAGACATGCACGTATTGTCACAGACCTGGACACTCGGAGGAGACATGCTACTCAAAGCATGGGTTCCCAGCATCGGCACGGGTTGCGGAGCACTCACAGTCTCCATTACCGTCTACGGCAGATCATAGATTTGATGAACTCGTGGCTCGTCTTCGTGATATTATGCCACAGTCTTCTGGTGATTCATCTGGTGGCTCGTCAGATATTGCTGCCACAGCCTCAGCCAGTTCATCCGCTGCAGCCAGTTCCTCAGGTAGCTCTTCAGCCTTCATATCTTCACATGATATATCTGACTGGGTTATAGATTCCGGAGCTACACATCATCTGTGTCGAGATAGAGGAAGACTACAAGACTACAGGGCTATTCCTCCAGGTCGCTCAGTACAGATAGCAGATGGTTCCTACTCACCCCTTGTTGGTCAGGGGGAGGTTTTCTTATCCTCCACCATGCAGCTACAGAATGTTTTATATGCCCCTGAGTTCTCCCTGAATTTATTATCTATTAGTCAGATTACAAAGGACTTGAATTGTCGCGCTATATTTGACCCATCTTCTCTTATTTTTCAGGACATACTCACGGGCAAGGTGATTGGCTGTGGCTCTGAGCAGAACGATCTATATCGGCTGGTCCGGGATTCCTATGCTGGCATCTCCACTCACTCTGCTGGACCAGTGTCACCATACATTTGGCATCTTCGTTTTGGTCACCTTCCGCTCCAGAAGATGCGCCACCTTCTACCCCAGATCTCTCCAAGTTCGTCGTTTCGTTGTGAAACATGTCAGTTGGGAAAGCATCACAGGTCGAGCTTCCCAGGTCGTCAGAGTCGGAGCAGTAGCTCCCCTTTTGAGTTGTTGCATATAGATATATGGGGTCCGAGTCGTGTGCCCGATCATCAGGGGCACAGGTTCTATCTTGTGGTAGTTGATGATTTTTCCCGTGTCTCTTGGGTTTTTCTTCTGAAGAATAAGTCTGAAGCCGGCGATGTTATTCAAAACTTGATTAATGAAATACAGAATGTTTTTTCGTCTTCTGTAAAATATGTTCGAACTGATAATGCCCTGGAATTTTGTACACGTGTTCTTTCTCAGTTTCTGTCATCGAAGGGTATTATTCATCAAACCACCTGCCCATATACATCCCAACAGAATGGGGTGGCAGAAAGAAAACATCGTCATCTCTTGGATATCACTCGTACCTTATTGATTCAGAGTTGTGCTCCTATTTCCTTCTGGGGGGATGCTGTCCTCACTGCATGCTATCTGGTCAATAGAATGCCATCCTCTGTCCTTGGAGAGAAGATCCCCATTTCGCTTATTTTTCCTGACAAGGAGATATTCTCACTACCACCTCGTGTTTTTGGTGCTGTGGCTTTTGTCCATCGTCTTTCTCTTGGACTTGACAAGCTCTCTCCAAGAGCAGTCAAGTGTGTCTTCGTTGGGTATTCCAGAACACAGAAAGGATACCGGTGTTATGATCCTACTACCAAAAGGTACTTTGTTAGTGCGGATGTCACTTTCTTCGAGTCGGTCATGTACTTCTCGTCAGCTGGAGACAGAATGGTACCATCAACCACCGCTGATGATATTTTGGTTCCACCACCACCTACTTGTCCTTTACCTAACACATCTCCTGTGTCAGTTCCTATGCCAGCACCACCACCACCTCCACCACCACCTCCACCTCCACGGCAAATCGTCTCACCATTTCCTCATCACTATACGCGTCGCTCAGGTCCTGCTCAGCCGACAGCTCCGCCAATCACTAAGCCTCAGGTATGTTCGGATAATATCACTAATGATGGGTCAGATTCGGTTCATATGCAGGATGACTCCTTACAGGTGGACACAGACAGTGATCTGAATGTTCCGATTGCTCTTCGGAAACCGAGACGACAGTGTGTATCATATCCACTTGCTTCCCAGGTTTCCTTTCACCGACTCACAGGTGATTTCCAGCAGTTTGCCACAGCTTTGTCTTCTGTGGACATACCACGGACATACCAGGAAGCCCTGAAAACTGCATGCTGGAGACGAGCTATGGAGGAAGAAATGGAGGCCCTGCAGTCCCGTGGCACATGGTCTTTGGTTCCTGCACCACCTGATGCATCAGTTGTCAGCTGCAAATGGGTCTTCACAGCCAAATATCATGCGGATGGCACATTGGATAGGTACAAAGCACGCTTGGTTGCCCGAGGATTT
This sequence comes from Ottelia alismoides, assembly GCA_037367405.1. Classification (NCBI taxonomy): domain Eukaryota; kingdom Viridiplantae; phylum Streptophyta; class Magnoliopsida; order Alismatales; family Hydrocharitaceae; genus Ottelia; species Ottelia alismoides. Next base: position 840,087 of record JAZKJV010010334.1, on the reverse strand, counting down.
ACACAGACATATGGCGTTGATTACATGGATACATTCTCTCCAGTTGCGAGACACACGACTCTCCGTATCCTTCTGTCTGTTGCAGTGGTTCGAGACTGGAGTATTTATCAGCTAGACGTCAAGAATGCCTTTCTGTACGGGGACTTACAGGAGGAAGTCTACATGCAGCAGCCACCTGGGTTTACTGCTGAGGGGGAGAAGCATATGGTATGTAGACTTCACAAGGCAATATATGGACTTAAACAGAGTCCACGGGCGTGGTTCCAGAAACTATCCAATATAATTGAGCACCAGGGATTTAAGAGGTCCAATGCTGACCATTCGTTATTTGTCCAGAAGTCCTCGACAGGTACGGTTGTCATAATGGTCTATGTGGATGATATTCTTGTTACAGGAGATGATACTCAGGGCATAGCAAGGGCGAAGGCATTCCTAGGTAGTCAGTTTGTTACAAAGGATCTTGGAACCCTAAGATATTTTCTGGGGTTGGAATTTGCAAGGAATGCACATGGTTTGGTGATGACACAACGGAAGTACATTACTGACTTCCTGGTTGAGACTGGTATGGATGGGTGCAAACCATCTAGCATCCCCATGGATCCCAGCATGAAGATATATGATGATGATACTTATGAAGTGGATAAGAGGAGATATAGAGAGATGGTGGGAAAACTCCTCTACATCACCATAACTCGCCCAGACATCCAGTTTGCAGTTAGCAGGGTGAGTCAGTTTATGGAGCAGCCAAGACAGGTTCACATGGATGCTATACACATGATACTGAGGTATCTAAAGACTTCTCCAGGCTCAGGGCTGCTATTTAGAAAGGGCACGGACTTATCTGTATCAGCATGTGCAGATGCAGATTACGCAGGTTGTCCTAAGGACCGAAAATCAACCTCAGGGTTTGCAGTGTTTGTTGGTGGCTCCTTGGTTTCTTGGAAAAGCAAGAAATAAACTGTTGTGGCCAGGTCCAGTGCTGAATCTGAGTATAGGGCCATGGCTCAGGTCAGTACGGAAATGATGTGGGTTCGCTCAGTACTAGAAGATTTACATGTGGCCGTATCTCTACCGATGATGCTCCAATGTGACAATCAGGCAGCGTTGTTCATTGCCAACAATCCAGCCTTCCATGAGAGGACCAAGCATATTGAAGTTGACTGCCATTACACCAGGGACCTAATCCAGAGAGGATTGATATCCACGGCCCATGTTAGCTCAGGGGATCAGACTGCCGATATATTCACCAAGCCATTGCTCAGAGGACCTTTCCAGAGATGTTCATCCAAGCTGAGCATGATCGACATCTATGCTCCACCTTGAGGGGGAGTGTAGAGATAGTTAGTTTCTATTATTATTATATGTTGATGTACCCAGTTTCTATTTCTCTATTCTACTTAGACATCCGTGTAATTTACCCCTACGGCCTCTCTCTATATAAGAGAGCCTAGGGTTTTTCACAATACAATAACGAAGACTCTTTTCTTCTAACAATAATCTTGGCGCATATGATGAATCTTTATTCTAAGAAATTTTATCTTTTACCAAACTATACACCGAAGCAGAAACTTTTTTTGAAGTTTACCCTCATGTCTCGGAGTTGGAAATCTTACTAATTGATCCTCTTCCTCTAACATAATTTTCTCGTGTTCCCTCCAAGGGTTGCCTTGGCACTGTTTACTGCTGCATGTGTTTGTTCAATCTTAACTTCCATCCTATTCATTTCTTAGGAAGTTGAAGGAAGTTCTAAAAGCATGAAATATTTGGAGAAGTATCTTAACCAGGTTATGAGTTTCGATCATGTGGATTAATGTCAATTAAATAAATTTTATTCAAGTAGCTGACATCCATGTTGAAATCCATGTTGAAAAGATCCGACTGTCATGAGGCAACTTTCTAAATAGTATTTTTTTAAAAAAAATATATTATTTAAAAAGTTGTCTTAGAATGTTTTACGCTGGTTGTCGGCTACCTAACGCAACCTCCTCATTTACCCGGGCTCGGGATCGGCCATGGCTGAGTTTAAAGATCGGATTTGTGCAGAGAATGGTTGTAGCAGAAATGAAAATGCTAAGGTGGATGTGTGGACACACACGTAAAGATCGAATTCGGAATGATGCAATCAGAAAGAAAGTTGGTGTAGCTCCGATCGAGGATAAGATGCGAGAAAACCGCTTAAGATGGTTTGGTCATTTGCAAAGATCAGCTGATGCGCCAGTTAGGAGATGCGAGTGTTGGGATGTTGAGCCCGCTAAGAGAGGGTGAGGACGACCCAAGAAGTGTTGGAAAGAAACCATACGAAGGGATCTTGGTTTTATGGATATAAGCTCGGGATCGACCCAAGATAGATCTGAATGGAGGCGAAGAATCCATGTAGCCAACCCTACTTAATTGTGGGAAAAGGCTTTGTTGTTGTTGTTGTTAGCTGACATAAAACCTCCAATCTGCTGGTGGGCTGCTTCTTCATTTCTTGTATATTGTGTAGAAATCGCATGAAACCTTTAGTGGAACAGTATAAAACTATGGCGAAAAACTGTACACTTTAAGCAACAAAGGTGAAGGTGTTCAGTTCTTTGTGAAGAGCCTCCATTCACGTCTTCAGAAGCATCAATTATTCTTTGAAGCATAACCTTGATGGCTTTCTCCTTCAAAATTATGTGATCATACATCCTAAAAATGATAACAACGTATGCTATCCACTGTTTTTATTTGTTTCAGTTTTTTGTTGAGCAATTCCAGTTGAACAAAGTATGCTATCCATTGTGCAGTTTAGATCTATCTCTTCTGTCTTCTTCTTTGTTTTGTTACATAATATATCTCTAGTAGACTGCTGAGCCTGCAATTAATTGGTTTTGCTTGATCTTGTAGATCCTTGAAGCCTTGAACAAAGGGGAAATTCCATCCACAGGTTCTCTTGTTGAGGTCTTTAACAAAGCAATTCTGGAGCGATGCTTGAAGCTGTATTCCCAGAAGATGGATGGACTACGATTGCCATTACCAGAAGCTAGGCTGTTGGAAGCACATGAAGAAACAAAAAATGAAGCAATGAAATCTTTTGATGAACAACATTTTGGTCGGAGCCATGCAAAGCTTTCTGCTATGCAGCTTGAAGATGACATAAGGCAGGTAAAATTATCAATCTTTTTTTTTATGAATTGATTGGGAAGGTATTTTGTTGGATGTCAGAACTTATAATTATCTTTTGTATCTGTTAAGTATTATTTTGTTGATAGTTGTATTAGTGATAATATCGGTTGAAGAAATGTTAGAGTTTTATAGCATCATTTCATCGAAAACTCGGCGATAATATCAGTTTTGGAATTATTATTTCAATTCTTTCTGATAGTTTGCTCTTTGTATATTTAGGTTTTTAAACATTATACAATGTCAAATGAATATCAATCATCAAAACTCTGTGAAGCTTTATACACAACGTGCGAAGAGAAAATGGACCAACTTCAAGTCCTTAGACTTCCTTCAATGGCAAAGTTTAATGCTGGCTTCAATCAGTGCAACCGAAGTTTTGAGAAGGAGTGTGTGGGCCCTTCTAAATCGAATTATGAGCAAAGAATGACAAAGGTATACTCTCCATTTTACTATGTTTCTATCTTTTTTTTAAGCCCTTGCCATTTGTTTGATGTAAGTATGGCTTTCTGTTGGCTGCCATAAATTCCATGATATCTGTGGTCTGTTCTTATTTCACAATCTTGATTCGTACCTTTCTTTAGGGAGCGAAATTCCTAAGTAGTACCTCGGGTTTACATAAATGTCTAGGCACTACAATATGTGGATGCTACAATGGTGTCGCATCTTGAATATGTGACACCGTCTAATGTTTTTTATCCATATGCTACAAGGGAAACTCATCTTTGATATGCGACTCCGGTATCGCACATCTAAAATGCTATATCTTTTAAGACCCCCGTTAAACCCCAGTTTCGTCCTGCAAACCCTCATGCGCCTCCTGCGACCCATCACCCATTCGACCTCCTGCTCTGTCGTCACTTCCTCCCGCCCCGCCTACTCCTCCAAGGTCCTCCTTTGCTTCCTCCTGCGCCGCTGCCGCCTCCCTCGTGTCTTCTGTTATATCTCCAAAGCTTTGGTAAAATCTATGATTTTTATTGTTGTTAGATTTATGATATATAATACACATATTTCTCTTAATTTCATGATTGCATAATTTTGATTTGTATGTTGCCTCACGTATTAGGTCAGAATGGAGCCGATATATTGTATGTTTCATTTGAAGGATGCGATTATTGGTTCTTTGGCGTCCAATGTGTATGGTTTTGGGTTAGTGCCGACTATGACATTCAATGAGATGTTGAACGTAGTCTACAGTCAGTTCAACATGGATGTGAATAATAAAAAAACCCAGCTACTACATCACATCCCTCGCGGTGCAGGTGAAGAGCCAACGTTTTCGTCTATCGTCGATGATGATGATGTATAAGGAGTTTTTGTGTATGCTCGGACCATTGGGAAATCGACGCCTACTGAAATTATTATTGAAGCTCTATCGGTAGGCGAAGTACTGAATGTTGTTGATGTGGACGATCTCCTTGCTTCCGGACCCTCTGTTGTCCCTAGCACCAATGTGCCCATAACGCAACCATCTACAGATCACGAATGGCGCATGAGTGATGCTCTCTCTCATCCGCTCTTCTCTTCTTCTAGTTTGTGTCCCCTTTTCTCTTTTTCTGCCAAGCTCCATACGCCAGGGAACTGAAGATATGAAGGAAAACCAAACAAACTAAGAAGAACTGTTTGATATACAGAGGTCTATGAAAAGGGAGTTTCAGATCAAAGGATAAGGAAGAGAAATTCCAGAGAAGATGAAAGTCAGATGCAAGCGACCGCCTCAACCACGCATCTCCGTCAGTCATCCTCTTCATGCCACACAGAAAGAAGCTCTTCTCGGTCGAGGGAGAAAACCGGCCTTTGGCTCCCTATTCTCCGAACCCCGAAGACATTCCGCTCCATTTCAGCTTGGCGGGAAACGGGGAGATGCGAGCCGATAAAAAATCACGCAACCGATTGTTCCTCGTTTACCATTTTTTGGGGTGAGAGGATCTGATACTCATTCAACCTATGAGATCGTTGGTGAGGAGCATTATGAAACTGCGCAAAGAGTTAAGCAAACTTCACAGCCTTTCTTACTAACTAGAAAGATTGCCCTTCAGGACATTCTAGCGATTGGACGAATTTTCCGAAAAGAAGTCGCTGACTATGTTTTTGAATGTTTGGGGGTCAATTTTATGCTTTTGAATGTTTGGGAGTCAATTATGTGAATGATTGTGTGCATTTTGTTTATACCAATATCAATGTGGATAATTTGATATATTACAAACCTATGCATTTAATTTATTCCAATTTCAATGTGTAAATCAAGATCAATATGGATGAATGCCTTTATTCTCCAAAATTCCCTGGAAATGTTGCATATGCAGGAAGTTCCTTTAATGTCGCATACTTAACATTCGAGATAGGAGAAAAATCTGGAAAATTTGCCTATCCAGAGTGTTTCTCCAATATCGCATTCTTAACATGCGATATAGGAGAAACTCCCTGGAAATGCATCATTTCCAGGAAGTTCTCGCTATCGCGTGTATGGAATGCGATATTAAAACGCCCAGGAAGTTCCTTTAATATCGCATACTCAACATGCGAGATAGGAGAAACTTCCAGGAAATTTTGCCCATCCATGGTGTTTCTCCAATATCGCATTCTTAACATGCGATATAGGAGAAGCTCCCCGGAATTGCATCATTTGCAGGAAATTCTCGCTATATCGCATGTTAGGATTGCGACCTCGAATAGCACATCCAGGAATGTTTACCGATAGCGCATATCGAAGATGTGTTTCCCCTGTAGTACCTGGATAAAAAAACATTAGACAGTGTCACATATTCAAGATGCGATACCACTGTAGCATCCGGATAAAAAATGTGTTGTTAGTACCTAGGGATTTATGTAAACCTCATGCACTACTTAGGAATTTCCCTCTTTCTTTAGGGTCCTTTCGGTAGCGGGATACGAGACACGTGATAAGGAGGGATTAAGCTGTTGCATTCCTCATCTCATCTACATGTTATCATTTGGTGTCAACATCTATGTCTTATCATTTGGTCAACGTGTATGTGTCTTATCATTTATTCCCACATCGTGTAGGATTGTCATAATGTCGATGATTTATGCCTGTTTGGGGGAGTTGGTAGCTTGTGAGAATACTATGAAATTCTCTTTCGGTTAATATTTCTATTTAGGTGGCACAGTGTTGCTTTGAACTGTAATTCTTGGTGTTATTATACTGAGATTCTCTGGCTTATTTTATTTACCAACAAGTAGAAGTTCGAGAGATATTGTTACTTTATGATGGAGTGATCTTGAAAGATTATTTGCGTAGCACTACTGTTACAAGTGGCAAGTGGGAATCATAAAAAACTTATTGCTCAAGGTCACAATGCATAGATGATGTCCTTCATTTGCAGATCATGCTTCTGCTCTCTGCCTTTCCCCGTGGTGAACATGACTCACCACAGAAGCCAAAAGCTTGTGATCTGCTGCATCCTATTCTTTTCATATCATCTCCTCTAATGTTTTTAGCCTACCAAAGAAAAACACCAATGTCAATTAGGTCTCATTAGAGGTGCTGGCATTGGTTGGAGCTAAGATTCTCACATGGATCTGCCATTGAATGGCTGTCTGGTTGAAGGAAATCGATTTACCAGTTGGTAGATGCATGAAAAGAAGTGACTAGATGATCCAAATCCTTTTGGGCATTTGCTATTTTCTTGCCTCATTAGCTTTGGTTTGTGCGATCCTTCTTTAAGAATTCGGCCTTACTATTTTAAAAATTTTCAATCAAGAAAGAGTCAAAATAAAGAGATAAAGCGAGTGTTTTTAAATTATGGAAAAAATGCAAAAATGTTTACCCTCGTAGGCTCACAACTGTACATCTTTGAAATTGTGCTTGAGAATGTTTCCTATATTTTTTTGGAACTGTCAAACCTTATCCAATTGAAGCAGTTTCTCATAGTTCTTACTTATATTGTTTGAAATTAACAGTAATTCTTTTTCTGCATTTTAAATACACGTGTGCCAGATGCTTGTGAAGTCTAGATCACTTTTCATCAAGGATTACAATCAGCGACTCTACAATTGGCTAGTGGCTTTCTCCCTTGTGATGGTCGTGGTGGGCCGATTTGTTGTGAAGTTCTTTCTTCTGGAGATTGGAGCTTGGATACTTTTCATCTTCTTAGAGGTTTACACGCGGATGTTCTGGTCAGCTGAGTCACTCTACTATAACCCAGGCTGGCACGTTGTTGTGTCCACTTGGGAAACTGTTGTTTATAGTCCTGTCATTGACTTAGACAGGTAATCTATACTCAATTCTGTTATTTTTTTCACAGTGCATCTGTTTTCATAAAAATGTCGAATACCTAATTTTATATCTTTTATTGCCGATGGGTTCAACTCAAGGTTTTAAAAACCGAACCAGACATTAAACCGGGCATGTATCAGTTTTTGGTTTCTATGGTCGGACTAATGGGACCGACTAGTCGAACCGGTGATGACGTCAACCATTCAAAAAAATCAGAAAAGACTGAATCGTTGCATTGTTGGTTTGGTTCGTACTTAGACCGGTATATCATATAAATAAATAAGAAAATGCTACATCATATCTTTCGAGGATTTGTTTACGCTTGCCCTTCCAAGTTTTTTCAATAACACTTATACCCTTATTTTTAATACAGTTGCATGTGTCCCTTATATTTTTACAAATCCATAGTAGTGGCTTTTTATTAGTATACGTGTGCTCCCATTTTATACCAGCATAAGGATGATATTGTGATTTTTTCAAAGAAAATATAGGAGCACTAGTGAAATTGCCTAAAAGTTAGGGATATAAATGTTCCTAAAAAAAACTAGAAAGGACATAATAATCATATTTCGTAAAATGTATATAAATGCATATATGTGATGTAAAAAATTAATAATTTTGAAACTATTTAAACTCTAATTAACGGCAAGTATTGTTAATTTATTGCTTCTCATAGTATGACTATGCCAATATATTATTCGTTTGTTATAGTTATAAGTGGATAACATCGTATACAATGTGGGAAGAGAGAGGCAATGCTCATATGGTAGGAAGTGACAAGCGATAATGAGTCATTGACACATGTGAAGGAAAAGAGATAAATGGGTACTATACTATGGGCTAGAACGAGACTAAATTATGAATATTTCTGAAAAAGTTTATATTTTGTTAACTTATTGGAAATTATTTTTTTTGTCAAAAAATGGATGGTTGAACCGATGGTTTGAACCAAATGGTTCGACCAGGTTTAAGCAGTCCAACCAGATTTTGATTGATTTTTATTTTCTGAATAAAAACCGTGTGTGGACCATTTTTCCTCTGATTCTTGGTTTAACTGGTTCAACCTGCCGGTTCAGTTCAGTTTTTAAAACCATGGTTCAACTTTCTTGCAAATTGGAAGCATTCATATTAGCCAGTGTAGTTTTTGTATGTTCTTAAATGAGGTTCCGTGGAAATAACTGAGTTTATTCTGATCTAGTTGCTGATTATTTTCTCTGTTGTATACAAATTGGTCTGCCTGAAATTAAGCAGGCCATGTGCGAGGATGCTAAATTCTCGACAATATAGTTCATTTTTCTCTGTTGCATATATTTTATCTGCTTACTTACCTTCACAAGTATCTTTTTTTGTGCTGATCTTTAGAGAATTCTCAATGCTGACTTAAAAGAGTTCTTTAAAAACTGACTTCTCCTGTAATTGAATTTTTTGCAAGAGAACTGAAATGTGGAATAAATGCTGTTTTTTTTGTAGATGGGCAGTCCCTATTGGTGTTTTGTTAGCAATATTGCTGATATATTGGCGCTGTTATGGCCGGCGGAAACATGGATCGCGTTCAATGTTGCCCTTGTACAATACCCATAAAGGTGGAAGCCATCGCGGGAGATCAGACTGAATGTAACTAATTCCTGTTTATCACAGTTGGCCACTAGTTAATGTAAGTGTGGTCTCTTGTTGATACATCGTCGCGAGGATGTGGCTCCATGGAGTATCACATTTATCGGCAAGATCTGGAGCTCGTGCCCTGGTTATGTGCCATGAAAGGATTGGCTCATGTAACATTCATAACCTAATTTAATTTCAAGGATGCTTCAAAATTTGTATTACTTGCAGTTCTTGTGGATGGTTTGTATTAGTTAATAACTTCCTTAGCATATTCAATATAAACAAGGGTGGAAAAGTGCTGCAACAGGTATTTTTATATCGTGCTAAAAGTTTCCTGTTTGCTGTTGCTTGTGTTTGATGATGTCAAGCAACAAATAGTGAGGCATTTACAGATCCTTTTTAAAATAATATGGATTTATTGTTTCGACCTGTTGTATCATATCTGCTAAGAAAACATGGTTTATGGTTCCTAGCCCATAGTTCTGCTTATATTCCATTTTGATATCTCTTTTGGTATTTAACAGAGGGTCTGCATTCCTTTACTGTCATATACATTGTGTTATGCATCACTTGTGGTGTAATGGGTAAATGGATCCTGGAGGACATCATAAACATTCTATCTTTGCTCTGATAAGCAAAGAGGCATCAATAGGACCCAACCGAAGCTTACTCAAAACGGTAGCAAAATCACCGCACCCAGAATACTAGCCCCCAAGAGAGCGAAACGGTAGCAAAATCACCTCACCCAAAATACTAGCCCCCAAGAGAATGACAATGATTCTCCACCAAAAGAGTGACATTGAGGAATCCTTCCATAATCCATAGAACATGTGGGAATATGATCCTTATTAGCCATATCTCATCCCAATGTTGTGTTCTCTGTAAGGCTCCTAATGAACGATATACATTTGTGACCAGGAATAAGACTCTTTAAAACCATGGTAATTGATCTAGCACCAAGAGATGAAGAGAAGGGTGTATCTTTTTCTTTATTTTTCAGTTAAACCGACGATTCATTATTGAAGCATGTATAGCAACATACACTTCATCGGACATGCATGTTTTTTTTTCCGATGGGGTTACATGGTTTCATTAATGGAAACTATTTGATATAGTGAGTAGTAGGCCATGGTTGTTCATCGTTCAAGGGTTCTTGTTTAGGCAGTTCCTCGTAGTGTTTTGATTTAAGATTTCAATTCTTCCATGTTTCACGAATAACATATTATTCTATGGAGTTAAGTTCTAAAATAAGGAACAAAGAAATGTTTCCAGGACTACCATTCAATCAAATATGTTCCACATATCCTTCGAATGAATGGGAAATCTTTCTCCTCTTACATGAATCAAATGTTTCAACAAGTTGTAATAGGTCATATTCCACCGCAGAGATCATCACCAAAGCTCCCCAACAAGCCAACAATTCTCAAGGCTAAGAAACTTGGGCTCGAAACATACATATATCTGAATCGTGGATACACAATCATTGGATTGTTGCAAACTCAATAATCTCAAACAACCACTGCATGATGTAGCACTGTTAATCACAAGATAATAGGTAAGCAACCAAACCACAAGTGACACGACGATTTAACGTGGAAACCCACCTGGGTGAAAACAAAGATCGGAATCTCCTGACTTGGGCTTTCAGTCTGTATCAAATAGATCTTTCTACTAACTTGGACTAATTAAGGGGGCAACACAATAATATTACAACCCTAGTTGATCACACGGTTAACTCACTCAAAGGTACAGTAGTATAAAAACATATAACCTTAATAGAAAACTAAATATGCAACATAAAATCTCAGATAAATTAAAGAACGGTCTTTATCTTGTCACAAGGTGTCGAAGGAGGCTTGGTTTAAAACCAAGATTCATTTTGAGTTATAGGTTCATAGATTTGGCAGTGTGGTTCGAGGCACAAGGATCTCGATACTATTTAGGTGCGAATAAGCCTGGAGGTGGCTGCAATGAGATGCTTGTCCCCAGCTCCACCGGCCTAAACGAGGAGCAAATACTCGAATATGAGAGCAAGGGATCACCACTTCCAACAGAGGGAGGAGAGAGTTGGAGAAGTGGGTGGGGTGTTCGTCCCGTTGATCTGAGAAAATTGGGGGCCCTAGCTCCTGTTGGGTGATAGATCAACCACAAGACTTGTAAGGTACTTACATCAGGGAAAAAGATGTCGAGCATACGACGATTCCGCCCATTTTCATTTCGTGGAAGTACCCGGCAGAGGAAAGTGGTGTAGGTGCTTACACGACAAACTTGCAGAGCATGCTTGTAATATGACTCGCATAAATTCAAAGTTGTAGGATGTGAAGCACAGAGCAGAATGTAGCTCTAGATTTCTTTCACATAGTATAGAGTGAAGAACAAAGTTAAGTGGAATTGTTTATTGTTGTGTGTCTTAAGGTGAGTTCTAGGGTCATATTTGTAGGCCCTAGGTATCAGTAGACGTTAGCATTCAACAGTAGATATTTGTGAGCAAATCAGGAATGAAATCGACTTTAAAAACATTCCTGAAAAAAGTTGACCAATCGGATGAAAAAGTGACATGTCAGAATTCAAAAGTTGATCAATCAGATGTTATGGTTGATTGATAAAAAATAGTTGTTATAAAGCCATGGAACTTGAAACTTAATCTCTCGGTTAACAAGTTGATCAATCAGAGGCTAATCGATCAATCAAGAATGATGATCAATCGATAGCTGGTTGATCAGTCAAGAATGTCGATCAACCAAAAGTTGAACAATCAATCAAAAATAGATTGATTAGTTTGTCTTTTTGACCTAAAAATGAATTTCTGTTAGTTTGAAATGTAATATGTAGGATGCTCTTTGAGGTTCTTTACAAAATTAAGATAACTACATAATGCGGGACTCAATAAAGAAAAGTTTTTGACTTCATCTTGAGCTTGAGCTCCTTTCTTGAGCTTGAACTTAATCTTGAGTTTCTTATCTTTGAACTCTTTTCATCTTTGTTTCTTCTTCTTTCTTGAGGCTTGAGCTCCTTCTTGGTCTGTTAGCTTTCTTGCGTTTGACATAGCTTCAAGCTAAATACACAAGTTTTGTTATCATCAATCTATGCATGCTCATACTAGAGTGTCGTATACTCCTTTTTTATGATGACAAAATATATTATGTGTTTACAACAAAATGTGTGCATGGTTTTTTTTGCAAACACATTTTTCTCTCCCCTTTTCGACATTATCAAAAATATTACGAGCATATCATCAGATATTTTAGCTGAGATATTTCTCTCCCCACTTGTTTGAAAATATTATTTTAATAAAGATCATCCTAAGTTAGAACTCCTTAGTTTTTGCTAAAGGCTTCCCATAAAATAAAAGTCGAGTGCTCATCATCGATGCATTACAACATGATTAACTTAATAAAAAAGTTAAGAAGTCACCTAAGGTTCTCCAAGGGAGATATTTCCAGCATTAAAACATTATCCAAGTGGTGACATCCTTCCATGGTCTTTCACCTGACAGCCATTTGACATTAACGAGGTCCATCATGGATGTTGATATTGATAGGGCCTTCACCATGTTTTGTTTCTTTTCCCTTGATCTTCGATATTGGCAAAGTTTTTTTTGTACCTTTTCTTTTTCAAGTCTTTTAGATTAAATTGTAATGTATTGCATACCCTAATACATCACCTTTTTCCTTGGAATTAGAAGAATAAGGACTAGAGCCATGATTTTCTACTTTTTTTTCTTTTCATTAATAGGCTGAAAAACTGCATTTCTTTTTAAGCTTTCCAATTTAAATTTCCAAAGTAAAAATGTTGACTATATAGTTATTAAGATCATTATTTAACAAATCAATTTTTTAAAATATATAAATCTTTTAACAAAAGAGATTTACCATTTAATATTTTTTGATCTTTTTAGGAGGACATATATCCTTATTGTGCTTCACAACTTATTTTAAAAATATCTTAAGATACGATTATAAAGTTCATTGTAAGAAATTATTTTACCACGTCATTTGAATCTTTGACGAAAGAGCCAGATTTGACCAATCCAACTAATCGCATGCATGCACATTTGTTTTTTCATTTGTTTTTGAACTTCTTCTCGGATATGAATTCTTTGTTAGCTAAGGGAATTCCTTCTTCGTATGCCATACCTTATTGCATTAAAAAGGAATTTATCCCATATTCTTTTTCTCTTCTTCTTTTTCTTCTTGAGAAATGACTTGAATTTCTATGTGAAGTATGCAATATCATCATGAATGTCCGATTCTATTCTTTTTCTTTGTTGGTCGCAAGGGTTGGACTTAGGCTTTTCTTCTTCTTTCTTCATATTTTCCAACTTTGTTTCATTGCAAATAAAATTACCTATGATATCCCAGAAATCATGATGATTTCACATTCATGATCTAAAAATTGAATAACTTTCCCAAGAAAAAGAGAAACAAAGAAAGAGAAATCAAATGCTCTAATACGACAAGGTGGGGACATGAAGAAGGATTTTCCTAAACCGCAAAAGAACTCTAGACATCAAAAGAAGTTCAAGAATAAATCTATGAAGCAGTGAGTCGACAAAACGGGGATGCACAGGAATTACCTGAGGAGGGTTCAATAGGCGTGATTGGCGTGGAGAGCCATATTGTGTTATAAAATATGATATCCCAATGGTGTAAGGCCGTCGACTTCTTGGGAAAAAAGAGGAAAATCACTTTGATCTCTTCTTTCGGAGAAATCAGTGGCTCACGAGGAATGGAAAGAAACATTCTATATTTGATCTCGAAGTCCTCAGAGGGAACTTCTTCCAGTCTTTTGACTTGAAGGAATGACATAATGCTCATCCATGTTCCACACGGCCAAGGAAGCATCGTTTTTTAATCCCTCCCGGTACGTCACGCTTGGGGAAGGGGGGGGGCAGCCCCGGGTAGGGCTAGTATTCGTATAATGTCAATCGTCAATGTTCTCGAGATTATCAATCTTCCGGGAAGGGAGCGAAGGCCCTTCCCAGCTTTCAAGTTAACTTGTTCGCTCCTCCCAAAGAGTGACATCCACAGCCACGGAGGGTGTAATGAGATCATTTCCCAGCCAGCTTATATACTAATTGGACGCATTCCCGCTGGAAGCGAACATGGAAAAGATAAAGAACAAAATAAGAACGCGGGATTTTAACGTGGAACCCTACTCCGTGAGGAGCGGGATGAAACCACGGGAGAAGCCCTCAAAGGGGCATATGCTTCATTGCTTTTTCTCAATGAGTACAGGAGGTCTGGGGCTCCTTATATAGCCTTCCCAGAGCCTCCAAGTCCCACCATTGGGCGGTATGGGACTAAACACAGGATGGGGTAAAGGATCCATTTACCCTGTTACAACTCAATAGGTGCACTACCAAATATTCCAACACTCCCCCTCAAGCTGGAGCATGCAATGCTCAACTTGGACAAACAAACAGAAAGAAACTCAACTCACGCTACAGGACACTACGGACAATATCAACCCAACGCGCACATTGCTGCAGTCAAGGACGTTGCTTCTCATGCCATGCAGGTGAGGAGGACGAACGGGCTGGAGTGTGAGTCAACTGAAGACTCGAAATCTGACCATCGAGTCTGAACTTGCGCCTGAAGTCTCCTCGTCGGAGAACTGGGTCTCTCCCATCTGGCTCAGAGAATGGTGCACTGCTCTGGTGTACCTATGATACCACATGAAAACCCTTGCCAACATATGGCATAAGGAATGGTCCTCTGCTCTGGAGTCCCTATGGCTCACATGAAAACTCTGGCCTACAAAACAAGAATAATGATGGGGACCACGAACACATGATGGCAACATCTGAAAATGACCGCACACTCGTGCATGTCTGAAACTGGAATCGGAATCAATCGTTGAGTCTGAAATCGAACTGTAGAGTCTGATCATCTGGCTGGTCTAGAGACTGTTATCTGAATATGAATCTGGAAGAAGAACAGACCTGTGACTCTACATATACTCCCCCTTTCTCCCATACTTGTCGGAAAATATAGACGTCGATCAAGTTGGGAGAAGACAAGATAAATAGGGGGATAAAACAAAAACCACTTAGCCGATCACATATTTGTCGGCTTTCAAAACATTCATTTTTTTCGAAACATTCTCTCTTCCTTTTTTTAAGCCGTTGATTTTTTTTCCGTCTTTTCATGTAATTTTTTTAAGCCGTTTCATTCTCTCATTTTTTTCGACTTTCTCTTTCTTTTCCTTTTTTTTCCTTCTTCTTTTTTTCCAATCATTTTTTCAAAGCAAACTCACATTTTTTTCATAGCCCACATGGGCTTTTCACTCTCCTCTTTTTTTTACATTTCCTCCTCTCTCTCTTCTCTATTTTTTTCTCAAAAAACTTGCATACGTTTTTTTTAAACTAACGCCCAACATGGGCCGAAATAACTGTAGGCACCCTTTCTATTTCTAGGGTTCCCACGAAGGGACCCTTTCCTTCGAACCCCGCCGCCCCTGCTAGGGCATTCACGGAGAGCGGGACTCCGCCACCCCGATGGGGGTCTTCGCGCACATCGTCTGGAGGAGATCACGGCTTCATCGTCACTTGGAGCTGGGATCGGGGGTCGAGGCAGGGATTTGGAGAGCACCTGCGGAGTAGCGGCATCGCCGTCGCGACTAGAGCCAGCGCCTGGGCTGGAGGCTGACATCGCCGGGGCTACGCGTGCCTGGAGAGATGTGGCTTCGCCCACGAGCTCGCTCCGAAGGATCGATTCGCCTGGGGATTTGCTTCGCGCGCCTGGAGAGTCTATCGTGGGTGCGCCGCGAGCTTGGGGATTCATGCAGGCTTCTGGAGCACGCGGCCTGGGGCCGCGCCTGGGAACTGCGCGCGCGAGATCGAGCTGCCCGAGTGTCGAGGGAGAAGAAACGTGGCTGGGCCTGGAGCCGCTAGGGCTGCTGCGCGGGAGGTAGTCACCTCTGGCCTAGTGCCGCCTGCAAAGGAGGAGCGGACCGCGCTGCCATCTGGAGCGCCAAGAGGCTCCGCCTGCGTGCCTTGAGAAGGTGTTGCACATGAGATGATAGATCGTGATGCAGCCTGGATGGAGGATCTAGGGTTTCAGAAATCCCTAGACAGAACCTGGAAATACGCAGCCTGGCTGGAGGATCGAGGAGGGGGATGCTGGCCTGGATGCCGCCATATGCGGCTAGGGTTCACCGCACCAAAGATGTGCCCTGGGCTATGTGCGTGTGATGTGCGCCGCCTTGCAGCCGCCTGTGGGCTGTGCACGATCTGCGATGCACAGATCTGGATGATCTAAGGCTTTGAAAACAGTAACTCAAAATCGAAACTCGAAAAAAAATATAACATGATTCCTTGAGAATCGAACCCGCTCTGATACCATGTTATAAAATATGAAGAATGCGGAAGCGAACATCGAAAAGATAAAGAACAAAATAAGAACGCGGGATTTTAACGTGGAACCCTACTCCGTGAGGAGCGGGATGAAACCACGGGAGAAGCCCTCAAAGGGGCATATGCTTCATTGCTTTTTCTCAATGAGTACAGGAGGTCTGGGGCTCCTTATATAGCCTTCCCAGAGCCTCCAAGTCCCACCATTGGGCGGTATGGGACTAAACACAGGATGGGGTAAATGGATCTTCTCCAGGATCCATTTACCCTGTTACAACTCAATAGGTGCACTACCAAATACTCCAACATATTGCATAGGGGCGTAGCGTCATTGCAGCTGAAGAGGAACCACAACCGTTCTGGGAAGAGGACTTAGTGAGAGGCATGGAGCGTGAGCTGCTCAGGTGCATCGGGCCGAGGTTATGACGGCCGAGCTACGGGCTGCAAGGGCTTCGGGATGCAAATAAACGCGGCGTAACTCCAGGTCGAGATCGTGCATCGATAGGTTTGTGTTGTCCACCGAGGGATTGACATTCTTCCGGTTGTCGATAACTTGGGAACTACTACGAGCCCACTCCGATCATACGTCGTTGATATGGTACTCGAGGGAGGCGATCCGTCACAAATTCTACTTCCATTTTGAGACAGCTTGGCTTATGGATGAGGGATTTGGAGACTTGATATCTGACTTTTGGAAGAACCTCATAGTGGAGGGATCAGCTACGAGGTGGTTTTCAGAGAAGCAGAAGAGTCTGCAGGGTTTCTAACGAGAAGGGGAAAAGAAATTCATGAGAAACAAAGGGAGAAGAGGTGGAGGGTCCAGGACGCGGTAAACCACTTGGATAGGTTGGAGGACGAGCGGGCTTTGGTGGACGAGGAGGTGGAGGAGAGGAGAGTATGTCTGGGAGATGTTTTGGACAAGGATAGAAAGGAGGAGATAGAGTGGAAACAGAGGACCCGTCAGCACTGGGTGAAGGAAGGTGATGTGAACACACGTTTTTTTTTCATGCAGTCGTTAGAAGTCGGAGGAGGAAGAATCACATTCGCTTGATTGAGGTGGACGGGAGGAGCATCGAGGGGGATAAGGAGATTAGGGAGGCGTTAAGGGAGCACTTTTGGAGTTTCAGTCTCCGGTGTGATCGGGAAGGATGGGGGTAGTAGAGGAAGGGCGTGGCTACCATCTCTGAGGAGGCGACGGTCAGCTTGACCAGAATGGTTACAGAGGAGGAGATCAAGGAGGCGTTATGGACGCTAAATGTTGAAGGGGTCCCTGGCCCGGATGGCTTCTCGGTGCGCTTCTATAGGGAGTTTTTGGATATGCTAAAGGGAGATTTGTTGGAGGTGGTGGCGGAAGTATGTGAAGGGAAGCAGGGGTTCGACAGGCTAAATAGGGCATTGATCCCTATGCTACCGAAGAAGTTTATCGGCCAGGGTGGAGGATTTTAGGCCCATCGCGCTTTTCGAATGCGATTTATATCATCATTGTAAAGGTTCTGGCTAAAAGGATTAGATGGGTGATGCATCAGATTATGTCACCGGAACAATCCGCCTTTGTCTTGGTGCACGATATGGTGGACGGGCTGGTTACGGCTCAAGAGGCGGTAAATGATTTGAAGCGATCGAATTCAAGAGGGGTGCTATGGAAGGTTGACTTTTCCAAGATGTATGAATGTGTGGATTGGAGGTTTTTTGGACAAATAAGGACAAACAAGGGCTCAAATGTAATTAAAACAACTCGCATGGGTAAATATCCAATTGACACATGGCAGGAGGACTTATCTGTAAATGTTGAGAAACCAATGATCGACGTCGCAATTTTCACGATCACGTAAGTGGTTTACGTGACGCTATCAGGCTCTGCATGGAGGCTCGGGCCACATGTCCTCTTCTGATGCTTCGTATATGGGGTGTGTTCAGGCTCGGATGCCGAACCTCTAGATCCAAGCCTTGTTGCGGTGTGTAGACGTGGCTCACTTGCAATGGTTGGATCAAGCCTAGTAGTAAAGATCCGACGGCAACTGCTTCTCCTCTGTTCTTCTGCTCCTCCGCATACGGTGGTGCATGGGCGGTGCTCCAGTAAAGATGCGTTCGCTCCTCCGAATTCCTCAGCCTAAGATAAAGGTCTGTTTGTAAGAAATTATATGCATGCAACTACCATATATGGTAGTTGCCAACTTTTTTTTTCTTAATTTTGTGGCTCATGACTAATTATGAAAGGATGCATCAATTTGGGAGGTTGCTTTTGGTGGTTACCTTAATGGATAGGTAACCATCATGTATTATAAATATAAGGATTGGGGTCCCCTCTCCCTCAATTTTTGAATGCAAGAGGATCCATTACTCAAGCATGTTAGGCAATTGTTGAGAAGGAGAAGGAAATCCCATCATCATCCCTTCATTTCCGCTGCAATGGCTTTCGGTAACTGTTTAGTATCTTTTAATACTATTAAGTTTATAGATCTATCAAGTTATCAGATCTATCAATTGGTATCAGAGCTATGGATTTCTTTTAACGACAAGATTTGTGTTTCGAAATTAATAGTCTTTTGTATTGGTTTTATATCGGAGACATTGGTTATTTATTTATGTGCTAATTATTCTTTAAGAATCACCCAACACGGGTAAAGAATAAGAAAAGCATGTCTTTCTCTTTATGACCTCTTGAGATTTAAGAGTTTTTTTATTGGTTCAAATGCACATGGATGTAGATCTTGTTTCATTTATTCCGTATAGAATTGTTGTATCATTTCGACAGAGTTTGCTGTATAATCCGAATCTTTTGGTGTGTAAAAAAAACCAAATTAAGCTTTTTAGCACAACAAGAAAATGGATTCCACGTAAACAATGACATTGGATATGGTTATGTTCGTAATACTTGAATGTATACTAACTTACGTTGGAATTAACTAGAAAATATTTTTTTATGAAACTTTGAAATCTAGAACGACTGTCACATTATTGTGATTTTTTTTCTAAAAAAAATATAGAAATCTTGTACGATCTTTTTATGGGGTACAAATGCTCCTTAATAAAAGTTAAAAAGCCTATCTAAATAGACCTTTTTTTGGTCAAACATTTCCAATCCGTTTTTGAGAAACTTACGGATTGTCCTTTTGCATTTTTTTTGTTGTTTGTGTTATTTTTTTTTGTTGTTTGTCCTTACGGATTGTACGTTTTTTTTTAAAAACAAAAAAAAGGCACTACCCCGGTTCGAACTGGGGATCTTCCATTTATAAGATTGCATAATAACCAACTACACCACAACCGTCATGCATGTTAATTCATACGCATATGCTTAATTCATACGCATATGCTTATTATTAAAAAAAAATTTGGTGTTGGCAAGTTTTAAACTAGAGACCTCTTGTGCATAAGATAGACATGGTAACCAACTACTCCACGGCACCCGTGTGTTTTGATTCATACGTATATTGTTTATATTATCAAACTCTGGAATTTTTTTTTCGGATACAACAACAAATCTGTGTTTCAAAGGTTAAAAATGGACATTGATGGTGAAAGACCAAGCATCCTTGTTTAGTATTGCTGTTGAGATTTTGATATCACGTTTTCTTTGGGATCTTGAAACTTGGATTTGTATATATAATGTGACGTTATTTGTTAGGGACTTGTACGGAGTGTATACCATTTGGTTACTGTATACACGTTGTTAGTACACAAAAATGTATGAAGTGTATGTGGTTTATACCATTATTATACCAGTCACTTGTTTGGACTTGTTGATAACACCTTGTGTACTAACCATACATTTACTATCAATATTCTTCATTACTTTATTAATTTGTTTGATATCATTTTGGCATGATTTGTATAGCTGAATCGGGAGGAATAGCCACAGCATCCGATCGATTCATTTTATACATATTTATTCTTGACATTGAGTAGTTATTGGTTAGTTATCCAAGAGTAGCCACAGCATCTTGGATAACAATCTCAATAATTGCATTAAGTGCTAAAGTTCAATTATTTGAACTAATAGCATCATATCACATCTACATGATGGTAATAACTTGATTAACTCCCTTTAAAGTCATTCAAATAAGTATGTATAATTGAATCGGGAGGAGTAGCCACAGCATCTGATCGGTTCATATTATACATATTATTTCTTGTAATGAGTAATTATTGGTTAGTTATCCAAGAGTAGCCACAACACGTAGGATAACAATGCCAATATTTCCATTAAGTGACGGAGTTAATTGGACATTTTTTTTGGAATGAGAAAAATAAATTATTTTGTTAGTTATTCTAATGCCCACAGGTGCGGAATTTCTAATGAATATTCAAAAATTTATTTGTCTCATTTATTAAGAAAAATCAATTGTATATTACAATTCTTTAGCCACAGCAAGTCTTGTAATGATAGTACATTGATTTCTCAAAATATTAAATAAGTTAGTATTTTGAATTATGTTTTATGCTTGAGTTATTTGCTTATTGTGGTTGTCTCGTTATAATTTATTGCAGATAGTTCAGCTTTCATGTCTACTCAATTCAATGTTATAAATTCTGTTTCGATTCTTGAATGTCATGTATGTCATGAGTCTAATTTCATTGATGTTCCAGTTAATACTTGGTGGATTGATTCTGGTACTTCAATCCATATTTCCAACTCCATCCAAGGCTTTCTGAAAACAAGGATGCCACTAAAAAATGAGCAAAGCGTTTATATGGGAAATCGCATGACTTCACATGTTGAAGCGATTGGAACGCAACGACTCATTTTGGAAACTGGCCATGTACTTGATTTGGAAAATGTATTTTTTGTACCCAAGTTCTCTAGAAATTTAATTTCAATATCTAGACTTTGTAATCTTGGATACAAATTTTCATTTGAAAGTACATCTTTCCAAATGTTTAAGAATGACAAGTTGATTGGTACAGGTGGCTTAGTGGACTATTTATATAAATTACACTTAGATCCACATTTTGAAAATAATCTCCTTTTTTGCAATGTAGTTGGTAAAAAGCAAAAACGTAATATTGATCGGTCATCAATGCTTTGGCATAAAAGATTAGGTCACATCTCCATTAAAAGGATCAAGAAATTAGTAAATGATGGAGTAATTGATACTCTAGATTTTACTGATTCTAGTGTTTGTGTGGAATGTATTAAGGGAAAACATACCAACAAACATGCTAAAGGGTCAAGGAGAAGTACTAGTCTTTTAGAAATTATACATACTGACATATGTGGACCGTTTCCTGTGGAATGTTTTAGTGGTCAAAAATATTTCATCACATTCATAGATGATTTCTCACGTTACATGTATCTTTATCTTTTATTTGAAAAATCAGAAGCTATAAATGCTTTTAAGGATTATCAAATAAAAGTAGAGAGACAATTAGAAAAGAAAATTAAAATTGTGAGATCAGATAGAGGTGGTGAGTATTATGTTAGGTATGTTGGAGGAGAACAAAAACTTGGACCATTTGCACATTTCTTAAGGATGAAGGCATTGAACATCAATTTTCAATGCCCGGTGAACCGGATCAAAACGGTGTCGCCGAAAGACGGAATCGTACGTTAATGGATATGGTTCGAAGTATGATGAGTAACTCCTCATTGCCTTTATCATTTTGGAGTGAAGCTCTAAAGACAGCCGTGTATATATTAAATAGAGTTCCATCAAAAACAGTTCCATCCACTCCATTTGAGCTTTGGAAGGGATGGAAACCAAGATTAGAACACATACACATTTGGGGTTGTCAAGCTGAGATTAGAATCTATAACCCACATGAGAAAAAATTAGATATGAAGACTACAAGTGGATACTTCATTGATTATCCAGAAGGCTCTAAAAGTTATAGATTCTATTGTCCAAATAGGGAATCGAGTATTGTAGAATCAAGGAATGTTATATTTTTGAAAAATAGCGAGAAACGTGGGAGCAGGATGGTAATTAAAGACATCATACTTGATGAATTACCAGATCTTGTTATACCACTAGAAAGGGAGGAGCAAAATATTCAACATGATATCTTGGATGAGTCACAACATCAAGACATTGTTGTCTCTCAAGTCCAAGATATTCCTTTGGTTGAACCAATGGTGAATCCTTCACTACCTGAAAATCAAGTTGAAATAGCACCAAATGTTCAACAAGGTGTTGTTACAACTAGATCTGGTCGGGTAATAAAATCTACAATCTCATCAGATTTCATAACATACCTACAAGAATGTGATTACGATACAGGAATTTCAAAGGACCCAATATCATTTTCACATGCCATGAGTGGAATTAATATTAAATGGTATAATGCCATGAGGGAGGAGATGGATTCTATGAGTGCAAACCAAGTATGGGACTTGGTAGAGCTACCCAAAGGAGCGAAATTTATTGGTTGTAAATGGGTCTTTAAAACTAAGAAAGACTCATTAGGCAACATTGAGAGATATAAGGCCAGACTTGTGGCTAAAGGTTTCACTCAAAAGGAGGGCATAGATTACCATGAGACTTTCGCTCCGGTATCACGAAAGGACTCATTACGAATAATCATGGCATTAGTAGCTCATTATGATTTAGAGTTACACCAAATGGATGTGAAAACAGCTTTTCTTAATGGGGACTTAGATGAACATGTTTACATGCGACAACCTGAGGGTTTTATTTTAGATAAAAACAAGCATTTGGTTTGTAAATTAAGGAAGTCTATATATGGACTAAAACAAGCATCTCGTCAATGGTACATTAAGTTCAACAATGCAATAACTTCATTTGGTTTTGTTGAGAACATTGTTGATAATTGTATATATCTTAAGACGAGTGGGAGTAAATATGCTTTTCTAGTCCTTTATGTAGACGACATTTTACTTGCTTGTAATGATCTTGGGATGTTGCGAGATAGAAAGATGTTCCTTTCTAATAATTTTGAAATGAAAGATATGGGCGATGCTAAATATGTCATTGGCATTGAAATTCATAGAGACAGATCTCATAGAGTACTTGGATTGTCTCAAAAGGCCTATATTGAAAAATTATTAGAGAGATTTGAATGAAATATTGTTCTCCTACTCCAGCACCTATGGTAAAAGGAGATAAAATTTTTTCATTCAAATGTCCCCAAAATAATTTAGAAAAGGAACAGATGAAAGACATTCCATATACATCTATCATTGGGAGTCTAATGTATGCACAAACATACACTAGACCAGATATATGTTTTGCAGTTGGAATGTTGGGTAGACATCAAAGCAATCCAGGCATGGACCATTGGATAGCGGCAAAGAAGGTCTTGCGATATTTGCAAGGAACTAAGGATTTTATGCTAATCTACCGGCATTCAGATTCCTTAGAAGTTATTGGCTATTCGGATTCGGATTATGCAGGAAGTAAGGAGGATAGAAAATCTACCTCTGGATACATTTTTCTGCTTGCTGGAGGTGCTATTTCATGGAGAAGTGTGAAACAATCACTTGTCACATCAAGTACCATGGAAGCCGAATTCGTAGCATGTCACGAGGCTACTACACAAGCACTTTGGCTAAAGAATTTCATTGCGGGTCTTAAGATAGTGGATTCAATCTCAAGACCATTAAAGATTCATTGTGATAATTCTGCAGCCGTATTTTTCGCCAACAACAACAAGTATACGCGCGCCGGAATGAGAATCGACATTAAATATCTTGTTGTTAAAGAGAAAGTTAGAGATCATTTAGTATTGATTGAACGTATAGGTACTAAGTACATGATTGAGGATCCTATGACAAAGGGTTTGCCGCATATTGTATTCATCAATTATGTAACTGAGATGGGCCTATCTAGTACCTTGTAATAATATCAATACATCCATGTGTGTACACCTTAAGTTTTGGTATAATGATCTCGTTGTTTATTGTCTGTTTCAGTTGCATGCAATTAATGAACAGACATAAAGAAAGGACCCGTGTTAATATCTGGATATTAACACATAAAGATTTGTCATGTTAAGAAAACTATTGGTATTGTAATACTTGGAAGGATATATCTGCTTGAAAGGTATCTGCCGCCAAGATTCATATTAATAGAGCTTAATTTGACAAATATAAAGCAACAAATTTACTACATGAGCCAAGTGGGAGAATGTAAGAAATTATATGCATGCAACTACCATATATGGTAGTTGCCAACTTTTTTTCTTAATTTTGTGGCTCATGACTAATTATGAAAGGATGCATCAATTTGGGAGGTTGCTTTTGGTGGTTACCTTAATGGATAGGTAACCATCATGTATTATAAATATAAGGATTGGGGTCCCCTCTCCCTCAATTTTTGAATGCAAGAGGATCCATTACTCAAGCATGGTTAGGCAATTGTTGAGAAGGATAAGGAAATCCCATAATCATCCCTTCATTTCCGCTGCAATGGCTTTCGGTAACTGTTTAGTATCTTTTAATACTATTAAGTTTATAGATCTATCAAGTTATCAGATCTATCACTGTTGACCGTCCTGCAAGCTATACGAAGGAAGTCGATGACTAAAGACGTCGATAGACGCTACAGATTGCTCCGTCGATGAAGCTTAGTCGTTGAGAAAAATGGAGATCGGAGCTTAGCATCAGATTCCGACCATTGAAACATTAAATCCTGCAAAGTTAGTGCAACCGACAGAAAAAAAGCTTTGCGAGTATTCTGAAATGGATGAAATGGGAATGGAAGGATCAAGCGGTGTGTAAGGATTGATCCTTTATTAGGTCCAGGTCCAAAGTGTTCCGGGAGTGGATCGATGTGGAGACAAAGATGGAGTATCGATCAAGTTAACTGGAAATAAATGTGTTGGTGAGGTATATGTTACGATGAATCACAGGGTATCAGATCTAAAATTATCTATGAATTCAAGCAGGAGAAAAATGCTGAAAACTACATAAAATGAAATTTAATAAACTTACCTGGAGATATGAAATGACGGTGAAGACGAGTGATTGGGTGGTGAATCAATGCCTAGTTGAAGCTTTATAGCTTCGGTTCTTCGTGTCAGAATATGGGCACATATATGATCTAAAGCAGGAGCAAGGAAGCTCTGCAATCTTGGTTTTCACAAGATCTCGTCGGAGGCCAACACTCCGTCTCAGCTCTCTTTCCATCCTACTCTCTGTCACAAGACCATCGAACGAGTTATAGAAATTGGTGAAAGTTGGGGTGGTTTGATGGTTCGCACCTATTAGAGAAGATAGAGTGGAGGTTGACGACGATAAGGACTCGTTGAATTGAGATCCAACGGCCCTAGCTTGAGCGTGATCCTAGTGATCAGATGCATCTGATGAGATGCATCCGGCGGTTATAAAGTGAGCGCTAAAGGATGGCCTGGATGCCAAGGCGGGATGATCTGACGGTGCTGGTGTTGTGCAAGTGGCGCGAGGAGAGCGGGTCTAGTGGCCAAAGAAGATGGTGCCACGTAGCCCAATCATAGATAAGATAAATCAGTAAATCAAAGAAAAATCTAAAACAATTAAATAACAAATGATATAAGAAAAGTAGCAAACATGAAAGTTGTATATTTCGATGAGATCTACAACTTTCTTGTAGAAGTCAAAGACATTAGAGGTCATTTGTGCATGGTTAGAAATTAAATACTTATTAAACTAATATAAAACAATTTCTTTTGATTTTTCTTTTGCTTATTATTTTATTATTTATTATTTTTGTATTTTTATTTTATTTTATGTTAGTTTATTTATATACAATATTAATCTAATTTTTATTTTATTTTTAATAAGACATAAATACGTAAAATATTACACCATAATAGGGTTATATTAAATAGTTTTAATTATTTACAACACAATAATTAGTAATTAGTGTTATTAATCAATGCATCTGTTGTTTAACCTAAGCAAGAGAATTAATATTGATGATTAATGATGATAAATCTGGGATTTATGAGTCATGATGTTCTGATGTAACATGATTGTTCTGTTGTAACAAGATCTTATTTATGTCAAGCTCGACCTCTTCATGCATTATATACTGAATTCATATTGGGAATAATGATATTGTATTTCTAACAAAAAGAAGTCACATGTTCCTATAAAAGAACTCCAAAATGTTTCCTAAGCTTTTAAATCAGTTATTTTGTTAAATAAGCCAAATTCATTACATTTATAATATCTTGAGATTATGATTGTAAAACATGACAAAGATCATGGGTAATTGATAGAATCTCTTTTATGACATGCATGATTAGAATCAATTCAAATGATGTAATTGCATCGAAAATTGCATGATTGTCACCTCATTGAGCATATCTGGATCCATGACTAATGACATTTTTCAGAACCTTACAAGCTAGACTAAACAAATTGATAATTGATCAAGATAATAATAGGTGATATATGTGAATTTCATCTTTTGTCACCAACTCTGTGCGAAGTCTGCATTTGATGGAGCACTCTATCAGTTTGAATTTCATTATATGCAAATAATTACTCTAACTTAGGCGCATGTGCATCATGTAGTTCATCGTTGCACTTAGAGGAAATAGTGGATATATTTATAATAGAAGATTATATAGATAAAAATGATAAACGAGGATCATTTCTCTATATGTGGTAACCAATGTCAACTATAGCTAATGTGCTAAGCAATAGACATAATATTCATATTGACACTCTTCTGAAATTGAAGCTTGAAGACCATATTACTCTCCTCGCATATTACTAGCACTACCATATCTTTGAACATGAAAATATTTAACATTGAGATATGTAACGTGTGAGAAGACACAATATTTTTTCTTTAAGGTGCAAGAATAAGTACTAAATACATTATAAATGTCAAAAAAAAACATTCATGAATAAATCCACCACTATCAATAACCGTAAAATAATTGCCATTTGATTTTTTAGACTAGTCTCGAGCTTCATCAACAATCAAGTAGGTTATTTACCGTCGATTTCTTCCCCTATGTTGAGAGAGCTTTGTGATCTCTATCAGAATAAAGAATAACCTAACTCAAAGCCAAGATCAAAATTTGCTTCGGTATCGGGCCTCAAGAAGTTTGCTATAGTTATTGAGGCAGGAATCATGTCGGTAACCTGGGGATGTAATCATTCCTTTGCTTCTTCTTTTTGATTCTATATGAAAGATCACAATCAATACCTAATTAACTAAACGAAGGGTCATTATGCCATTCAAAGTTGAACTATATGAGACAAATGTAGATGTTGCGACCTGAATCAAGTTTTGTCATTTGTAAATTTTGTATAAAGAAAGTCAATTTGTTATATGTAGCCTAAAGGATGTCAATTTGTGTTATGTTGACTTTTTGTTCCAATAAAAACTACTAAGAAAATCAGACTGCAAGCAATAAATTATCCAAGCCTACCTCTAACTCTTTCTTCGCGACCTCATCTGACTACGCTAACAAAGCTATCTCTTTGTTGAGGCTAATCTAGACATCAAGCAAGAATTACATATAACACTATTTTTATTGCTCATTCCTAAGACTAGATTATGCACACTTCTTGACTATTCTTAGTTACTCTTTATGTGAGGTGTGCTACTATTTTAGAGGTCAAAGATAGGTAGTTTTCTAATTTTGTCCTATATTAATATTATATAACAAGAAAGAAGTAAGTGCCAAAAATAACAATAAAAGATTGATCCTCCTTCCAAACCCCCAACTGCCTCGTCCATCTGACCTCTTTATCAACACACTGGTCCATCCCCTCGCTCTAACAAGCAAGTATCAGGTTCATTGTCTTATCAAAGTGGCATCTTTTTTAGAAGGGTGGTCTGAGGTTAGAGAAATTCAGAGATGAGACTAAAGAAGGAAAGTCAGTTTAGAGACAGAGTGTGCCTAGTTGGGTAATCATTGCTCCTACCCGTAAGCTTTCTCCGACGCATATTAGATTATCTCAATAGGCCCTGGTTGATTTTTCTTCCTCTCTTAGGCCATTTTTCTGACCTTACCTCTGCAACATTCCCATTCCAAGCTAGGCATGTTGAGCAAGATGCATTGTTATTTCTTCTTATGTGGACACACCTCTACCATACTATGACCTGGGACGAGAAGAGAAAGACGTAGGATGGCGAACACCGATCGTGACCTTTCCATGACGTAGAGAGGAGAGCAGCCTTTCCGAGCAAGACTCTAGGATCTCTTGTAAACCCCATGATGTGCTAACTCATGCAAGGTGCTATGTGTACTTACAGGCATTGACCATTATGCACCCAGAAGTATACACAGTAGCTAGCTGGTTAAAATAACCTCATATATAGATCTTTGACTACCACTAAAAGATGGGAGACATGCCCTAAAAGAAGAGGTTTTTGATGATATGCGAGCCCAAAGTTGATAGGACCATCCATTGAGATTTACAATGTTTCCATTCTTGTGCTGCATTATTCACCAAATTGGATCATTTAACACAACACCTATAGCTTTGATGAGTTTAGTACAGTCTCCATCTGGACTGCATGATTAGCTACATAGAAAGCTAAAGAGACTGGGATTGGACAGTACTACTTTGCGGGCAGGAGTCGGAGTCTTTCCATCCGCTACCTCTTGTTGACGACCATCCTCTTAACCCCTTCTTTGTCATTTTCTTTCCTCGACTTCTCTCTATACAAAGACCCACTTAATAAACTTGTCCTTTTCTTGAAAGCAAATACAAATATATCCAAGCTCGACAAATCTATGTTGAGTTTGTGGAAATTTCCTAGCCTCGTGGTGTGCAGTTAATACCGAAAGCTTGCATATTATCCCGGAAGGCTTTTCTAGTAGAACACTCCTGCCGATGGGCAATGGCTGCTTTTCCACTTGACTTTCTTCTCCTTCCCCCTCGTCATCTACTAAGAAAACTTTGCATTGCCCCCACCTAGTCTCCCCTCATACTCTTACATACTTGCTTAACTCGCATATAGATAAGCACCTCCACATTGTAGACTTGACGATGCTTTTATACTCCACTCCTTCAACCAACAAACGTACTAAGCCTTGATGACGAGGTTTTGTATGGCGCACTCTACTTGGCAAAATATTCAAGATCTCTATTTGAAATTTTTGTAAAGTATACTTAGCATTGACAGGTGCAATTTTTAAAGCATTATAGGAAGCTAACATTTTGATCAATTCAATAAACCTTCATTGATTTTTCGAATCAAGAAGCTCATCATGCTCTCTAAGTGAACAAGCTTGAAAAGTTGAGTCAATTGTAGCCTCTTACATAGAAATGCATTTATAGTGGATCCTTTTGATCACATCCTTTCAAATATAGATGTAACACCCCAACCCCAAACATAGTGCCATACCTAAAACTCATGAAGTGTGGGTGTGGTTTATAAGTGATGGGGATTACTACTTCACAACTTGGGCTTAAGCATTTTGGGTGGTTGTCAATAGATCCATTTGGGCCCGAACCCAACAAGTTGTAAGGGTCAGTTTTCCTCAATAACGGACCGGGGACCTAAGACCGGGACGTTACAAATGGTATCATAGTGGGTCCCTCTGATAGTGGAAAGGGCTACCCGAAGGGAACTAAGCCGGGAGCGTGCAGCCGCCACTGTCACTGGGAATAAGTGAATGGGCCATGTCGCAACGAGGACGTTGCGAATATAAGTGGGGCAGGTTGTAACACCCCAACCCCAAACATAGTGTCATACCTAAACTCACGAAGTGTGGGTGTGGTTTATAAGTGATGGGGATTACTACTTGACAACTTGGGCTTAAGCATTTTGAGTGGTTGTCAACGGGTCCATTTGGGCCAGAACTCAACAAGTTGTCACGGTCAGTTTTCCTCAATAACGGACCGAAGACCTAAACCCGAGATGTTACAATAGATATTAATAAAAAATATAGTGTGTTAGTCTATGTATGTATGTGTGTTTATATATATGCATATATTATCGTACAACAATTTTGAACTCAAATTCAGCTTGCTTGCTGATATGATGCAGTCATTACAAAAATCATGTATAATAACTGAATAAAAAATATCTATTCCATAAAGTTGTATATACATATTTGGATAGATGGATATTGAATTATACCAAAAAAAAGAATATTCTCTGTATTTTAAAGAGATCAAGGACTGACGTACAGTTGAATCCAACCTTCAAAACAAGATCCCTTTATTATAATTACTGTTCCATGTGAATTTGATGGCTTGCAAGCAAAATCCTCAAATAATGAAGCGTTTCGCTTTTTACTAAAATATTTGTTTTCTGTGAATTACAGTCTAGCTTGCAAGAGTAATCTTCAATTATTTAAGCATTTTCTTGAAAAAAAAAGAAAGACAACAAATAAATCTCTGTTACAGTCTGGATATCAGCATGCAAATATATTATGCTATGGCCCTATGGACTTTACTAAGTGTAGAGAATAGGGCATGTTCTAATCTTATATGATATGGCTAGCTTTATGGTCTTATGTAGGGATGCAAACGGACGGATACTGATATAAAAGTTATCATATCTTTATCCATTTTAAAATACGGACAAGGATGCGTAAACGGATACATTGCGGATATTGAAAAATTGCAAACCATATCCTTAAATACGGACACAGATATGGGAACAAATAATCACGATTCATATGAGGATATTTTATGAATGGAAACGAGTTATCTTGCAGATAAGAAGTGTCTTTTAACGCTTACATTTAGTAGGACCGTTTGTGTAACGGAACGGGTCGGGATGACCGGCGGAAGCATCAAACATTGAGTCACCCGACCGAACCGTTACCGAACACTTGCATGGTATTCAATGAGCAGATAAAATAATCATTCTCAAAAAAAGTCCATTACTCTATAGAGTTCCATTATTACATTCCAACAAGGGAAATGCTAAATGAACCACAAAAATAAAATAACATAACAATGTTCCAGTGGGCATAAAGATATACTTCCGTAAATAATCCATCATTGTCCGTACCGGTTCAACTTCACAAAGATGGGTAGCAAGCTCCTGTCAATTTGTAGCACTCGCCTGGATGTCTTCTGTCACAATGCGGACATACACCCAATACATTTTTCTGGTTGGTTGGAGCATCATCAGTCCTTGTCTTCTTGACATTTATCGCGTTGTGACGTCTCCTGTCATTGTAGCTTGGCTTGTGCGGGCGCTTTCGAGGGTTCACTTGTTGCGTCCTCCGATATGCTGCATCAATTTCTACACTTGCGGTAACAGCATCAGATAGGGTCGTGGGACCCCTAGTGAGTACTCTAAGGCTCAAACCGCCATTCAAGCCTTCCACGAACTTCCTCGCTCGCTGTTTTTCATTTTCACAGATGCCCTTGCCATATTTTTCCAGTTCTTGAAACCTTGCAGCATACTCTTGGACCGTCATACTTCCCTGGTGAAGGTCTATGAATTCCTGGCGCTTAGCATCCCTAGCGTGCTCAGGGATGTAACGCTCAGAAAAACGCTCTACAAAGTCACCCCAGCTGATGACCGAAGTCTCGGAAAAGTGAATTCCCTTGCAGGAAGTCCACCACTCCTTAGCACTATCTCGTAGACGGAAGGTACCAAAAATAACTTTCTTTTCTTCCGGGCACTCGGTCGCTTCAAAAGCCATCTCCATCTCTCGTAGCCAGTGTTCGGCTTTCTCTGGCTCATGCTCACCTTTGAAGGTCGGTGGATCATGCTGGAGGAATGTTTTTAAGGTAAGTCCTCCAGAGCTTGATGGACGGGTCTGCTGCTGCTGAGCCATCAATGCCATCAGCTCCAGCATCTGCCTCTGCATGTCCACAATGGTCTCCTGACTCGTCGATGACTCGCGGTCTCTGTTGGCTTCAATCGCACGACGAGGAGCCATCTAAATCAAATCCAAACATATCAATGAGTTATTGTGTGGGCCTAAATCACCCTAAACGTCTAGATCTATATCATTATAAATTGTGGATATCTTATACCCAGAGGAACTCTGGCTCTGATACCATTTGTAACGGAACGGGTCGGGATGACCGGCGGAAGCATCAAACATTGAGTCACCCGACCGAACCGTTACCGAACACTTGCATGGTATTCAATGAGCAGATAAAATAATCATTCTCAAAAAAAGTCCATTACTCTATAGAGTTCCATTATTACATTCCAACAAGGGAAATGCTAAATGAACCACAAAAATAAAATAACATAACAATGTTCCAGTGGGCATAAAGATATCCTTCCGTAAATAATCCATCATTGTCCGTACCGGTTCAACTTCACAAAGATGGGTAGTTGCTTTGAACTAGACGTTAGATCACAGCTCGTACTCTCCTGAAAAAAAAAAACAACAACACATGTTGTGAGCTAACGCTCAGTATGTGCCGAGTTGGGGTCAAGCCGGCTAGCGCGGAAAAACAAGTCTCCCTAAGCTAACTTTACATCTTTAGAACATAACCTCTTCTATACAATCAGTTATCAACACAACTAAACAATTTGCATAATTATCTTATTGCATGTGACAATAACTTATTCTTATGTACTATCATTATGCGACTCATAATTTCACCTAACATGCATAAGAAAGGTATTCCTTGTGAAACTTTCGTTAAAGTCATAATTACATATATACCCATACAGTTGCCATATTTGCATATATGCCTTATCATTTTCATAATTTTCACTTATACCCTCAGAACTTTTCTGTAGTTGCATATATGTCCCAGAACAATCATAACAATTGCATAATGCCATTACTTGGCCATAGTTGCACACATGTGCCTTAGCAATTTCAGAAACTGCACACATACCATTGGTTGTTTAGTGGTTAAAGTTGTCTTAATTGTTACTTCTTAATGGCTTTGGTGGCTTTGGTGGCTTTGGTGGCTTTACCGCTGGCATAAGCGGTCCATACTTGACAGTGTAGCTACAACTGTAGAGGACTTATCTTTCGCCTCAATCGGTTCCTTGAACCATACGCCCCTTTCGGCGTTGCCCCTTGGGCTCACGATAATTGGACTCTAGAGGTGGCTCCCGTCATTAGACGTAGCACTTAGCTCCGCTTACCGTTGTCGTGCCGTTGTTCATCTTAAGGGAATTTTAACTCCTTTAATATCATTTCCTTTTTCATATACTATTGGTTCATGTGAACCTCACAATTCAATACCTTATTCTCAACTTTTATGTTTTGAGATCTTCAATAATTACCATGGAACGTGATGTACATCTAAATATTATATTACAGAAGAGATATTCTAATTTTAAGGTGTGACAAGCTGTAGTATCATCGTGTACAAAACTATATATTATCTCAATGAGATCAAGAGTAACATTCATACGGCATGTAACATGTTACAATGGGAGTACATTATTTGTACTAAAATTATGCTGGTAGATTGAGTAGTACCATATTTTACCGAGTATCGAAATATTTAAAGTAATTTTGTAAAAGTAACGTATACTCATTTCTTTAATACATGAATAATCCGTACTTGATATTCAACAGAGAACGTCCTGTTACTATTTATTTGCTTTCAGATTAATCTTCTGATTATAACCACGCAATTCAACATTTTATTCTAGTGACGTTTGTGCTAACGAACCCATTGATTGAAAATAAGATAACTATAAACATTCTTTAATTGGAATCTGTCCAGATGATAAAACTAAGTGGTTCTATGTAGTTTTTTTTAAACAAAAACAACCGATCAGATTCACATGGTTTGCTATTCTCGGATGCAAAAAAAAAATATTAATATATAGTTTACGACATCAGATCCGTTACTGTGAAAACATCTCAGAATAAACATACAATCAAAGTAACATTAGTTACCAGGTTCTAAGAATTCTAGATTTTTATTATAACAACCCCAAATACTAATCTTGAGAGGACGTATAACCCATAATTTCTGAATATATGCTTTCATTCCCCGTATGTGATCTAATTACCAGAAATCAAGGAAACTATTGATAGATTAATTTAACCAACCCATCTCCAAAACATCCGGATATTCAATGTGTATGAAATATTAAAAGATCCCCCAAACATTCAGCCGAGCCATAAAGTTGATATCCTCTCGTTCGTTGAATCATTGATGGCGAGGGTGTGATTATGAATCGAGAGACAGTCTAATTCATCCGAAATCAAAATGAAGAAATCTTACCAAGAGCGAAAACTTGTAGACATAAACGTTATCCTAAGGGTTCGACACATACCTCGAATTGACGAAAATATCTACGAGCCTCTCCTTGCTCCTAAGCCGACTTGCTCCTCTACCGGATCGTCGCCGACGTTCTCTGCGACGGGAACAATTCTTCCGGTGAGATCTCTCTCTCTCACTCGTCTTCTCTCTTTTTTTTTGTAAGAAGCAAGTGACGTGGGGAGGCTTCCTTTGGCTTTTTAAGCCTCTAAATAGGACAATCAATTGGGTAATAATACCCAATAAATTTTGTAATAATATCCATGCTATTCAATAGGAAAATAAAGATGGATTAAGGGCTGGAGGAGTTACAAAAAAACCAGCCGTTACAATCTACCCTCCTTAAAAAAATTTCGTCCTCGAAATTTCTTAGAAAGAGGGACATACCGAAAAGCTGCGGATGCTTCTTCCGCATTTCGCTCTCCAGCTCCCAGGTGGCTTCCTCCTTCTGGTGATGATGCCAGAGGACCTTGACCATCGGAACTATACGTCGACGAAGATGATGGTCTCTACGATCAACTATGCGAACAGGTTTCTCCTCAAATGTGAGGTTAGGCTGAATATCGAGGACCTCGTGCTCGATAACGTGCGAAGGATCAGGAGTGTACTTCCTTAGCATAGATACATGGAATACATCATGTAGCTTCAAGTATTGAGGTGGTAATGCAATACGATACGCCACCTCTCCGATTCGTTGTAGAATCTCAAAAGGTCCTATGTATCGAGGAGTAAGTTTCCCCTTCTTGCCGAATCGCAATACACCCTTGGTTGGGGAGATCTTTAAGAACACGTGATCTCCAACTGCAAAACTCAACTCCCTTCGATGACGATCTGCATAAGACTTCTGCCTACTTTGAGCTGCCAACAATCTCTTCTTAATTAGCTCAACACCTTGCTTGCTGATCTCGATTAATTCCGGTCCCAAAATATGCTTCTCACCAACATCACTCCAACAGGAGGGTGATCTGCAAGGTCTCCCATATAGTGCCTCATAGGGAGCCATCTTGATGCTCGAATGGTAACTGTTATTATAAGCAAACTCTACCAATGGAAGGTGTCTATCCCAGCTACCAGCAAAATCTAGAGCACAAGCTCTCAACATATCTTCCAGCGTCTGGATGGTCCTTTCTGATTGACCATCAGTCTGCGGGTGGAATGAAGTGCTGAACTTCAGTTGAGTTCCCATAGCATCTTGAAAACTTTTCCACAACCGAGACGTGAATCTGGTATCCCGATCTGACACAATTGATGTAGGAATACCATGTAATCTGACGATTTCATTCACGTACAATTCAGCTAAACTGTCTGTCGATTGATCCAAGCGGATAGGTAAGAAGTGAGCCGACTTGGTCAATCGATCAACAATCACCCATATGGTGTCATAACGATGTTTCTTGGTCTTGGGTAGACCTATAACAAAGTCCATCGTTATGTGCTCCCACTTCCATTCAGGTATATCTAAGGGTTGAACAGGGCCTGCAGGTCTCTGATGTTCAATCTTAATCTGCTGACATACCAAGCATTTTGAAACAAAAGCTGCGATGTCATTCTTCATCTTCGGCCACCAGAAATTTCGTTGTAGATCCTTGTACATTTTTGTCGTACCTGGGTGGATGGTGTACATCGACCTGCGAGCTTCATCGAGAATCTCCTGCCGCAATTCGACATCATTGGGAACCCATAATCTGTTTCAGTACCTTATAACTTCATCAATTCCAATTGCGAAATCGGAATCTTCTTTCTTAGATGCCTCCATCATTTTAGGAAGATCAACATCAATTTTCTGTGCTGCCGTGATCTTCCCAACTACCTCGGGTTGGATCCTAAGGCTTGCAAAAGATATCTTCCTTTCTTAACTTAAGAAAGGTTTCCAGTCTTCAAAATCTTTCATCATCTTCCACTGCAGTTTCAAGCTAGATAGCCTGCCTTCCCACTTCCGACTTAATGCATCAGCAACGACGTTTGCTTTTCCAGGATGATAGTTAATGGAAAAGTCGTAGTCTTTTAGGAACTCCAGCCAGCGTCGCTGCCTCAAATTAAGTTCCTTCTGAGAGAAAATATATTTGAGGCTCTTGTGATCACTGAGCACCTCAAATTGTTCACCATAAAGGTAATGACGCCAAATTTTAAGAGCAAAGACTACCGCTGCTAACTCCAAATCATGAGTAGGGTAGTTTCTCTCCTGCGGTTTTAATTGCCGTGAGGCATAGGCAATGACTTTCTCATTCTGCATAAGGACACACCTGAGTCCCGTGCCCGATGCATCTGTATACACCACAAAGCCTCCACTGCCTGATGGTAAAGCCAAAATCGGAGCTGTAGTCAGTTTCTGCTTTAATTCCTGAAAACTTCGTTCACACTCCTCAGACCAAACAAACTTCACATCCTTTCGGGTGAGCTTCGTTAATGGTAGCGAGATCCTTGAAAAATTCTGGATGAATCGCCGATAGTAACCGGCCAAGCCAAGGAAACTACGGATCTCTGAAACATTTTTAGGCTGACTCCAATTCATCACAGCCTCTACCTTAGCTGGATCTACCTCAATGCCATCCTTGGATACGACATGACCAAGGAATGCAACTTTATTCAGCCAAAAGTCACATTTAGAAAATTTTGCGTAAAGCTGGTGTTGACGCAGGGTTTCAAACACAATCTGCAGGTGCACCCGGTGCTGCTCCGGATTCGATGAGTATATCAAAATATCATCTACAAACACGATGACGAACTTGTCAAGGTATTCTCGGAATACCCTATTCATTAGTTCCATAAAGGCTGCAGGTGCATTAGTAAGACCAAACGGCATGACCAAAAATTCATAATGGCCGTACCTCGTTCTGAAAGCGGTCTTTGATATATCCTCCTCTTTTATACGGAGTTGATGGTAACCCGTATGTAAATCGATTTTTGAGAAAACTGTTGCTCCTTGCAACTGATCAAATAAATCGTCAATGCGAGGTAGCGGGTACTTGTTCTTCACCGTTACTTTGTTCAGACCTCGATAATCAATGCAGAGTCTGAGAGATCCATCTTTCTTTTTCACAAAGAGAACATGTGCTCCCCATGGGGAAACACTGGGACGTAAAAATCCCTTATCCAGTTGCTCTTGTAGCTGCTTCTTTAGCTCCTCAAGTTCTGCAGGGGCCATTCTGTATGGAGCTTTAGATATCGGTGCCGTTCCCGGAATAATATCAATGGAGAAATCCACCTCTCTGTGAGGAGGTAGTCCAGGAAGATCGTCTGGAAATACATCGGCAAAATCTCGGACTACATCTAACTCTTCGAGGCGTGCCTGCGACGATTCAGTGCTAATTATACTAGCTAGGTATGCGGTGCAACCTTCAGCTAGTAGTTGGCTTGCTTGTAGAGAAGAGATAACCAATCGTCCGCTCTTACTAGTGCCCCGGACGACTATCTCCTTATGATTTGGTCTGCTCAGGACCACCTTCTTCTCTCTACAATAAACTGCAGCATAATTCTCCCATAACCAATCCATGCCCAAGATGACATCATAGGTTGTGATGGGCAGTAGGATCAAATTAGCAGTGAGGGAGTCTTCTCCTATCACGACCGGTATGTCCTTTAAATACATACCCGTTGCTCTAATATCACCCATTGGTGAAGAAACGGTAAGTGTGTATGGAAGCTCAACAGCTTCAAAGTTCAGTTTTCTTGCGAAACTACTTGAAATAAATGAGTGAGTGGCTCCAGAATCAAAAAGGACATGGCATAAATGACTTGCAATAAGAAGGGTACCTTCCACAGTTGTGTAAGCATCCTCTGCATCCTCGTGCGTAAGGGCGAACACCCTTCCTGGTATCTTCTTCTTTTGCTCGAATGGTTTCCTCTGATCCTTGAGCTCTTTCTTGCAGTCTTTAATGAAATGACCCTTTTCTCCACACCTCAAGCAAGCTCCTGTCAATTTGTAGCACTCGCCTGGATGTCTTCTGTCACAATGCGGACATACACCCAATACATTTTTCTGGTTGGTTGGAGCATCATCAGTCCTTGTCTTCTTGACATTTATCGCGTTGTGACGTCTCCTGTCATTGTAGCTTGGCTTGTGCGGGCGCTTTCGAGGGTTCACTTGTTGCGTCCTCCGATATGCTGCATCAATTTCTACACTTGCGGTAACAGCATCAGATAGGGTCGTGGGACCCCTAGTGAGTACTCTAAGGCTCAAACCGCCATTCAAGCCTTCCACGAACTTCCTCGCTCGCTGTTTTTCATTTTCACAGATGCCCTTGCCATATTTTTCCAGTTCTTGAAACCTTGCAGCATACTCTTGGACCGTCATACTTCCCTGGTGAAGGTCTATGAATTCCTGGCGCTTAGCATCCCTAGCGTGCTCAGGGATGTAACGCTCAGAAAAACGCTCTACAAAGTCACCCCAGCTGATGACCGAAGTCTCGGAAAAGTGAATTCCCTTGCAGGAAGTCCACCACTCCTTAGCACTATCTCGTAGACGGAAGGTACCAAAAATAACTTTCTTTTCTTCCGGGCACTCGGTCGCTTCAAAAGCCATCTCCATCTCTCGTAGCCAGTGTTCGGCTTTCTCTGGCTCATGCTCACCTTTGAAGGTCGGTGGATCATGCTGGAGGAATGTTTTTAAGGTAAGTCCTCCAGAGCTTGATGGACGGGTCTGCTGCTGCTGAGCCATCAATGCCATCAGCTCCAGCATCTGCCTCTGCATGTCCACAATGGTCTCCTGACTCGTCGATGACTCGCGGTCTCTGTTGGCTTCAATCGCACGACGAGGAGCCATCTAAATCAAATCCAAACATATCAATGAGTTACTGTGTGGGCCTAAATCACCCTAAACGTCTAGATCTATATCATTATAAATTGTGGATATCTTATACCCAGAGGAACTCTGGCTCTGATACCATTTGTAACGGAACGGGTCGGGATGACCGGCGGAAGCATCAAACATTGAGTCACCCGACCGAACCGTTACCGAACACTTGCATGGTATTCAATGAGCAGATAAAATAATCATTCTCAAAAAAAGTCCATTACTCTATAGAGTTCCATTATTACATTCCAACAAGGGAAATGCTAAATGAACCACAAAAATAAAATAACATAACAATGTTCCAGTGGGCATAAAGATATCCTTCCGTAAATAATCCATCATTGTCCGTACCGGTTCAACTTCACAAAGATGGGTAGTTGCTTTGAACTAGACGTTAGATCACAGCTCGTACTCTCCTGAAAAAAAAAAAACAACAACACATGTTGTGAGCTAACGCTCAGTATGTGCCGAGTTGGGGTCAAGCCGGCTAGCGCGGAAAAACAAGTCTCCCTAAGCTAACTTTACATCTTTAGAACATAACCTCTTCTATACAATCAGTTATCAACACAACTAAACAATTTGCATAATTATCTTATTGCATGTGACAATAACTTATTCTTATGTACTATCATTATGCGACTCATAATTTCACCTAACATGCATAAGAAAGGTATTCCTTGTGAAACTTTCGTTAAAGTCATAATTACATATATACCCATACAGTTGCCATATTTGCATATATGCCTTATCATTTTCATAATTTTCACTTATACCCTCAGAACTTTTCTGTAGTTGCATATATGTCCCAGAACAATCATAACAATTGCATAATGCCATTACTTGGCCATAGTTGCACACATGTGCCTTAGCAATTTCAGAAACTGCACACATACCATTGGTTGTTTAGTGGTTAAAGTTGTCTTAATTGTTACTTCTTAATGGCTTTGGTGGCTTTGGTGGCTTTGGTGGCTTTACCGTTGGCATAAGCGGTCCATACTTGACAGTGTAGCTACAACTGTAGAGGACTTATCTTTCGCCTCAATCGGTTCCTTGAACCATACGCCCCTTTCGGCGTTGCCCCTTGGGCTCACGATAATTGGACTCTAGAGGTGGCTCCTGTCATTAGACGTAGCACTTAGCTCCGCTTACCGTTGTCGTGCCGTTGTTCATCTTAAGGGAATTTTAACTCCTTTAATATCATTTCCTTTTTCATATACTATTGGTTCATGTGAACCTCACAATTCAATACCTTATTCTCAACTTTTATGTTTTGAGATCTTCAATAATTACCATGGAACGTGATGTACATCTAAATATTATATTACAGAAGAGATATTCTAATTTTAAGGTGTGACAAGCTGTAGTATCATCGTGTACAAAACTATATATTATCTCAATGAGATCAAGAGTAACATTCATACGGCATGTAACATGTTACAATGGGAGTACATTATTTGTACTAAAATTATGCTGGTAGATGTGAGTAGTACCATATTTTACCGAGTATCGAAATATTTAAAGTAATTTTGTAAAAGTAACGTATACTCATTTCTTTAATACATGAATAATCCGTACTTGATATTCAACAGAGAACGTCCTGTTACTATTTATTTGCTTTCAGATTAATCTTCTGATTATAACCACGCAATTCAACATTTTATTCTAGTGACGTTTGTGCTAACGAACCCATTGATTGAAAATAAGATAACTATAAACATTCTTTAATTGGAATCTGTCCAGATGATAAAACTAAGTGGTTCTATGTAGTTTTTTTTAAACAAAAACAACCGATCAGATTCACATGGTTTGCTATTCTCGGATGCAAAAAAAAAATATTAATATATAGTTTACGACATCAGATCCGTTACTGTGAAAACATCTCAGAATAAACATACAATCAAAGTAACATTAGTTACCAGGTTCTAAGAATTCTAGATTTTTATTATAACAACCCCAAATACTAATCTTGAGAGGACGTATAACCCATAATTTCTGAATATATGCTTTCATTCCCCGTATGTGATCTAATTACCAGAAATCAAGGAAACTATTGATAGATTAATTTAACCAACCCATCTCCAAAACATCCGGATATTCAATGTGTATGAAATATTAAAAGATCCCCCAAACATTCAGCCGAGCCATAAAG
The DNA here is from genome assembly GCA_037367405.1 of Ottelia alismoides. NCBI lineage: Eukaryota > Viridiplantae > Streptophyta > Magnoliopsida > Alismatales > Hydrocharitaceae > Ottelia > Ottelia alismoides. Next base: position 798,739 of record JAZKJV010010334.1, on the reverse strand, counting down.
TTGATATCCTCTCGTTCGTTGAATCATTGATGGCGAGGGTGTGATTATGAATCGAGAGACAGTCTAATTCATCCGAAATCAAAATGAAGAAATCTTACCAAGAGCGAAAACTTGTAGACATAAACATTATCCTAAGGGTTCGACACATACCTCGAATTGACGAAAATATCTACGAGCCTCTCCTTGCTCCTAAGCCGACTTGCTCCTCTACCGGATCGTCGCCGACGTTCTCTGCGACGGGAACAATTCTTCCGGTGAGATCTCTCTCTCTCACTCGTCTTCTCTCTTTTTTTTTGTAAGAAGCAAGTGACGTGGGGAGGCTTCCTTTGGCTTTTTAAGCCTCTAAATAGGACAATCAATTGGGTAATAATACCCAATAAATTTTGTAATAATATCCATGCTATTCAATAGGAAAATAAAGATGGATTAAGGGCTGGAGGAGTTACAAAAAAACCAGCCGTTACAGTTTGGGTTTAGTACTCTGATTGTCATCTGTGCCATCGATATCTGTTTCTCTTATCGTTGCCATTGGGTTTCTTACACTTTCTCAGTGAAGAATTCTTCTGAATATTCTAGCACGTTTATTAAGTCTGTCATGAAAATCTTCTCTACAAGCAAGGACTCCTGTATCAAATCAACGTTGGACCATGTATCCACATGATCTTTGTATAGTATGAAGTGATGTGATAATTGTCCTTATTGTTATGCATAAATCAAATTTAAATTTATTTAAAGGGAAAATTATCGCTTTAATGTAAATGTACCACAAACGATCCTCAGTGTCCTCATGTTTGCGCAAGTCCTCGAGCAGGTCGACATCGTCCGGACCGAAGCATCAATGCCCGTGAGTCTTCGTCCAACCGTAACGAAGCATCTAGGTTTGTTTTTTTGGAGAAAATCAAATATTGATATATTAAAAAAAAGATCAAGAAAAAAATTAAGCAATGGACCGTTTCTCAAAAAAAAAGCAACAAATAATTTAGCAGGAATATTCCCTCAGATTGCATCTTTAGCATACAAGCCAATGTTGATGGTTCTGTTGGTTAAGACACTCCACCATAGTAGCTGCTTAGACATATCTGGTGCTGCATCATCAGTTGTTTATTTGAAACGTGAGGCATCATGATCGGGATATGAAATCATGATCGCGAGAAAACTAACAAAGCAAATGAATTGAAAAGCATCCGATCCGGTGTACAAACCAAAGAAATAAAACATAAAACATGAATACGAACAGAGGGAGAAACACATACAACCATCGTAGTATCAAGACCCAACAACCATCGCAACATAGGGTTAATGCATTAAGATTCCAAATAGCCCATAGCTTAGGAATAACAGGGAAGAAGGTACCTCAGAATCCAAAAGAGCGCAAAGCATTGTAGAGAGAATACCTCAAATTCCAAATAGCCCACACTCTCGGGAAATATGGAAGCACAATCCCAATAAGATCAGCTCAGCAACAAATCGAGATGGCGACGGGTTGATTCGAAACACTAGATTCCAAGTCTGATGTCATGGTTGAGAGGGCTACATAGATCCAAGGACACTACACCCCTATCGCCAAGGCTTGAGAAATATGATATATACGAGGGAAGACCACCATCTACCCCCATTGAATAAGGGTAAAGATCTAGGTACCAATATTCGTGGGTCACATGGTGGAAAGACAACCTGCAAAGGAAGGAGAAAAAGTTGACAACAACATGCATCATTGGAGAGCATTGCTACCGAAGGGGATGGGAGGACGGTTGCACGGGAGGGGAAGGGAAAGAGAGGTTTGGCGGAAGGAGAGCACATTAAAAGGATGTGTCTGTGGGGGGGGGGGTTAACGGAGAGGGGGATTGCTTGGATGATCGCTCAGAGGGGGAAAGGACGAGGAATTGTCATACAATCGAAGTTGATGTCGGGAAGGGAATTGACCCCTTATTTTAGGGCTGATTCTCCAACCAAACATGCTCTAAGGTTCACAACTAGAAAATTTTTCATATCCACTAATACCTTTGGATATTCCCGTTAGGATCTTTCTTCAAAATAAATGGTTTACATGTTTCTTAGATTCATTAGTTTTTTTGATACTATCATGTATATCATTGCATATTCATATAATAATTTTTTTTTGTGATGTTTACATCCATAACCCTCTATACTTTCATAAGTAAAACTCTCCACTATGTTATTCCACTGACTAAACCATTCTCTTAAGTTAATCTAACTAAATTCAATCCAATGGTGACTAATTATTCTATTCTATGTTATTTTAGAAAATTTTTCACTTGTATTTTTCTCAACTTTTGCAATGTCAGGAAAACACTAATTTATAGAAAAATAAAAACAAATTTACTTTACACCTTTTCACTTCATGATAGATGTCTAATTTAAAGAAAAATAAAAAAGGAATTGCATTGAAATATAGTCGCGAATATCGTGTAAAATCCGCAAATCACTCTCAAGATGGAAGTTATCCTATAGATGTTGTTTCCATGCCTGTTTGGAATGTGAATCATAGTATTTATTCCTATGAGAATGGGGATGAAAAACAAGAGATCCTTTTTCTCGAAATATGGACAAATGGGAGTTTAACAAAATTCACAATTCTGAAGGACAGAGCTGTGATTTTTGTAAGAAGATAGGGGCACAATTGATATTAAAAAACAGTATTATTGATATTGTAGAAGATAAGGGCACAAGTGATAATAACCATTATTTTTATTACCGTCAACCCAACTCCTTCCTCTTTTTATGAAAATCCCCTCCACTGAACCCCCGCCTTCATCATTTCTAGCACCAACCTTCGCCCTACGACGATTCCTCCCTTCCCCACGATGCCTCCGCCCTACCGTCCTTCTCCCTTCACATCGCCTTTGCACCTCCTGTCTCCTGCCACCTCCGCACCGCTTTCCCACGTCACTGCCTAGTTCCCCTTCCATGTCTTCTTCTCAAGTGATGTTGCCACCACGGTCTTGGTGGTGGGATGGAGGTTGATATTTGCGAACAAGGAAACCACCTGTGAAGACGATGAAGGTCTCAGGGTGGAAAACTTTAGACCTCAGCCATTCATGAGAGTGGCTGTGAAGCGACGAGAGTATGAAAAAAACGAGCAAGAAGAGATCATGGATGGGGGCCCCATAATGATTTGCAGCTTCCAAATTCAGTGGTATTGAAATTGTTGGATGTCTAGACTTGATGTCCCACTGAGGAGCATGATGAGAAGTGGAAACCACAAGAAAAGGATGAGGAGGAAGGTTGAAGAAGATGAGAGGAAGGGGAAGACAGAAGGCGTGGTACATGTTCGTAAATATCATGATTTGAAAGGGTTAAAGTTGCCAATATCTAAGTTTTCTGTTAACGCCAACAGAGAAAATGGATGGAAGCTAATATATGGTTATCTCAATGTATTAGTTAACAATTATCCATGGTTCCATTTTCAATTCGAAATTACAGAGGATTCTATATATAATTACAAAAGTATCTAAAGTTATTGGGGTAGAAATCCCATTTTTATTCTAGCTCTCAAAATCCTAGATCAGGTTGAATATGTTTGTCCATTGCTAGGCATGCCTATGGGATCAAATTTCACCTCGGTCGAATTTTGATTTTGTTGGGTGACCGAAATTCAACCAAAATGGCCTATATCAAGTGGATTTTGAGGAGATATGTTCAAAAACCGACCGAAATGACGAAAATTCGACAACAACATCGATCACCGAAAAGCCCTTATTCGGGTAATATCCGGATCCGACTAGAGGGTCAGCCTCTCCCGCTTTCCCACGACAGAAGGGACCACTCCATTTGTGCGGCGCAGAGATCTGCGGGCGGCATTGTCGCCCTCCCGATGTCGCGACCTCGTCTCTGCTGGTGTTTGGCGGCGGCCGTCATAGCCACGATCCACCTCCACGTCGCAGCGGCGGAAGGCGTAACGCGAGAGGAGGCAAGGGAGCTTCGCGACGAGGTTTGCTGTCTCTACTCCCTCCTCCCTCCTCTTCTATGCATTCTATTCGTAGGAAGAAGTAAATTGTTGCTTGGATCTGTACAAATTGGAGGAGACAGTACGCTTGAACGAGAGAGCGTCACGACAAAGAAATGCTGGTTAGGATTCACGCAAAACGCGTTTGAATTTCGGTTCAGGAGAAAGGTGGACTTTTGCAATGGTCGTTGGGTTCTCTGGTGGGCTTTTTCGTATTATTTAGAAGTCTTGCCTGTTCTGGATTCTTGGATTTTTATTCTTCCGAGCAAACGGAAGATCCAGAATCTCCTCGAAGGTCAAGATTCGTGAATATGATGATTTACTTCATAATTTTGGCACATCAAGGTCCTATGGATCAGACGTGTGAGATGCAAGCAATGAAGGAGGAGGGGATCAATGTAAGTAGTGATTTTAAGCAATGAGGTCAGGTCAGAGACTCGAGGTGTGTGTGCTGAAACTCTATTCCGTAATAATACCAGTGTCTGCTGGTTGATTTTCTACATATACCATGCCGGCTCAGTCTTGAGCTAGAACATGGAATGCATTTGGCATCGCAAAGATTTCGTGGTTCTCTAAGCCATGCCATACTTCAACAAAGGCACACTAAGTCGCTTTTCTTGTTCCAAATGAAAGTCATTGAGGCTGTCCCTCATAGAGGTATGAGAAAGAATTTATGAAATAAAGGCATGCTCAGGAGAGGTGAACGGAAGGTTGTGTCACAGAGGAATCAAATTTCTTTACCAATCAAGTAGACGGGGAAGGTAATGGTGAAGCTTGGACACTGTCACATGGAAGGGGAAAGAGCATGGAAGCCACCGTTTTGATATGAATTCTAGTGTGATTTTATGCTCCGAAGCTTAGTCGAGACGAGGGAAAACCATACATAATGCAAACGAGGGAAAATCGTATGTAGTCATGAATGGAACCATAGGCACGGAGTTTTTAATTGCCAATAAATGCATCAATGCCTTGGTTTGGTTGGTTGGGATCTCCAAGGGAATCCTTTCATGTGGGTTTTTTAAAATCTAAACCTTTTTAGCATAATCGGGAAGCTAACTTGTTGAATTATTTGCCTGAAACTGGCTCGTTCTTTTGAAACAAGATTGAGGTGTTAAAATAGTTAGCCATAAAAATATTTGACCCTAAAAAAGGCCCTTGTGATTCAAATCAACCGAGAATCACTATCATGTGTAGCATCTCCTTGAGTATGAAGTGGATAGAGTATCTTATACGCCTTTTCAACCAAGACGTCTCCTTTGCCTACAAGGTTCAGAAATGCAGTATGCTGATTCATTAGGAAGGGCCGCCACATTACGACTATGCTATATGCAAGGAATGCGTAAGTGTATTTGGTTTTATGCAGGTTTTATTTTTAAATTTAAAATAAATTGTACTTCACTATTAGTGTTTCATTTTTTTAAAAAGAATTTTTCGAGATCCGAAAATAAACATTAAGGTAGGCTTGTATTTTTAACATAAATTTTGACAATAAAATCATGTAAATACGATATATATGCAAGCATTATTCTCTTTAATACAAGTTTTTAAAAACTATTAATAAAAATACATATTAAACATTAATTTATATATCAACTCTATCCATAATGCATACCGAATATGCGGTCTATACGGTAGGATATGCTGCAATGAAGATTAATATGCGTTATAGACCACGTAATACGTTGCGTAGAGAATGTGGTTCAACCTAACTACTGCATAGGTACGGATGCATATGCTGTTCATATAGGACGATCCTGAATGCTCTTTCCCATGTTAGGAGATAGCTACCCGTCAAACTTAGAAAATCCTACATATGTTGATCTGAAAAGTCTAAGGAGTTCCCCAAGTGCTGGGCCAACCGACATCCACCTTTGTTCATTGTTTGACGTGAATGCAATAAGTTGAGGGAGTTAAAACAAAGCACAATTCTCCATCTAATCATCTCTCTAGAATCTAAGTCCCACCATTTTCTACCATCATATGCAAGAAGGTAAAGTTCACTCGAACTGAGCAACTACCCCATTAAAATGTTTTTGAGTAAAAATGGGTGTAAACACATCTTAAGGGTACCCATCCTAGAATATATCAATTAATAGTGGATGAGAAACTTACGATAGCTAGGTCTCGAGGAGAAACCTAGCTAGATGAATTACATTCTTCATAAAAATGTATGCCCTAAAGATAATCTTGTTGCGTGTCAGCCAGATCGGCCCACAACTTGGTCGTGTTTTTGAACCAATTAAGGGCCAAGGAGGTCCAGAAGTTCACATGAGAAGAGATATTCACCCATTGAATGTCCATGATTTATTGGATGGCACGAGTACATAGACATGAGCGGACAAGATGCTTAAGGTCCTCCAGCTCTTCACCACACAATGGACACCTATAATAATAATTTGGGACATAAATAGATCCACACTTTTTAGCAAGTAATCTCTCCAACCCCTGAATCCATAAAAAATATTTTATCTTCATTAGGGCTGACAGAGTACAGATAAGCTTACAATCTCTTTTCCTTTCATCGTTGTGGTAGTTCAAATTTGAATTGAGCACATTATAGACCTCTTTTTTGAAGAAAATGGTTGGTGGTATCCGAAGGCGAGATACCCTTCAAAATATATTCAATTCATTAGTGCCTTGACATGTTCAACAATATTTTTCGCGTAGAACCTTCGGTTATGGAACACAAATTCATTCATTCCAAACCATAACGCCAAAGGGTAATGAAAGCGTCGCTAACGTTGTCCTGTGATTTGCTACAAGTAGATCATGTAGTAGTCCCCAATTCTCATGGAATTCTATGTGAACAGCCACGACAAAGGAAGTGCTTCGCAAACTTTCTTTGAGAGGGGGAAACCAAAGAAGAGATTGTTAATATCCTCATCATCTACATGGTAAATTAGACATAGTCCATCACATAAGTCGCTTATGCCACTCCAACCAAAGAAATATCTTCACCAGAGGTGGGATTTTGCTCCCTCAAATTATTCTGAAGTCCATCGTCATGTCATGCTATAGAGTAGTAGCCTAGTAGGAGATTCAGAAGTTAGACGCGCTGGAGGACACCAGGGATCTTACGCCTTTAGAATTGGAATCGTGGGTAGCAACGCAGAGGAAGGTTGCCATGAAGGATAAGAAGCATGCCACAGAATGGAGGCAGAGATCGAGGAGCATTTGGCTTCGGGAGGGGGACGCGAATACCTCCTTCTTCCATCGTATTGCTAGTGGGAGACGCAGATCCAATGCCTTACGTTCCATCGTCGTCGATGGGGTCAGGCTGAAGGGAATAAAGACATGGGCAGAGCTGTTGCGAATCACTTCAAGGGCGTGTCTGCTGCAACTCTACCTCGGAGGTGGAAATGGTTGGGCCGGGATACTAGACTGTGGCAATGCCGTCCTACAATGCTCTTCTCCGTGATGTTACCTTGGAGGAAGTTAAGGATGCCGTGTGGGACTTGAACGACGACGCTGCGCCTGGCCCCGATGGTTTCCCTGTTTCATTTTACAGAGACTTTTGGGACCTCGTTGGTGAGGAGGTGCTTGAGGTGGTCTTGGAGTTCTGTCATGGGAATAGGGGTTTTGACCGTATCAACCGTGCGCTCATCGTATTGCTGCCCAAGTGTTCGGCACCATCTTCCATCGGGGACTTTCGTCCTATTGCTATATCAAACGCCCTTTACTTGATCACGACAAATGTCCTTGCCGCTAGATTGGTTGTCGTTCTTGGGAACTTGGTATCGCCGGTTCAATCTGCCTTCGTTCCCGGCCAGTAGATTTCTGATTGCATCACTCTTGCTTCTGAAATCATCGCGGATTGGCGGAGGAGGGGCACGAGCGGTGTCCTTTGGAAGGTGGATTTTGCAAAGGCGTACGATAGCCTTGACTGGAGGTTTCTGTGGTCGATGTTGCGGAGGAAGGGTTTTCCGGACAAATGGATTTCTTGGATGAGGCGCTGTGTCACCATGACTTCATTTTCGATCATGATTAACTGTAGGCCGGAGGGGGGTTGGATCCAACCTCGTAAGGGGGTACGTCAGGGGTGCCCCCTGGTACCAATGCTTTTCATCCTTGCGGCCGATGTGTTGTCTGATATGGCGTCTGGTGTTGTCAACCGTGGCTTCTTTGGAGGCTACTTAAGGGAGGGGGTGCGGGTGCCGATCATCCAATACGCTGACGATACTTTGTTCCTCATTGAAGGGGGTGTCGAGGAGGCCATTGACATGGCTATGATGCTGGAGATTTTTATCGAGTTGTTTGGTCTGTGCAAAAACGACAACAAATATATGTTCGTCCCGTTCGGGCAGGCGGAGCAGTTTGCTGATGGGATGGTGGTGGTCTTGGCTTTTGCCCGCGTTGCCTTGCCTATTGAGTACCTCGGTATGCCTCTCGCTTTGGGGAGAACAAGACTCCGTGATTGGTTGAGGGTGGTGGAGAAGGTGGAGATGAGATTGGCAGGGTGGAAGGTTGCTATTCTTTCGGGGGGGGGGGGTAGATTGGTCCTGCTCAAGGCCGTCCTTTCGTCCATCCCAATTTATTTTCTTACTAATCGCAAGATGTCGAAGGGGATTTGCGCGAGGCTGGAGAAGAGGATGCACACATTTTTGTGGGGAAGCCATGTAAATGGGCGTGGAGGGATCCACTTGGTGGGTGGGAGGATATCACGCGCAGAAAGAATTTGGGGGGTCTGGGGGTGAAATCACTTGAGCAGATGAATAAGGCGCTTTTGCTTAAATGGGCTAGTAGGGTCTGGGGCCCGGGGGAAGATCTCGTTTGCATGGTGGTTCGTAAGATTTATGACGTGAAGGGGGCGCCACCTTCGTAGGAAAGTAATCTTGCCGCCATGACGCCCTTCTGGCGGGGCGTGGTAAAGACAGTCGTGAAGAATTTAGCCCTCTTTAGGTCGGTCCTTGGGAGGGGGGAAACCTTCTCTTTTTGGGCGGATGATTGGTCGGGGGCGGGAGCTCTACGCTCACGTTCCCCCCGATTATATGCCCTGGCGGAGGAGAAGCTTTGTTCGGTGGCGGATTGCTGGGTGGATGGGACATGGTGCCCAACCTTCTCCGCTAACTTCTCAGATTAGAGATTTGAGGAATTCCTGGAGCTTCTTGACGCCGTGAGGGAGGTAGGCGCTCCTTGCGGGGGAAGAGATCATTGGTGCTGGAAGGAGGGACCGTTCTCGGTTAGAGGGGCCTACGGGGACATCTCCAGGCCGCCGTCGGCTAACTTGGAGCTGTTGAGCAGGGATTGTGCATCTATTTAGGCTCTTAGACTTCCCGAGAGAATTGGGATCTTTCTGTGGCTTCTCAGGAGGAAGAGGCTGATGACGCGAGATCGGTGCGTCAGGCTCCTTGGCATCATGGCGGACATGTGCCTAATTTGTGATAATGCGATTGAATCTGTGGAACATCTCTTTTTTTCTTGCCCCGTGGTCTCTCAGATATGGCAGGAGGTTGCTGTAGCGTGGTGCCGCTTTGACGACTTTCAGGCCTTCTGGAACTCGATCTACACAAATATGGCTAGACCAAGGAGGGAGCGACTTTATCCCATGGCTATACTCTGGGCGGTCTGGCGTGGAAGAAATGACTTACTGTTCTCGGGTCAAAGATTTTATAAGGAGAACGTGGGGATATTTGCAAAGCATATGGTAGAAGACTGGGTGATGTAGTGTTCCTTCCGGTACGTGTAGAGTGTTGTAGCCTTCTGTCTCCTCTGTAGTTAACTTTTGTTTTTTTTTTGGAATAAATTTTGATGGGGTGGACACCATCGAGTGTTTCCCCCTGCCTTTCAGACTTCAAAAAAAAGGTACGACGTTGAGTGCCCTGTATGCCTTCTTGATCGAAAAGGCCCCATCTGCCATCTTCAGGGGTCCTCTCCAAGAGGGAGTAACAACATCTTCGAGCAAGCCAGGCATCTCAAAATACTCGTGTAACTATTGTTATGAGAAGCCACTCTTGAGAAAATGTGCCCATGATCCATTGCTCCACGCCTGTGCCATGAAGCTATGCTGATCTTGAGCTACAACAAAAAGGTCAGGAAATCTACTCACTAGAGTTCCCATCTCCGACCATTGTCCGACCAGAATATGAAGTTCTCCCCATTTCCAACCACCAGCCACACGAAAGGCGATATCTTTGGGAATACCTTGCAAATACCCATCAAAAGGGGTGAGAGCCCACACACATGACCACATGAAGGCGTGAATTTCGGGACACGATCGTAAATATGCTGCAACAAGCAACACACAAAATCCTCCCTATTACCCACAATCTCATGATCCACTTTGAACTTAGTGCCTTGTTTATCAATTATAGCCTAAAGATACAAAAACCACCGTCCTTCTTTGGTCTTGTCACAAATTTCCAGTCAAGTAGATAAGAACCTCGTTTCTCGTCATCCATTTTCGCCCAAAGGAATCTCCTCATAAGTGCTTTCAACTTTTTTCTAACACCGACATGGATCAATCTTGTGTTGGAGAAAGATAAGGGGATGACTGACAACTCTTGCTTGATTAAAATCATCTGGACTCCTCTTGAGAGGGTTGCTGCCTTCCAGCTTGCAAGTTTCTTCTCTTGCTTCTCAATAATGGAAAACCGAACTGAGCACTGCTAGTGTTGCAATAGTCACATGACTGGATTGGTTAGTAGGTCTGGCTACTCCATTATGTGGGGTGATTGAACCGAATAGTCGATCGTTGTTTAAAATAATATTTATTATTATAAGTTTTGGTTTTCTTCATACTTTTCTTTAATGTAAAGTAAAAGTTAGGTATGTAAAGTTTGATTATAATCCTATTTGTACTTTTATCATGTTATTAAATGATCATGTATGTATAAATATATAAGAATATATGTATTAAATATACTTTTTATACTTAAAATAATTAAAAATACCCATCTGCATATTTTTGATTAGTCAATCAAATACTATTTATTCTTTGTTCAATGACCCTTCCGACTAAATATCGAATAACGACTTTTGGAACGCTGAGCACCACCATCTGCCTCTCGTAAGTAGAGAGAAACGTAAGTTAAGGGAAGGGTGGTGATTGGAGTTGGAGTGGGGTGGCAGGCGAGGGATGGAGGGGCTACTTTTGGTTGGGAGATCTGCTTCGGGGGGAGGTCTGCTGCATGATGGGGGGCTCGTTGCTCAGATTGTGGGGGCTGGAACGCTCGGGGCCCCATTGGCTAGTGCTGGTGGGTCGTCTTCCTGGGCTGCTTCGGGCGCGAGAGGTCAGGCAGGGCATGGTGGTGCTTCTGGGTTATCGCTCATGGAGGGTATCCGAGGGGTGGTGTCGAGCGACCGGCCTACATATGAGGTAACAACGAGGGAGAGGTTCGAGAACTGGGCTGACGTGGTGAGTGGGGCTGCACCGAGGGCTACTCATGGACAACTGACCTCGGGGGCTAGAGAGGGGCTATCTGCAGAGGAAGAGCTCTGGAGGCTGATGCGGAGTGCTGGTAGCTGGTCTCGCTACGGAGGAGGGTGACAGCTTCCCTGCAGCATGCTGGGAATGAGGTCTGGTCACAACGGTGGTGTCCCTCTTGGTCGCGCCATGAGTCCCCTTTCGTCTTGTGGGGGACCCTAGGTGATGCTTCAAGTGTGGGGCTTGAGGCCATCTGGCAGTAGTTTGCCGAGACGCGATGGCGTATTTCTCTTGTGGGGGAGTGGACCATCGCATGAGTAGTTGCCCTCAAATGCAGCGTCAGTCTGGTTGTGTGAGGGCAAGTGGCGGTGACCTGACGACGGGAGGATTTCGCCATGGGGCCCGACCTCGCATCTCCCACCACAAACTGTGGACCCGCTGGAGGGCATCTTGGTGGGTGAGCATTGTGATTCGTCAGAGTGCTTGCAAACGACTATGGCATGCATTGGTCAACGAGTCGGTCTGACATTTGGAGGAGACATAGTCTTGCTCCAGGAGGGCGCTATTTGTGCTCGGGGGCTATCCGCTGGGGAGGTGACCAACTTGCTGCGGAGGTTGCGAGATGGGTTAGTGGTGTGGAGGCGCCCATTGCTCCATGATGGCACCTCATACGGGTGGTTCTATAATATCTTGATGTTGAAGGGCATGCAATTACGATCGTGGGACATGCGATCGGTTTAGGCACTGCTTGGAGGGTTTGGGAAGGTGGTGTCCATCATATGTTTGGGTCTCTCTAAGGGGGAGGATGCTCATGTTAAGGTGGAGTTTGCTACGAGGACGACGGTTCTGCCTTCGGAGCTGCTGCTAAAAGATTGGACGTGCATCGTGCTGGTGGAAATGGAGGAGTGTGTACATGGTGCTCCTATTGTTGAGGCGGGAGAGCTGAACAACTCTGTGAGGGAGTGTACACTGACGAATGGACAGATGGTGGATCCCAAGTTTAGTCCTTGTGACTAGGATCCAAGCACGGAGGAGCCTCACGCTATAGGGTTGAGGGAGGGCTCGTGGTCCTTGTCGAAGAGAGCATGCCTGGCATTCGGCTTTTGCCGTGGTGACTCCGTTGCTCTGGAACAGTCTCCCCAACATGGATCCGACCGCTTGGTGCTCCCTTTGGTGATTAAGGGTGCTCTGAGCCTGGCTCTTCTGTCCGGATGGGCGGGAGCGGCGGTGGATGGCCAGTTGGTGGAGGCGGCTTGTGACGCTTGGGTTGTGCCTTTCAGCTCGAAGGAGGTGGAGTCCCTGTTAGATTCTGTGGCTGGAGCTTCTTCGAAGTCCTGAAGGGAACTTTCATTGAGGCCTCGCCCTCATAGAGGTTTGGGAAAAGGTACTTGTGACTCTCCTCCAATGAAAGTAGAAGGAGGTGGAGGTTGGCTGTGTTTGATGCTCTGACTCGGGCTAATGACTCGCGGATTTCAGCCACGAGAGAGGAAGATTCGTTTGGGCACAAGGGGGATTCAACAGGAGTGGAAGCAAGTGCGACAGACGTTAAGCCTTCGGTTGGTAGTAATAGGGGGTAACTAGGTATGGAGGTGAGACAAGCCATGTTGAGCTGCTTGGGTGTGGTGTTGCCGTCGAGAGTTGCTAAGGTTGATTTTTGAAGATCTTCGCATGGAATGTCATGGGTATGGGGATGGTGGAGAAGAGAATGGAGATCCGAGACCTGTGAGCAGAGGTGGTGGCGGAATGTGCTGTTACTGCAAGAAAAAAAGATTTTACAAGGACTTGACGAGATATGGGGCTTGATGGGAGGTTCTCGCCTGAGCGAGTGGAGGGCACTAGACACTTCAGGGGCCTCTGACGGTATGACTGTGGGCTGGAGCAGGGATAGCTTTGATCTTGTGAAGGAGGTGAGCAGGGGAGGTACTCTCTCTTGGTGCTCTTGTAGTGTATTGCAGATGGGGTTCGATTATTGGCGACTAATGTATATGGGCCACAGACTGGCTAAGCAATGTTTGAGATAACTGATGACTTGAGACTGCTCCAAGAGAGGTATTTTGACGAGGTCTGGATTATTGGGGGGGGGGATTTCAATATGACGTTGCACACGGATGATATGCCTCGACTGCGCGTGGGTGCGGATACAGGTTTGGTGGAGCTGATGCGGTTCATTACTGATGCGAGCTTGTAGATTTTTGATGCTGGTGGGTGCTGCTACACTTTGAGAAACGCTAGGTCACGACCGCACATTGATCGGTTCCTAATCTCCCAGGAGGCGACTGGGTTTTTTCCTTTGGCGGACACGTGGGCTCTGCGCCGAGCTCACTCCGACCACTACTCGATCATTTAGTCCTTGGGGGAGGACATGAGATTGAGGTATTTCTTCAGATTTGAGCGATTATGGTTGCTGAAGGAGGGATTCCGCGACATAGTGATGGTTTTTTGGCAGGGCACACAGCTGGAAGGGTCGACTTCGACTATTATGGCTCAGAAGCTCGGGCTGTTGTGAAAATGTTTAATTGAGTTCAAGAGGTGCACCCGAGAGCAACGACGTGGTGTAAGGGCAGCTACACAAGAGTTCATCTCTCACTTCGATGCGATGGTGGACATGAAGGAGTTGTTGGCTCTTGAAGTTGAAGAGAGGAGCGCTTGTTTGAAGCAGGTGCAGTTGGAAGATAGAAAGAAAGAGGTCGAATGGAGGCAGTAGTCGAGGCAGAGGTGGTTGATGAGTTCCCGACGAATTGCTTGCAGAGTGTACTGGGGGGCAACCTCTCTTTTGGGTAGACAACTTTCGTGCTCGGTAGGCATATGGGGGGTACGACAGGGGTGCCTGCTAGCACCACTTCTTTTTGTGATTGTGGCGGATGCACTGGCCGTGATGATGAGTTTGGCAACGACTGACGATCTTTGTACTGGGTACATGAGAGACGACACTTCCATCCCCATTATGCAGTACATCGACGACATGGTTCTGTTTATTGATGGGGACCTGGAGCGTGCGGGACATGCCTCATGTATTATGGATATCTTTTGGGAGGTCTCGAGCTTGAGATTGTATAGATACAAGTCCAGGATCATTCTGTTGGTGTGACGTAGGAGGAGGTTTAGGAGCTCTATCGTGTCTTGTGTTGTTCAGGGGGATCTCTTCCGATCACTTATTTGGGGCTCCCTTTGGTTGCTGGGCGGTTGCGTGTTGTCGATTGGAAGGTGGTTATTGACCGAGTGGAGAGTAATGTGGCGGGTTGGAAGACAAGAACACTTTCTAAGGGGGAAAAGCTGGTCCTCCCCAAGCACGCTCTGTCTGCTGTCCAGATTTTCTGTTTTTCAACGAGAATGATGCATGTGGGGGTGTGGTGGAGGCTGGAGGGGATGATGAAGCGCTTCTTTTGGTTAGACGGGCGGCAAGAGGGTGGGGGAATGCACATGGTGGGATGGGACACGGTAACGATGATGAAGAGGGAGGAAAACCTTGGTGTTTGCAGTTTGGTGGTCATGAACAAGGCGCATCTGGCGAAGTGGATCCCCAGGTTCTGGGGGAAGTCCGATGACTTGGTTTGTAGGGTGATGCAGAGCATCTATGGGGTCCATAGTTTTTGGAGAGCATAGGCATGTAGGTTGCCGTCATCGCTTTGGAGGGGGGATTTCTAGTGTCATGCGTGAGTTGGGTGTTCTCGTGAGACCGGTGCTGGGCGATAGGCACATCTTTTGCTTCTGGAAAGATGATTGGTTGAGGATGTGTCCTCTCAGCGAGAAATACCCGTGTCTCTTCGCCATTACGGGTGAAAGGAATGCTATGGTGCATCAAGTTTGGTCAACGGGATCTTGGTGCCCAACCTTCGCTGCTGCTTTGTCGGACCAGAGGTGCAATGAGGTGGTGGCCCTCTTGAGGGATTTGGCGGATGTTGGTAGCCTCAGCGAGGGCATGGACCATTTTGCTTGGAAGGAGGGGTGTTTTTCGATGAAGAAGGCATATTGGTCATCGTCAGGACGTGTGGGGCTGTTCATGAGGAGTTCGCTTGGGACCACACAATTATTTGGGCTAGCAGGGTTCCTATGCAGATTAAGGTTTTCATGTGGTTAGCGAGACGCGGACGACTGCTTTCTAAGGCACGCATGACAAGTTTGCTGGGCACTTGGGAGATCATATGTGATAGATGCAGCCTTGAACAAGAGGGTTTCAAGCATCTTTTTTTGGCTACTGGACTTTGGCTCTGATTTGGGAGAGGGCGGTTGCGGCACTGGCTTCACTCCGTGGACAACGCGTCGTACTGGAGTTCAGTTAGAGCGGTTTGTGGAAGTTCTCGGGAGGACACGATTGGTCCTTTTGCCTTACTTTGGGCCATTTGGTGTGCTAGAAATGAGAATCTTTCGGGGGCATCCTTTTCTCTATGAGAGGGGTTTGAGGCACTACAGGGATGTCGTTGTGGCATTTCATGTAATTTCTGATTTCTTCAATTTTCTAGTTGTAATTTATCTGCACTTCTGGAGCTAGTTTAAAAAAATTGCGGCGGGTCCAATCTTGAGATTACACCCTCGTTCTTCTAAAAAAATTTAGATCACAACCATTTAAATGAGGGGACTCTTTATAAATCTCCCAAGAGATATTTCTTCCTCTTTCCTCATGGAAAATCTTGTGGCATGGGGGAGGGGATGGTAGTGATGTTGGCGAGTGGGAAGGGGGTAGAGTCGACATGGAGGTGGTGGTGGCGACGTTGGCATGGGGGAATGTGGCAACTTTGGTGGGGAGGTATGGACAACAATTTTAGTGCGGGGTAATGAGATAGCACCAATCTTTGGAAAAACAAAAGATTAACAAGGTGTTTTCTTGGAATCAAGGCAAGGCATGACCTCGAGGAAGTTGTGACGCAAGCCTCGATTTTTAGAGAAAAATACGCATAAATACCACAAAAATATGTCGATAAAGCGTAGTTTATAATAATATAATATATAATGAAATTGCAAAGATAAGAACACTGCAAAAGATATGACAACTCCTTGTATATTTTTCTACTAAATTTCCATCCATTTATTGGCTATAATTATCGTAAAATATCAAAGATCACATATTTGTCACTAAAAAACTGTGGTGCATAAAAATACGATTAAATATATGTTGGTGAAATCCCCTTTAATGGTCTATTGGTAGCGTTGGGTGCACCAAATGAGTGTTCCCTCCTCTTGCTTCAAAAAAATATGTTGGCAAAATTTATATTTAATGTTGGGCTAACATATAATATATGACAATCTTGAGATGCTTTGAATCCTACCTTGTTTGTTCTCAACGATACATAACATAGCTCATTATGTGACCCCCCCTTTGCTTTGATGTTTATGGATCCATTCTTTTAAGAGTGTAATGTTTAGAGTTTACTGAAATAATTGGACGTGCTTAATGATACTATATGAACATGAAAGAAACATCAAATATAGTCATCATCTTTTATAAATATATCCCAAACAATCTGACCTTTATAAGCATATCAAACTATCAATTACACAATTATAATCATCAAGAAAGCTCCCCAAAATGTCAAAAATCCCGTAACAAGCACCTCATCGTTGCCTCTTACCTCAACCGCCTCGACCAAACGACACATACACCTCGCCAAAGGATCCTGAGGTGTATGCCTTGCAGAGGAGCTTGAGGTGCGTGCCTTGAGGCTAAATTGGACCGCCTCACATTGAGGCATGCGTTTTAAAACAACTTCGTGGTGGCTTAAGATCGTACAAGACTTAGAGCTTGCAATGAATTCAATACGTTGAGAGTATCTCTAAATAGAAGTTGTGAATATCCGATGACTATTCAATCTTGACATATGCATAATGTAACTTTGAGTAAAACTCTACCTATCTGTGCTTGCTTTGAATTATTGTCAGATCGTATCAAATCGTGAGAAAAATTTAGATGCCATGCTTTAATACTGTCATATCACTTGATATAAATCGAAATCGACATGAGGGAAAGAAACTAGAAAATGAGAGGGGGAAGGAGGCTATGCGCTAGAAACACATGGTTTGGAGGATAAGTGTGGAGATGCACATGGAGGGACTGAGGGTAAAAAAAGAAAGGGAGAGGGATGGAGAAAAACTCTAAGTGCATATATAACTCAATCTATCTCTAGAAATGCCTTATAACTCATTTATATATAGAGTGGTGGGATTGCAATATATGAAAAACTAGCAGAGTCTTCTACTTTAAGTAGGGTTGGCTACATGGATTCTTGCTCAAATCCATGTTGAAATATCTGACTATCTTTTACGCTGGATGTCGACTACTTAACGCACTCCCCCAAAGGACGGACTTGAACCCTGACCTTTTGGGTGGTAGGAACACTACGCTACCATCAGACAGTTGATGTGGGTAGATTACAGAGTATAACGATGAGAAATAAAATAAACATAACAAACCATGACTAACCTGTAAAATTACTCAACTTAAATAATAAATCTAAAATTACATGTGATTTCCATTTATTTAAGTTATAAAATTAGAATAATGATGGACATAAATTGGATGAAGTTTAAGGCGACAAACCCTGATTGTCGCCCTAATGCCTAATTTCATGCTACTTTACTTTAAGACCTCTAGAAATTTTCGATTTTCAATTTGAAGCCCAACTGCAACAACCAAGTCTCGAAGTTGAAGAGTAAGGAAACAACCTTCTTCCAAACTCCCAAGCAAGTGGTGTCTAGAATCTAGATAGAATGAGATCTAGCCAAACGTCTCGTTGAGGATAACTGAAATTTCAATAGCATTTTCATAGATAGCTGAAATCTATCTAGAAGAGAGTGAGAGGTGGAACTCGTCCAAGTGCTATTGCGACTGAAAGTGTCAAATCTCCTAAGTTGGAACTCTCTTCATAGGATCCATAAGTCAGGAGAATGAGAATCTAAACCAACTGATCTCCTCAAGGCTGATCCTATAATTCAAAGTAATGTTGAAATTCCCCACGATCATTTGTGGTTGGTGCAAAAACTTCAACTGTTCAACTTAGCCCCACTGAACTTCACTCATAGCTCCTCTCATAGGGTTGTCTTCGTTGAACCATGAACCATAGTGATCTCAAAATTAACATCGTCCAATTGCCTTCTGAAGGCTGATAAGAAATGATCATCTTTCATCACGAGACCCCAAAGTTCAGGAGGTCACTGCACCAAATGACCCGAATATTCTCATCCTCCAAGCGCATTGCAGGAAACTTTGATAACATGGTCCTCGGAAGACTTCTCCACATTCGCGCATCTATATTTTCTAATTTCGTATCCTACAAAAACACTATGTCCAGGAATCACTTCATACCATTGTCGCCCTCTTCTTAGGGTCATTCAACTTTTACTCATTTCAAACAATAACTCTTGTTTGGACCCTTAACATGAGTCCAATGCAAAGTGCATGCACCTTCTTCTCTTAACCTCTCGATCTATAGCTTTCTCCATCTACCTCCCTTTCATGTTGCTCTTTTGAAGCCAATCCCCATTGGTTGGTCGATCAATACATTGCTGTTAGTGATGGATCATTTCAAAGGGTCACCCAAAACCACCATCCAAGGTTGCCGTAGTCGGTACTCGATCGTCCAGGTCACTGACTAAGGATTAATCGACAGTCGAATGATGAATCTCATATTCATCATCTTTGTTTCTACTAATTATCCCTCTATCTTAAACTAATTAATTAACTTAACAACTAATTAATTTTATTTAATATTTAATGCCTTATAAATAATGAAGGTTAATTAATGCATATAAATAAATACATGATATTTGTGATTATGGTTCCCTTTATTTCCTGTATTTCTTATTTTTTTAAAACCAAATAAAAATTAGTATACCATATATTGTACATTATTCATTATATAAATACCAAAAATAACAAAAGAAATGAAAGAAGTGTTTTTATGTATTAAAAATGCTTGCAAAAATATTAAGTATGTGAATATGATGTATTTTTTTTTGAGACTTAAAGGAGGGGACCCACTCGGCGGTGTTCACCCCCATCAATTTATTTAAAGAAGAAGAAAGAGAAAACAGAATTTACAAAAAGGAGAGAAAGCAAAAACCTTCCCCAAGACTACACACAAGCAACTGAATCCCCCACAGAGCCACTGTGGACTACCCCAGGCACCAAGCCTCGAGAAGACTCTTTGCACGAGTCGATATATTCTCCGTATAGAATCTCTGGGCGGCGAAGATTGCCTCGTTCCTTCCCAGCCAAATGCTCCACAATCTAGCAAGCGGGTCCAAAATAGCCTTCCTTTCCCTACCCCTTGAGCTAACCAAGCTCTCACAGACAGCAGCAAAGGATACAACGTTCACCCAAGGGAGATCAATCCAAATAATGCGCACCCGAGGGCACTCAAAGAAGAGATGAGAGTTTGTTTCCCGTTCCGAACCACAAAGTCCGCATGAGGAGTCGACGTTCAAGCAAAAATTGGAGCATCGATCGCGGGTCAAAAGGCGGTCACGGCGCAGAAGCCATAAGAAAATGCCGATGCGCTCAGGGAGCTTTAGTCCCCACAAGTATCTACAGTCACGCCCCAACAAGTCGTCGTCGACAGAGATAGATGGAGCGATAGCGGTGTACGCCTTATGCGTAGAGAAAGACCCCTCCTTCCAGACCCAATGATCACGCCCCACACTCGGGCGAGGAGCACCAACAAGCAGATCCAAAAGAGAGAGAAGGTCCTCCATACGCTGATCCGAAAGAGCCGCAACGGTCCGAGGGCACCAACAACCATTCACAAAGGAAGAGGCCACAGATGCCTCCTTGTCGACAACCAAGGCGAAGAGGCGAGGGAAGAGCAGGTAAAAGGCACCCCTCCCAGACCAGTCGTCATACCAAAAGCGAAAGGAGGTCCCGCTCCCCAGCACAGGCTTAAAGAGAGAGCGATACTGCCTAAACATCAAAGATACACCCCGCCAGAAGGGAGACAAGCGGGAGAGCGAGTCTCCCCGAGAGCAGCCAATCAAGTCCTCGCCCAGGAGTTCACGCAAAACATTAATCATAAAGTTCTCCTCATTCCCCCACACCCCTGAAACCCACTTCAGAAGGAGGGCATCGTTGGCCAATCCCAACCGCCGCACCCCCAAGCCCCCCGAACGCTTGGGGCGAGAAACAACCTCCCATCCCACGAGGTGCGCACCTCTTCCAGACCTGCCATCCCCCTGCCTTCCCCATAGAAAGCCACGCATACACCTTTCCAGCCGCGCACGAATCCCCTTTGGCAAGACGCGAACCGAAAGAAAGTAAATAGGAATAGATGACAACTCTGATTTTAAAAGCACAAGACGCCCTCCCCTGGAGAGCAGAGACGCGCGCCACCCTGCGAGGCGGGATTCCACCTTCTCCACCACAGCCGACCAATCACGCAGACGAGCACGACCCACCGAGAGCGGCAAGCCAAGATAATCGATCGCGAGGGTAGTGGGGTCCGACCCCAGGACAAGAGCGCAAGCCGAAGCCTCCTCCTGCGACATGGCAAATGGGACAACCTTGGATTTCGACGCATTGATCATCAGCCCCGAGGCCTCGCTGAATAGCTGCACAGTAGTAGCCATGCCCTCCACGGCATCGGGACCCCCTTCAACAAAGCATAAGGTGTCGTCGGCGAACTGAATAGATGGAACATGAAGTTCCCCAACAAGACAACCACGAGTCAAACCAGCCCCAGCCACCCCCTCAATCATACGAGGCAAAACATCGGCCGCCAAAACAAAGAGAAGGGGTGCGAGAGGGCACCCCTTTCGCACCCCCCTCCTTGGCTGAATGGAACCTCCCACCGGGCAACCGTTCAACATGATAGAGAGAGAAGCCGTGGAAACACACTGCCTCATCCACGAAATCCACAGCGAGGGGAAGCCCCTCCGCCGCAAGACTGACCAAAGGAAACGCCAGTCGAAGCAATCGTAAGCCTTGGCGAAATCGATCTTCCATAGAATCCCTTTTGTATCAGAACGCCTCCACCCAGCCACAAGCTCCGAAGCCAACGCGAAGCAATCAGTAATATGCCGCCCGCGGATAAAAGCCGCATGCGTAGGCGAAATAAGTGACGATAGGAGAGGAGCCAACCGCCTCGCCAGGGCTTTAGCGATAATTAAATAAATCCCATTAGAAATAGAGATCGGGCGGAAGTCTTCAAAGCGAGTCGCCGGAGTAGCCTTGGGGATCAAAATAATTTGAGCCTTATTAATCTTGGCGAAGCCACGATTGCAGCTGAAGAAGTCACGCGCCACATTCAAAACATCGCCAACCACCAGATCCCAAAAATCGCGATAAAATGCCACTGGGAACCCGTCGGGGCCGGGCGCGACATCATCATTGAGGTCCCACACCGCCTCTTTAAGCTCCTCCAGCGTGAAAGGCCTGACCAAGGCCACGGAATCGGCCTCCGAAATTAATGGCGCCCCACACCCCAGCCAACGCCAACGCCGAGGCAACCTGCAACCAAAAATACTCCTGAAGTGATCCAAGAAAGCATCGCCCATCTCCTTGTCACCAGAAATTCGAGAACCATTCACCATAATATAGCGGATGGAGTTATGCCTACGCCTACCACTAGCAACACGATGAAAGTAAGCGGTGTTAGCATCCCCCTCCTTTAACCATCTCAGCCGTGAACGCTGCCTCCATTCGGTTGAGCGCTTCTTGTCCTCCAGATTGACTACAGCAAGGGCCGCAGTGCGCAATTCAAGTTCCCCCGCCGTGAGGTCCCGCTCATTCTCCGCACAATCGAGACGCCAAATAGACTCCTCCGCCGCCTTCCTCGAGGCCTCACGGGCGACACGCGCGTCCTTCTTGAACGCAGCCAGAACCCTCCGCAGCGAGGTTAATTTTTGAGCCAAACAAAGCGCCACAGGGCCATCCGAAGGGGGGAGGTCCCAATGGCTCCTGACCAAGTCCCTAAATCCTGGCTCCATCAGCCAAGACCTTTCGTAGCGGAAAAGACCCCTAGCAAGAGGGGCGTCCCCAGAGTCCCACAAGATTGGACTATAATCCGAGAGAGAGCGCGGGCGAGAAGCCACCCAGCATAAAGGAAAGCACTCCATAATTTTGCCATTCGCCAAGAACCTGTCAATTCTCGATCTGGAAGCGTTATTTCGCAAAGTATAAGATATGTCAGCGGGCACCAATCCTTCGAAGGCGAGATCAGAGATAAAGGCCAGGAAATCATCCGATCCAGGGTCACGCCCCCCGCGTCCCCGCGGCCGATCTGACGCAAGCACAGTAACATTGAAGTCCCCGCCCAATAACCAAGGCGTTTCCGCGAAATCAGAGGCCATCTCCCGTAACTCCTCCCAAAGATCCCTCCGTTGCAAATGACAAATGGGGGTGTAGATAGCCGAGAAAACTATATTAAGATTCGAGTCGAGGGAAGTAAGCACGATCGTCAAAGAGTGTCTACCCCTTCTCATGGAGGAAAACGAGAAGCGGCCAGACCTCCAAGCCAAAATAATGCCACCCGAAGCCCCGATTGCATCAACAGACCGGAACTCGTCCAAGGCAAACACACCAAAAGACCTCCACACAGAATCATTGAGAGAAGGAAGCTTCGATTCCGGATAAAAGCCACATCACACTCCCACTCAGAAAGCCGCAAGCCCAAGGCCCACCGCTTATCAGGGTCCCCGAGACCCCTGACGTTCCATGAGAGTACCTTCATTAAAGACCTTCATTGCGACCCCCAATATGAGCTAGGCCAGCCGCCGTAGCCACAGCATCACGCAGCGTCAAGCAGGAAGCAACCACCGAAGAACCCGATCGAGCCTTTAATCTCCGACTGTAGCTCTTGCCAAATCTTGAGGACGAAGAGGCTTCCACCGCGATCGAAGCACCCCCTGGCCACGTAGAGACAAAGACCCCCAAGGGCTCCTGGGAAGAGAGAACATCAGCATCTGCGACCAGAGAGACCGAAGGAGGGGTCCACGCAGGCAAAGAAGATGGGGAGTGAGCCAAGAGAGTAGAAGAATCCAACTCAGCCAAGAGGCACCGCCCCGTGGAGCCCGCCAACCCAAGCGGCTCCAAAGAGTGACCCGCCAAGGCTTGCGGATAAACGGAGCCCCGCATCCTTGGCCAAGATCCGTATTGCACTGGCCCGAGAGGAGACAACAAGGAATGATTGATCACATGGCCCGAGAAAGATGCGTGTTTGCAGGGAGGCGACTGTTGAGGCGGCTGCAAGGAATGAGAATCGACAAGTAAGGAGTCCACCGAAACGACGCCTTGGCCGTAGGGAACCGCATGCATCTTTCGAGAATCCAAGAGTGACGTGCCCGATGCTAGACACTTAGCAGGCGACCCCTCGAAATCCCCACCAGAGCGCGACACGTGGCCACCAGAAGACGAAGCGTCCACCCCCACGATCTCGGCGCCAACCACCGCCATGACTGGCGGAAGAGACGGCGATGCCGCCCGCTCCACCACCGGCTTGAGAAGGGAGAACTCCAAAGGAAAAGTCCACCGGCCGATCTTCAAGGAGTGAAAGAGTGTCCTTCCGACCGCAGATGCAATGAAGGAAGAAGAGCATTCCAGCAGAACAAGCGTACGATTCCAATCCTCCCCCGGAGAAAGACCATCATCAAGGACCGCCACCACCGCTCCCCACTCGTCGATCACCCGCGAAAGAGCAGGCACCGTGCGAGAGAGGAAAGGAACGCCCCGAACTTCGGCCATGCATACTTCCGAGCCAAAGGAGGCGCCATCTGCAACCCTTAGGGCCTGTTTGGTTGCAGGGTTGGGCAGGGTTGGATTGGGCTGGGTTGGACTGGGTGAATAGTAATCTGTGAGGAGGAAGTACCCTTGTTAATAGTAACCAGGGTTGGGCCAACCCTGCCCAACCCTGCAACCAAACATGCCCTTAAGCTTCTCCACGCCACGTCGCCATCGCCATCAAAAGAGAAGAGCCTCTTCCGCTGCTCCGGGGAAAGACCTCGTACGCAGCATCTGTCGGAGTCGAGCACCACGAAGTCCCCTACGAAAAGGGGCCCTAGACGCTCCAGAGTAGATTTTTTAAGCAGGTCCCAAGACATACCAGGCCGCTGAAGAACCCCCACCGCTGCAAGAGTGCTTCGGGCATCGCGGGGCCGCCACATCTGAATCGGCAACCTACCAACCGGCTCCCTTAGATCCTTCGCACCAAGAGAAACCGGCTCATGCAGGTGCACCCCGGCCAACTGCGCCCTCAACCTCCCAACATGGGCTCCCACGTCACCATCGAGAACCGCGATATCTTTCTCTACAGGGTCCCTCCTTTCCTTCTGAGAGCCAGCAACGCTTCCACGAACTACCTGCGCAAAGGAGCGCGATCCATCCTCGTCGTAGAAAACATCAACACTTCCATGCAGCCGAGTTGCATGCGGCCTGGTCTGCCTCGACGAGGTGTAAGCATCACGAGGCCGATCCATACGATAGCAGGACTTCGCAAGATGGCCCACCGCGCCACACACGTAGCAACTCGGAGGTAAACGACAGAAGGACGCTAAATGCCCATGCACGCCACAGCGAAAACACCGTTTCCCCCGCTTCTTGCGAGTCACCAACTCCCATCCCTCTTGAATCTCGTCCGGAGAAGCTCCAACCCACGCTACCCGCGCCGCGCCACCCTCACCCAGGCGCTTAGAGTCGGCCGCATCCCGCTTCACCTCCCTCGAGCCGCTTTCCCACGACCTCGAAGAAGTCGCTCGATCTCCGACGCCCTTCACTCGCCAGACAGTCGCTCCTCGAGTCGCCCTTCGCTCGCCAGGAAATCGCCACTTGCCACGAAACGCCATCTCAACCATCGAATATGATGTATTTTGACTTTGAGTTCTGTATGAAACTTGCAGATCTTAAATATATACACAACTTTCATGTTGAACATTTTTTTATTTTGACTTCATCTTTTATTTTATTTTGATTTTACAATTATTTTTGGTCTTCGAATTTTCTCGTTGGGCTACGTGGCCACATCAAAGCATGCCACTTGACTCGTCTCTTCTTCTCATCCCTCCTTAGTTGTGGGCCATCTAATCTTTAGATTAGACAGCTCTTGTCCTCCAACAACCTCTTGATCTTGTTGATCAAACGAATCACACCGTTCCTTCGCACCTTGCCTACAACCTTTGGATCCTCAGATCCAACGGTCGCTGTATCGTCCCCTACCTCCGATGGTTTCCTCCACCATGGGTCGCGATAGTTGGAGGCGCTGACTTCATCAATTTCTTCTTGCCAGATGAGGTGTTGCTTCCTTGTGATTCATGTGCCAATCGACAACCCGTTTGACCCTCTCTTACGCCTGTACCTTCAATCCTAACCTCCCAACCTCTCGATTAATTTCTAGGTAGTTGAAACCACCACGTGGGACCGCCTCTATCATTGATAAAAAACCCTTCTGTGGCGAACTGCTCCAGTATCTACCTTTATACGAGGGTCTGCCCTAGCTTCTCTCCTCCGATGACAACACAAGGAGGATCGAGGAGACAAGATGGAGCCTGCCCTCTGGTGTCCACGACCAATAGACCGTGTACACATCCCTGTTAGGGGTTGTTCGAGCTTCGTGTCTCGATTGAATATGTCAAGCGAAGACCTAAGGTGCTTTGGATTGGAGCCTCAGTCCCATGCCAATTCATCCATCCCCGACCGCCTTCTTCCTCATGGTAGTCCTCTTCGTTTGTTTTCTTTTATTTTTTCCGATTTTATTAATGCTTCCACGATCATGTTTCCCCTCGATTGTTTGCACCTACCAAACACCAAAATACAAAAATGGGTTATCCTCCCCCAGGTTACCCCAGGGTAACCCACCAACCAACCACACCCTAATGTCACAATCCCATCACTAACATTTGTGGTAAATATATGCCGACAAAACAGTTAGTCCAACATATATGCCGGCTACACATATTCATGATTTTTTTTAAATATTGGTTATAAATTGTTTTGACATCGCTAACATTTGTGGTAAATGATGCTATGATCAATATCAGACATCATACATATATGATCGAAAGAAGCATTAGACATGCAAAACAATATGTTATGGTGGATAAAAAACCACATATAAGAAAAATGTGAAGAAAGAGTGAGAGTAATATTCAATATCAGTGAGAATGCATAAAAAATATACCAATATCAATCGAAGAAAGCAAACCAAGAGAAATAGGAGCCATCATGAAATAGCATAAAAAAATAAAAATGTAAACCCTAACCATAGCGTTGGAATGGAGGAGGCACGAGCGGAGTCCAGTTGGCACCGTCGAGGTGGAGGTGGATTACGGGGAGATACTGACGACAAGGAGGAAAGGTTGGCAGCAACGCTAGGTGGTCTGGAGGTGGAGAAGTCACCAACTCGGGGAAGGGGGTTGGGAGGGAGGATCCGAGAAATCGGGAGGAGGAAAGGGCCATTAAGCCCTTAATCCCTGTAATCGGGTAAATGGGTTGGCTGGAATTCAAAAAAAAAAACGATCGATTAGTCTGGTGGGCCGAGTAAGCCTAGTCGAGTCGTTGCCCAGGCAGCCAATTTTTACAAGCTTGGCCGTCACCATCAAGACCGCACTGTGGCTCAAGCATTTCCCCTGCTCTCGAGAGGAAGACTTCAAACTGGAGAACTGCATTGAACGAAGGAAACTCGAGGTGGAGCAGCTCAATGGTAATCATCACCAACCTGCACAGAATCGACATAATTTTCAAACTACAGAACCAACTGCTTTCAGATCGGGGGAACAAGATCCGGAGCAATCTGCAACAGTCTGATTATTGGTGGAAGTACGATGACTATCATAGGTAAATCGATCGGAGGTGAAGGGATTGTTTTATATAGGCCCGAATCTACTTTCCTATAATAGAACTTTCGGTAGGCTCTCGCTTTCCTGCCCTGCCCATTGTCTAGTACTGGGTTCACAATGAGGTTAGGAGTGTTCGGCGAAAGGAGAATGGAGAGGAAGCCGCCTCAGATATTAGACTTTCAAGCAACGATCCCTACAAGCGCAAATTAGCTTGAGCCACCATTTTGCCCATTGGGAATCAAAGTGACGAAAAAAGACCTTGAGCGTCAAGGTAAAACTGTTTCCATGCCGGGTTCAAGGGAATCCTTCTAGATGACCATTAATATGCAGTGGTCATCCATTTGTTTTATAAACAAAGTCGATGGATTACCAATGCCTGAATTCAACGTATTTTTTACAGTCTGCTGACACCATTACGTAAAAGTTGATATCAACTATTCACTCTCCCAATAGTTCTATTCCTGAAAGGGAATGGACCGTATTGGTAGATTATCACATTCCAAAACGTTGACCATATAAAAGGCTTAAAATCTAGCCTCACTTTGTCTTGTTGCCTGTGACAACAGCTGTTGTCTAAACACCTCTTGAATCCTGGGTGAACCACCATCTGAGAGAGAATGAACCAGAAAAAGTTACTTGCAGTGAAGATATGCAGGTAGGAATTTATTCTTTCTACAGTGTCTGCAAATCAGCTTACATCACGGGCATGAGATGTGTGACTTTAAGTTAGTTTTGCATGATCTCTTTAATATAATTTTTTGGCGGTGATTCTCAGCTCGGGACTTCGCCCTCTTTTATCTTAAAAAAGTTAGTTTTGCATGAAAACTTGTCTCTTTAGAAATTTTGTTCAAGGATATTATTTGATCTATTCTTGGATGCCAATCTGCTGAAAGTACCAGTGGTGCTTCTGTTGATATTTCAGGCTGATTCCTCATGAGAAGTACATAGTTAATTCATTGGTTAATACCTTTTCTTTGGCTAATAAATCCAATTTTCTTGTCTATTTTTATTCTGTTGCTTATACACAAACCAAAATAGTTATTGTTTCTTGTGAATGTAGGTTAGGGAGATGTTCTACCATGCTTTCAATGGGTACATGCAACATGCTTTTCCACTTGATGAACTTCGACCCTTGTCATGTACAGGGGAAGACAGCCTTGGTGGTTATGCTCTAACACTGGTAGGTGGAAGCCTTGTCAATAACAAATTAGTCGTTGTCTCGCCATATATTTATTTCGTTACAAGAATGTGACAGGTAGATGCTCTTGATACATTGGCATTGCTTGGAGATCGTGAGCAGTTTGCTTCTTCTGTTGATTGGGTTGGAGAAAACCTCAGTTTTGATATTGTAAGCTTGTTGCTGATAATATGTTGAGATTCTCATTTCCGTTGCTATGGTTCTTCTCTAAGAAGCACAATGCTTGATCCAAATTTAGTAAGCAATAATATTGCTTATACGTTTAAGATTAGCATGTATCTAACAAACAAACACAGTGACTTTTTAACCATGTAGAATGTTGAAAAAACTGTTTTTTGAAATGGAAAGAGGGTGTAGAAAGGAGATGGACCCACCATGAAATATATTAGAAACCTCAAATTACAATGGTAAATGCCGAATGAAGGGCCTTGCCATGTTCAAATACATTCTCATAATAGAATTTCTATCTACGAAGAATAAACCCATTGAAAAAAGTGTGTATTGATACAATGTTATATGGCGAGCATTCATTTCACCATTCATTTAGACAACATAATTCTCTCCTCCCTCGTATACTAACATTTCTTTTAAAGATAATTTGCATCACATATATATTTAGCATCATAAGTAGGGATGAAAACAATCATATATATCTACAAGAGTAGGTGTTATGATATCCTTACTTTTTTTAAATACAAATACGTATTTCAATGAAAGTATAGAACGTAAAAATCACATCCTCAAAATACAAAATACGGCGGATGTAGTGAAGGAAGCTGAGTGAGGTGTAGTATGCAGTCTGAGATGGTATCGACTGAATTTTCATTAAGTTCCTTAGCCGCTTATCACTCATCAATAACTCCTTTTTTGCAACTTGAACATATAATCTGTCCCCGAGACTTGCGTCTCAGCTACTACGTCCCTTGAGAATTCGGGTGAGAATAGTCAAATAATGGAAAAAGAGGATGCCAACTATATAGGTATGTAGGGTTTTCCTTCCTCACATAGTTGAAGCTGGTGGGCAGTCAATCAGGGGCTCTCTCAGGCTTTTCTCCCTACTCTGTTCAAGCCTCATCCTGATGTGTGAGAGGGAAGTGGAAAAATTGCTGATGATATAGGATGGTTGAAGGGCGAAAGTCCATGGGGAGATCGACGTCTCTGATCCATGGATCTCCGATCGTTACACTGTATCCAAGCTCCGTGTCCTGTCTATGCTCTTTGGACTTTTCAAACTTAGCTAACTGAAACATCTGAGTAGCTAAAGGATGAGAAATCAACCGATACCCCATGACGGAGGAAAAACAATAATAAGAGAGAATTAGCCGAAGATGCCCTGTAAAGAGTATAAATAAGTCAAGAGTGAGTCACCTCTCAACTGCTCCCTTGTTGGCTTCAGGCTTCCCCCTCATCCTCAGCCTTAGACAACATGGTAGCCTTTCCCAGAAACCACACGACCTCTTTTTCCCCCTAAATTTGTGGCCTGAAATCTGACACAGCAGAATGATTCCTGAAAGTTAATCATATCCCATGGGTTATCTGATTCATCTCATCTTTGAGTACTCGCTACAAATTATATGTTCCCAATCAAAATATGGATCTTTTATTAATGGGTACAAATTATCCTTTGCAGGTTAAACGTTCCTGATGTTCAAAACAATTTTTCTTTAAAAAACAACACGTAAAAATTGTGATAACTACAGGTTATAACTATCATGGTATGAACATTAATGAAGGAAGTAGAGTGGATAGTTGCAGAAAATGGACTTGAGAGGGAGCATTTCTTGAAAGGATTTGCTTGTTAGATACTATCAATTTATTTTTTTATCTGTTTATTATCTTCGAGTTATAAGAATTAAATCTCTTCTTAGGTCTTGGTTTGATCATATGTCGATTTTATAAGATTTAGGTGAGGAAGTATGTCCCATGTCGTTTTTCAGATTTAAGAAATCTTGACTTTTGGAGTATCGGTTTAGAGAAATGGTGGCAGTGTAGTGTAGTGGTCATCACTTCGTTGTGAGAGTTTCGCCGCTGTGAGAATGACCTACAACTGGAAGCTTTGAGAAAGAAGTTACGCGAGTTCATGAAAGAGCTACGTGCCACCTGTGGCCTTAGATGTCAAGAGGTGCATGGTGCTATTTGTAGACTTGATAAGGAGGTTGAGTGCGATCTTATTTGTTATGAGATGAGGTGCAGATTGGGTTGTAGAAAATAATCCAAGACGAGGATACAAAGCCTAAAGTGTAGCGGTAACAACAATCCACGCAAAAATTGATTAAAGAGGACAATGGCAACTCTAAATTTTGTCATGCGGTTGCTAGCAGGCGTCGATACAACCTTCTTCATTCGCATCTTGTGTATGTAATTGGGTTGAGGGCATTAGGGATGTTGGAAGTGCTTTGGTGAACCACTTTAGTAATATGAGTTGGAGAGCT
The DNA here is from genome assembly GCA_037367405.1 of Ottelia alismoides. Taxonomy (NCBI): domain Eukaryota; kingdom Viridiplantae; phylum Streptophyta; class Magnoliopsida; order Alismatales; family Hydrocharitaceae; genus Ottelia; species Ottelia alismoides. Next base: position 768,029 of record JAZKJV010010334.1, on the reverse strand, counting down.
AGTTATGGACGTTGAAGGTGGCTTGACACTAGTGCATCTAGGCTGTTATCGAGGCGATGGACTTTTTCTTAAGAGAAAAGAGGGTGTAGTCCCGAGTTCGGACCCATCGCAAAACTAAGCGAGGCAAAGTACTTGATAAGGAGGAGGCTCGAGGGCCTTATGCGGACATTTCTTTGGGGAAGAAGGGGCTCCGCATCGCGGGGCATCCATCTGGTGGCCTGGAAGGAGGTGGCGAAAAGGAAGTGCGACGGTGGGCTCGGGATTCGGAGCCTGGATCTGGTAAATGATGCTCTCATGCTTAAATGGGTCAACAAACTTTGGGGTACCGCCTCTGGCTTCTTCCCCTCTATGCTACGTGATATTCTCTCCATCGGGGTGGACATGTTGCGAGATGCTGACGCTGCGCGTTCTGGGACGCCTTTTTGGAGGGGAATCGCCTCGGCGGCTAGGCGGTTCTCCCATCTGTTCAAGCGGGTGCTGGGTGATGGAAACTCCTTCCTCTTTTGGCACGACGCGTGGGCGGGGGACGCCACTCTCGGTAGCTCCTTCCCTCGCCTCTGTGCCTTGGCGGCGAACTCGGGTGCTTCGGTAGCTTCCGCTTGGGATGGGAGCGGCTGGTTCCCATGCTTTGCGGCAAACCTCTCCGACGATCGCTTCGATGACCTCTTGCGTCTCCTGCACCAGCTTAGGGATGCGCCAACTCCTTCCAGTGGAAGGGATCACTGGATCTGGCGTGGCGGCGCTTTCTCTGCGAGGCGGGCTTTCAAGATCATCTCCCACCAACCAATCTCCGATCGTACCTCTCTTTGCAATGATCTGGGATGGCTGTGGACCTTAAATTTGCCGGAAAAGGTGGCTTTCTTCTTGTGGCTTCTGCGCCGTGGTAGGATATTGACCCGGGATAGGTGTGCTATGTTCTTATCGGGGGATGGCTCCACGGATTGCGTACTGTGCTCCGGCGAGTTGGAGACCTTGCAACATCTGTTCTTCGGTTGTCCGTGCTCTACCTCCATTTGGGAGGGCCTCAATGTATCTTGGGTGGACGTTTCTTCGGCCGAATCTTTCTGGATCACCTTGCGCTCTCGTGCGGATCGTCAAAGACGGGAGCTGCTCCGCCCCCTTGCTTGCATCTGGGCCTTATGGCTCGCTAGAAACGCCAAGATCTTCAGGGGCCAAAGATTTTACAGGGAAAACGTTTTCGCGCATGTGGATTTACTTTTGAATGAGTGGTTGCTGCGGTGACGCTATAGTCGGGTGTGGGGTCTGGGACTGTGGACTGTGTTTTAGACAGGGATCCTCTTGATCCCGGGTGCTTGGCATCACATTGTACCTCTCTCCCCATCTCCCTCTTCTCGCTTTTTAATAAAATTGGGGCGAACACCACCACGTGTCTCCCCCGAACCTTTCTGTGTTCAAAAAAAAAGTACTTGATAAGAGTTTTGAGTGAACAATGTCAAAGTTGCGATTTTGAATCTAAATGATGATGCCCCCCGGCTTTGATGATTTAGGGATTTTCTTTTTCAGCGAACTGTGGGGTGTTGCCATGATGACATCGTGGCTTTGGTTGAAGAGTTTGTTGCTAGAAATCTAGGTTTGATAGGATCATTGGGGCCCTTCATTTCCTTATTTCCAAGAGGTGTTCTCTAAGCGAGTGGAAGATTTGTGGCCTATTTCTCTTTTTAATGCTTTATAATTCATTGTGGTGAAGGTGTTTACCAACACATTGCGACTTATGATTGATGATGTTTTTCCTCGAGTTCAAATGACTTTTATTCCTGAGAGGCATGTGATGCATAACATGGGAATGACTATGGAATTTATAGCAGATTGAAAGCGTAGGCATGTAAAAGGGATCTTTGAAAGTGACGGATTTGTCCAAGCATACAATTTTGTTGATTAGTGTTTCCTTTAGGCTTCTACGGTGAAAGGAGGTTTTTTAATTTCTAGATTGCTAGGACGAAGCATTACACAATTATTGCATCACACTCGTTGGTTAACGGATGAACTGGGGTTGTCTTTTTCTTATGGGGGCGGGGGGGGGGGTCCCATTGACCCATTCTGATTGTTGATGTGCTCGTGATCATGGTTGGACAAGCTATGTAGAGGGACAATATATCCAAGTTTCGAAATATCGATATCAATATCATATTGATCCTCTCGGAAAAGGATATATCGGAATATATTGACAATATTGATGTAAATCGCGAAAATGGTGCGAAAAGGTGATTTTTCACGTATTGAGATCATCATAGTTATTAAAACAATAAATAACATACAAATACACACTTATATGCAAGAATGATGTGTATTTAACACACCAATACTCATTTTATCGCACATATCGCTGACTGTCAATGCTGACGATTGACCGCTGATTGCTAAGAGGTATTGGAAAATAATGATGAAATTCAAACAAAAACAACTTAGAGATATAAAGGACATGTATTTAACACATTATGTTTATATTACATCACATATTATGCATAAACAAGATGTTGAGCTATATCAGAAGTCAAACAAACAAGCAAATGAGCACAATACCGTATAGTTTTATAGAACATAATTTATAATAATAATATTTTTGAATGCAAGAAGATGAATTGAAATCGATTGGAAACAAAACTTTTCTAATGGAACTAAAGAAAATTACTATTAATTGGAGCATGTCATGAGTCTTTGTTTACATATCATTTCATTACTAATAGTTTCCAACTTACTAATAACAATTGGAGTATATATTCTAGACATGCGGTTCTAACTTAATCAACATTAAGGTTGTTTCTTCTCCATTGCCAAGGGGGGGGGGTTAGGTCCACCGACTGAAGAATCATTGTATGCACCTCACCTGTGGCACCATACCCTATAAGATTGGGGTCTCACAACCCGATTAGTGAGCATGGGGGTGGGGGGTCTAGGGGGAGAAGGTGCGCTCCCCTTGCGGGGTGCAGGGACATCGCTCCCTACCTGGCACAAAATATATAAATCATTATGTGTTTTAATACTAGGAGTAGCTAAATAAGTAGTGAAATCAAGCTTACGTGAGTACTATCATTGATATACGTATATATCGGCGATATTGGTCGATGTTCGAGAAAGTTTGTACTGAAAAGTATTAATTTTGAGCAATAAGGCGATATATCACCTATATCTCGCGAGATATTGGCCAATATCTTGGAAAAGGGTATACATATGTATTTTCGGTACCTCCATCTGATCGATACCAATATGCTGGTGATATATCACTGATATTTCACAATTTATTAAACATTGATTACATGTAATATCTTTTTAATGACACCTCAATTCCGATTTAGCAATATCAAGGTTGCAAAAGTCGGTAGTCGGTGCTCGGTTATGGATGTTGACTAAGGATTAAACGACAATCATTTGGCCAAATGGATTTACTCAGACTTTAGTTGGTTTTATATTTTTTACTATTTGAAATATATAAATCATTTTATGTACATATAGTCTGTTGACGCATATTGAGTTATTGTATCTCTTTGTTATTTCTTTTTCTTATTACTCCCTTTATGTAATTTACCCATAGGCTACTCTCCTATATAAGAGAGCCTAGGGCTATGGAATAGAATTATCTCATTCACGTTTCCCAACATGGTATCAGAGCGACGGTCCTAGACCGGAGTTCTCGAAACCTAACCCTAACCCTAACCCCACCCGCCGGCCTCTCTTCTTCCTCTCTCCCTCGAGTCGGCGCCGCCTAGCCGATCAGCCACCATCTCCGCGCAGGCGACGCCGCATCGACTCCAGCGCCTGTGCGCCTGTGCGCACATCTCGCGCCTGTGTGCGCGCATCTTGCGCATCATCGGCGCCTCTGCCCGCATCGCGCACGCTCGCGCATAGTTTCGTACGCCTGTGCGTGCATCGCCGCACGCCTACGCGCATAAGTCTTGCGCCTCTACTCGCGCAGCACCGTGCGCACCATCCCCGTGCAACTGTGCGCACCATTACGTGCACAGTTGCGCGCTCCAGTGCGCGTGTGATTCTCCAGAAACGCGCTCCAGTACGCGCGTGACACTCCAGGTGCGTGCGCGCGTGCCCCTCGCACGTGCTTACGTGCCCTAAGTCCCAAAACCCTAGGGCACAGATTCGGAACTATATGGGGTTAGTTGCCTGAAGTCTACACGCGCAACTAATCCCGGTTATGTCATTGTAGACAAAGATTATTTCTCTTTCAGTCGCTCCAGTCTTCCGTTTCCAGTATGTCGGACAGCAAGGCAGATATCCCGTCCATTGGCGCATTTCGTGGTCCAGCGCCTATTGTCAAAATGGATGGTACGAACTATGAACTGTGGGCAATGCAGTTCATGAGCATGATGAAGTCTACAGGTAAGAAGCACATTCTTACCGAGCCAGAGCCTGCAGAGAAGACTGGAGTTCATGCCTCTTGGGAGGCCGATGATGCATATGCCAAGGTGTGGCTATCCGGTACATTGGCTATTGAAATTGCCAATGACATCTTACATCAACCCACGGCTAAAGACATGTGGGATATCCTGGCAGCAACATATTCTCAGGCGAAAAATGAGACGAAGATCCTGCAGCTACAACATGACATATTCACAATAAAGCAGAACGGCCGTCCTTTACATTCTCTCTATACATCATTGAGAGGGATGTTTGAGAAGCTCTACAGCTTCATGCCTCTTACCGCCACGCCAGAACAGCAGAAGACATACAGGAATGCGACGATGGTGGGTGTGTTTCTCGCTGCACTTGATCCAGAGTATGAGGCCGCACGTTCACAGATTTTGGCGGACTCGACTATTCCTCCCATGGAGGAGGCTTTTCACAGATTGAGTAGGATCACTGTACCTTCAGCAGCTGCTAGTCAGAATCCCTCAGCCATGGCGGCCAACAGAGGCCGTGGTTCTCATTACCAGGGTCGTGGACGTACTCCCCGTGGAAGGGGTGGCCGCACTAGGCCAACATGCTCATATTGTCACAGAGTCGGCCATACTGAAGACACATGCTACTCAAAGCATGGATTTCCTGCATCCGCACGAGCCGCTGAGCAGATAGAGCCTCCGTCTGCAGCTACACTGGATCAACGATTTGATGATCTGGTTGCCCGTCTCAGGGGCATTATCCCACCATCTGGCCCAGCACCGTCGACAGAGAGTCATACTGATGCTGCTGCTTCTGCTTCTGCCTCTACGAGTACTTCAGGTAGTACACTTGCACTCCACAGTAGTAGATCTGACACATTGCCATGGATCATGGACTCTGGCGGTACACATCATCTATGTGGCGACCAGAGCCTACTTACAGGATACACTCAGATTCCTCCAGGACGGACAGTAGTTATTGCCAATGGCACGCATTCTCCTATCACGGGTCAGGGGGAGATTAGACTGACGTCTTCCATGCAGCTCAAGAATGTTTTGCATGCACCGCATTTTTCTATGAATCTGTTGTCAATTAGTCAGATTACGAAGGATCTTCATTGTCGAGCTATTTTTGATTCATCTTCATTGATTTTTCAGGACATCCGTACGGGCAACGTGATTGGTCATGGCTATGAGCAAGGAGGCCTTTATCGTCTGAACCAGACCCCATTTGCCGGAATCACAGCTTCTCCCGCAGAACAAGTATCACCTCTCCTGTGGCATCTGCGTTTTGGTCATTTACCGCTTCAGAAGTTGCGTCTAGTCCTACCTTATAGTTTTTTTCACACACCTATCCAGTGTGAGGCGTGTCAGTTGGGAAAACATCACAGGTCATCTTTTCCCAGTAGTCAAGGTCGGAGTAGTAACTCCAAGTTTGAGTTGTTTCATGTTGACGTCTGGGGTCCGAGTCGTGTTCCCGATCATCAGGGGCACAGGTTTTATATTGTATTTGTGGATGATTTTTCTAGAGCATCATGGGTTTTTCTAATGAAAAATAAGTCTGAAGCAAGAAATATTATTATTCACTTTCTAAATGAGATTCAGAATGTTTTTTCCACAACTGTCAAAATTATGAGAAGTGACAATGCCTTAGAGTTGTGCACCAACAATCTAGCCAACTACTACTCCTCTAAAGGAATTATACACCAAACATCCTGCGCTCATACGTCTCAACAAAATGGGGTTGCAGAAAGGAAACATCGTCACCTACTTGATGTCACAAGGTCACTTCTTATTCAGAGTCATGTTCCGTACTCCTACTGGGGTGATGCCGTCCTCACTGCATGCTATCTTATCAATCGTATGCCCTCGTCTGTCTTGAATGAACAGGTTCCCTTTTCACTTATTTATCCTGATAAGGATCTGTTCATTCTTACCCCTCGTGTGTTTGGGTCTGTTGCCTTTGTCCACCAGTTGTCGCCTGGTTCTGACAAGCTCTCTCCTAGGGCTGTCAAGTGCGTCTTTGTGGGGTACTCCAGAACTCAAAAGGGGTACATGTGTTTTGACCCTGTGCGTCGGCGGTATATGATCAGTGCAGATGTTACATTTTTTGAATCCATTATGTATTTTTCAGAATCCGGAAAGATGCAGCCACCACCTATATCTCCTGATATAGTATTCATGGCACCACCAACATCACCACCATCATCACCACCACCATCACCGCCACCACCACCACCATCTACAGTATCCCCTTTACCATTCCATTACACCCGCAGGCCGCATACAGCTCATGGTCCTGACCAGTCAACTAGCTCGCCTATGGTATGTAATGAAATTATTAATGTTGATGGATCTAACGACATTTCTCAGCAGGATGCATTATAGGAGCATGGTGATAATCTGGATATTCCAATCGCTCTACGCAAACAAAAGAGAAGCTGTGCCAAGTATCCAATATCAGCCGCGGTGTCTTTTGAGAGGCTATCTGGACATTTCAGGACGTTTGCATTGGCACTTTCAGCTACAGACATTCCACGGACCCACCATGAGGCTTTACAGGACTCAAGATGGCGGCTAGCAATGGAGGAAGAGATGGCGGCACTTCAGTCTAGAGGAACATGGAGTTTGGTTACTATACCTCCAGATGTCAGCCCGGTGAGTTGTAAATGGGTGTTTACAGTTAAACACAATGCAGATGGCTCCATTGACAGGTACAAGGCACGATTAGTTGCACGGGGATTCACACAGACATATGGGGTAGATTACCTTGACACGTTCTCCCCTGTGGCTCGTCATTCTACTCTGCGGATCCTCTTATCAGTTGCAGTTACTAAAGACTGGCCACTCTATCAACTGGATGTGAAGAATGCATTTCTGTATGGAGACTTGCAGGAGGAAGTTTATATGCAACAGCCACCTGGTTTTGCTGTTAAGGGGGAGTGTTCCAAGGTTTGCAGATTACATAAGGCCATCTATGGCCTTAAGCAGAGCCCCAGAGCATGGTTCCAGAAGCTGTCAGACCTCTTTGAGAAACAAGGATATAAACGCTCCAATGCTGATCATTCCTTGTTTGTACAGAAGACGACAAGAGGTATTGTTGTCATCATGGTTTATGTTGATGATATCTTGATTACAGGTGATGATGACCAGGGCATTAAGCAGGCAAAGGAAAGGCTGGGGACCGAGTTTGTCATCAAGGACCTGGGAGTCCTTAGATATTTTCTGGGGCTGGAGTTTGCCAGAAATCCGTATGGATTAGTCATGTCACAGAGGAAGTATGTTACAGATCTACTGAGTGAGACAGGTATGCTAGGGTGTCGACCTGCTACGACACCAATGGACCCCAGCATGAAGCTGTATGATGATGACACAGAGGAGGTTGATAGGAGAAGATATAGAGAACTGGTAGGCAAATTGTTATATGTCACGGTCACTAGGCCAGATATATTATTTGCAGTGAGCCGTGTGAGCCAGTTTATGGAGCAGCCACGCCAAGTGCATATGGATGCAATAAATATGATACTTAGATATCTCAAATCTTCTCCAGGTAAAGGTCTGCTATTCAAGAAAGGAAAAGGGATTTCTATCTCAGCGTGCGCAGATGCAGACTATGCAGGATGTCCTAAGGATAGAAAGTCCACCTCAGGGTATGCTGTCTATGTTGGAGATGCCCTAGTCTCATGGAGGAGCAAGAAACAAACTGTGGTAGCTAGATCTAGTGCTGAATCCGAATATAGGGCTATGGCCCATGCTACTACAGAGATGATGTGGGTGAAAGCGGTGATGACAGATTTATGTTTAGATGTACCACTTCCTATGAACTTGGAATGCGATAATCAGGCTGCTTTGTTCATTGCAAACAACCCTGCATTCCATGAGCGGACCAAGCATATTGAGGTGGATTGTCACTTCATACGTGATATGATTCAGAAAGGGTTCATTGCCACATCTCATGTTACTTCAGAGAACCAGACTGCAGATATATTCACCAAGGCATTGTTACGAGGTCCATTTCAGAAGTGTGCTTCCAAGCTGAGCATGATTGACATCTATGCTCCATCTTGAGGGGGAGTGTTGACGCATATTGAGTTATTGTATCTCTTTGTTATTTCTTTTTCTTGTTATTCCCTTTATGTAATTTACCCATAGGCTACTCTCCTATATAAGAGAGCCTAGGGCTATGGAATAGAATTATCTCATTCACGTTTCCCAACATAGTCTTATATATTTACTTAAATTTGTACATTTTCTATACTATCATAATGAAATAAAAGAAGTTACCGAAACAATTGAATATTAAGCATCTTAGATTAAGTTTGTTTTTAAACAAAACAGAAAAATGGGTCACAGAAATCTAACTTATCTGTTGTAATTATGGCATTCATGTGCAGTGTTCTTTTCTGTAGAAATCTAACAGTCTTTCCATGTTAATTTGGAAGGGCATTTGCTCTGTCCTTCTTCCTGTGCATATGTGCCCTGTTGTGAGGGATGGCTGTTCTTTTAGGATCTTGTCTAATGGCTGGTCTGGAGGGCGGGCCTATTTACAACTGTTTCCCAAGATTGTTTGCTCTAGGATCTAGCTTTATATTGTGACATGTTGCTCTTTGATGCGTGGCTTGATGGTATCTGGCTACCTATTTTCAGTGTTACATTCTTTGAGCAGAGACTCATGTAGTTCTTGGAGTTGATCATGGTTCAGGAAAGCGGTATGCGTATGCGTTCGGACTGGTCACCGAATGCTGATTAAGCGGTATGCAGGGGCATATGCGGGGTATATGCAGTTCTAAGCGGTTTTCTAATTTTTAATTTAAAAATAAAAAATATCTATGAATAACATTACCAATGAAGTTATGTATCTAAGTGGAGTTAAAGAAGATCTAAGAAAAATGGTTCATGTTAGATGGGTGTGCATATATACTTTTAATTGCATCATATTTAATCACAAAAAAATATTTACCATAAAAACTTCACATTATATGATTCGTAATAACAAAACTTCAATACACATACATGCACTACATGAGCAAAACCTCAATCGGCATATACAAAAAATATTCGACGATACATTGCATATACTCGTGAAAATAATACATGAGAAAAAAATAAAACATTGCATATACATAATGGTATAATGCATTGCAATTGTATGGAAATGCATGTCATATTCTAACAATTGAATGAAGAGGTAAAGTTACAGAATTAAGGACTTAAATGAAAAGATTGAAAAGTTGGAGCTGCTAGAGCAGTATGCGGGGCATATGCGGGATATGCGGGGCATATGCGGGCCACATATGCGAGGAGGGCGCATAATGCACTGATTCAAGTAATCGGTGCGGTCTACACGCCGCACGGGCATATGCGGCCGCATATGCGGCCGGTGCGGTCGATTTAGTGAACACTGGAGTTGTTGGAGCAGCTTAGCCTCATTGCGGGACCTTATGTTGACAAATATTATTGGGTTTGGTGTGATTGCACATTCTTTGTGAAGAAAGCGTACATGGCTATTTGATTTCTACTGTGTTTAACTTTGGTGAAATGCAATGTGATTTTAAGTTGGAATCTGAGGGTGCCATCGAAGTTCAAGCTTTTCCTTTTGGATTCTGAGAAGGAAGAGAGTAACAACCAAGACGTGTAGGGCTAAGTTTGCCACTATTGTCGATGATTGTGAGGCCCGCTCCCGCAGATCTGGAATACCCGTTTACATATCGCCCGTAGTATCATGTTCGCTAAAGATCACATTAAAGTACTGAAAATTTGGGGTTTTTTTTTTCGAATGACATTCATAAATTAACTAATAAACCACAAAACTACAGTATGTCACAATTATATTGCATAAATTTCCATGACACTTAACATGTAACAACAGAAATTGCATTATGTACATGCATCCCAATTTTATCAGAAGAGAAATAAAAACATAAATATCTTGAACAAACTATAGTGTGCGTACTTGATAATTGTAACTGCAGAAGCTGATGTTCAACTCTCCCAATACAACGGTGCAGGTATTTTGCCTGCAATCCATGGAATAGGGAGAAAAGAACATCAACAAATGTTGAGCACATCTAATTAATTAAAAATAACAGGAAATTTAGTGGTTCAAAAAGAAAGCAAGTAAATAGGGCTTGGAAATTAAAATTTAGAGCTACTTGCATTGAAACAAGTATTCAAGTTGTTGGTATGTAAAACCCCATTCTACTCATCCTACACTTATTACCCATATTAATCATTTATATACAAATATCATATGGTCCATATTTTTTTTGATAAGTCATTGCCTTTCTATTAATTATAATATATGTTTGATGGGTCTTGAGAATGTGAATGATGGGTCTCTGATATGATCATTATCTCTATTAATTGCTTATAATGATGTTTAAGAATCTTGTGGATTGATCATAGTAAGAGTATATGATGGATCTGTGGTTTTGATTCTTTTCTTGTTGATTTTCTCAGGTTTAGTGGATAGTCTGTGATCTTGGTCTGGGTAAGACCTCACACTATGACTCTAAGGTAGTAAGGAAGCCTTAGGGTTGGGGTGCCTCTGTAGGCATGCGGTGGAGTAAAATGCATCCTAACTAAGTTTCCAACACGTCCACTAGCTTTTTCAAACAACTGTGGTAGTAGCTTGTAGTCTGATAAGGATGATTTTCATAAACTGGTCTTTTCTCTTCGTCAGGAATTACTGCCGGAAGAGTAACTAGTTTAATGGAAACTAAACTCAACTACAACGAACTCAACTGTGACCAAGCTCCCATGTAACCAGTTCAACTGTAATTCAACTTTAGCCAAACTCAACTGTGACTCAATCCAATCTCAAATGTAACTTTTCCAGATTCAGCTGTAACTGATTCGGATGTAGCCATAGATGATTCAGATATATACATGGATGATTCAGATGTAGCATCGCCAACTCTGCTGGCGAAAAGTAAACAAAACTCAAGCGGTGAGGTAGCCTAAAAAAGGCTCTTCCGTCTCGCCCTCTAAGTGGAAGTGCGGTCCATTAGAGGGATAGGTCTACTCCAAAACTACGCCACTGAGACGGGTGAGAGAGACTCTCCGGAAAAGTCACTCTAAAAGTAAAACCGGCCCGACCGGTACGGGCTAACGAGTTCGAAAAAAACTAAAACCAAGGGTCCTCCAGCCTAGGTACCCTATAGAACAAGGGTCAGCGGAACTGGTCTTTAAAAGAAAACCTGTGGATCCCAGAGAGGTGTAAAAACTGCGAGTGCTCGCGAAAAATCGAGAAAAAGACTAGGATCCTAGACCCGCGCACTAAGCGGCCGCTGCCCTAACTGGGCTTCCTATCTCCCGCCCAGTTGAGGATCACCACACCCTCGTACAGTCAGGTATAAGGGTCACCATGACTGGCACTCATTATTTATCAGTCTTTATTGAATTACTATTGTTGACTTGATTCCTCAATCTTTCTCGATCTCTGTTGTGGATGATTATACAAATCTAGGTCTTTTGTCAAGAACTCAATCAATAGTGACTTATAGTCAATAACATATACTTTAGGATTAATATATGAAATGATCGATCATTATGATCATATTTTGTCATTTCTAAAATTTTGAGATCAGTAGATATTCATTGGATCTGGATCTAAAATTTGATTCGATGTAGACATTCATAATTTAGTGAAATAATTACTTATCTTAATTTTATAAATTACTTGTATGAAAATACGACAATTCTCTCAATTTGAGCATCTATTAACATATGTATCACTAAGCCATTAATGCCTTGTCAGTGACAATAATTCAGATTGTATTCCAATATGGTTAGTTAAGGGAAATGACGCAGACTAAGATAGATGTGTTAGTTTCTAAGGGTATATATAGAAACTCTTATTAATGCCCCTTTGGATGCGTATGTAAGTTGCAATTGGTCTTCAAGCACAACAATAATGATGACAATATATATTTGGCTACCAATGGCCCCATATTAGATGTACGACAAGGACTACTTTGGCGCATTATCCTGTGTAGCCCATTAAGATGTTATGCAGGTTATGTTTTTTTTGTTTTAAATAGGATTATACTAGTCATCGTTTGTAAAGGACTGGGTACTTAATAGCTCGATTCGAAGAAGTCTTCTTATATGGAGATATGCATATAAAGCGAAGATTAAGAATTCTCAAAAGATTTAGGAGGCCATCCATGTCCTTAAGCAGGGTCTCAAAGCACGATTCCACACGTTATCTCAAGAGGTAAAACCTATGCTTGACTTAGTGTTAATCATAAGTTGAGTTTTAAAAATGAATTAAAAACTTGGATGAATCTCTTAAAGGATGCTACCAAATATTGTAAGGAAATCCATCTACCCCTTCCCAATCCCCACATTATATATGCCATTTCTTATTTTATATTTCAGTACTATTTTCTATAATTTCTTTTATTGATGGACACATTTTGTAATTTACCAGATTCCCCTCCTTTATTAAAGAGTGATTACGGTCTCATTGATCAATGAGACATAAGATTTCATAGTATCGTAGGTCCTGTGAATAATTTCCGAACTCTAAGAGCTCTTATTGCTTTCATGATCGATGTAATGGTCTTCAAAGATAGTATTCTTTCTCTTTATAGACTTAATTTTAGTGCCTTGATCCTTCACCCATCGTGGGTTTCTTCTGCATTCTACTTAGACTATGACATCTCCTGATTTCTAC
>JAZKJV010010334.1:0-152500 GCA_037367405.1 Ottelia alismoides | reverse complement strand
CTCTACTCTTTTCTTTTGAAATTGGAAATTTCAATTTTAATTGGCACTACTCTCCCATTATTTACCTCCTCATTTGTTTCAATAACAACCCATTGGCCTCAATAACTATCGAGAATCCTTTTTCACGGTGAAGGATCGAGGGAGCATGGAGATTGACGACGTGGTTGGAGTCGCGATCGAGCAAACATAACTTGAAAGTGTTTGATTCGAATTTGAGGTGTGTATCAGTTTAGGATTGCATGTAAATAAAGTTCAAATCCGAGATACAAGTTATAAATATATGCATATGTTTCGTAGGATCATCATACATACAATGACTTGATTTTGAACAAGATATCCAAATGTATGTGTCAAACTCGTAGAACCATTACTCGAATCACGACCACCTTAAGTCAAAATAAAGTACACGAACTCGTTTTGATTTCATTAAACATTGATGTATTTCAAAAAAAAAAAACTTCTGTCAATGTTTTTATCATCTCCGGAAGCATGTCGTTAAATCCAAGATTGGCATTTGGAATGGGTGATGTTGGAAATTCATTTCTTCCTCTAATGTTTGCTCATATAGAGGCACAATGCACATTGACTTGCAAGCTAGTGATCATAACAATCGTAGCATTTTATTTTCTTAAATATGGTAATAGCATATGTCATATTAATAAATAGAATGGATATTGATTGAGGTTAGACTTGGAGAGTCTAAAAATACGTTTGTTTTCTTTAAGATTGTGAGCATCCATTTCACCTTAAAGAGTATGGAATATGAATATTTTACTGTCACATTTGTTACCTGCATATTAATTCTTGCTACGGGGATTAGATTTGTTTTGATATTAAGCAGAATCAATGAATTGATCGTAGAAAAGAAATATATGTGAAAAATCTAAATAAAGTTAACATGGACCACATATACTATATATGTGAGTTCCTGTTTAACATAATAACTATATCTCTCTCCTTATTCTAAATCCCAGAGATACATTTCATAGGAATTCTTTTGATTACAGTCTCTAGAGATAATCAAATGATAGTGATTGTATATTTGTATGTTCTATATTAATTAAAGTCATCAATATTCCATTAATCAGTACCAAATCTTGATAAGATATCAAGCATAGTTATTAATAATGCTTTAAGGTCAAGAAATCTAGAAATTAAGATGTTGGCGACTCGAATAAAGGAGAGTTATTCTCATCATTATGAAAAGTTTTCATTGGAGGAAGGAAAAGAATATGTATATGTGTATATAACTACTGGATGGAAAAGAAAATACTATTACAAGAATTAGAATTCCCATAAGATGAATAAGAACACTATAATGGTAAGCGAAGCTAAATGCTACATCTAATAGTGGAGTCGCATCTAGAGTTCAATTATCGTGGGCCTAAAAGGGCCAACGCCTTCCAAGAGCGTACAATTCAAGTAAACGATCAAGGCAAAAGATAAGTTCTCTACAATTGTCGCTACACGATCATGTATGTTATGATCATGGACCGCTAGTGCCAACAGTAAAGCCACCAAAACCATCTAAAGATCTAATAATAAAGACAACTCTAAACACCGAATAAGTTGAAGGCTAATGCGCAATGATAGCAATGTTAATGCATATATGTAAAGGCTATGATTTCAAGGTCACATGTGCAATTGATGCAATGTTAAGGTATATATACAAATGTTATGAAAAGTCATGCAAGAAATTGGTTTAAGAAAAGTGGCGATGACATGCAAAGTCATCTTAAAGGGGCTAACATGCAAAGTGAAATATATGATAAAGAAAACATATATATGCCTTGAATCTTATGAAATATGCCCCACACGACCAAAAATCATATATATTCTTATGCATATTACATATGTATACCCATGGTTAGACATATAAATATTTTTTCCATGAAAACTCAAGTAAATGAAACACAATGGGTTGAAAAATCATTAGGCTCATGAAAAAATATTTATCAATTTCAAGTGAAGAACATGGCTGATCGAATGCCCAGGATCATGCGATGGACTCATCAGGATTCTCGATGTGGTATGATCCAATGCATGAAGATTTTGAGGATATTTATATACCGACAAGAACAAACCATATGCTACTCTATTTTGTAGTTCATTTTGCCAATTTACCCAATGGAACTCACATTGAATGATTTTTTTATAGACTATTTGAGAGTGGTTTTTTATACTCATTGATTACCATGCATATCAGTCGTGTCAATTTAAGTTGTATACTTCACATCATATGCAGAGATGAACCAACTTTCTACGTATTAACCACTCAATAAACAACTCCAAATTCAATGTGACTGCTGATGTGTCATGCTGTATTAGTATCAGTTGGGTTTTGAGAATCATTTTCCTATGCTTAATTGCAACATCATAACTCCAAGTACAGCAGTCCACGTACGCCAAATGCCAACCATTACTGTCGATACTGACAAACATAGCACCCATAATTCTCAGGAACCCTCCATGCACAGCAGAAACCACCCCTACTGGTCCTCTTATTTCAATATAGTAATGGTAGTGGACAGAGTTTAACTGAAACTTTAGTCATAAAAAAAGTATAGAATAATCTGTAACCGATTCTTTAGTCAATACAAGAGCATACTAAAAACATAGTTAAAGCCTCACGAAAATGACAATATAAAAAATGAGATATTTTTTTCCCAGTATACCAGAGCATACTAAAAAATTGTTGAAGCCTCAAGAAAATGATAGAAATAAAAAATGAGAAAAACTATTTCCCATGGACACCTATTTTCTGGCACCACTACGTGGGGGAGGGCTCAATGGAAACAAAGACCTCATTCAATGCTAGCCTGCTAAGCAAGTCCTTTAACAAAAGAAAAGACCACAAATAAGGGTTGATTCTAATAAATCCAGCTAAGAGGAAGTAGAAAACCCGCCACACATTTTTTGACATTTTAACATCCAGCAACGTGTCACCCAGACGATTCCCCTCGCATGAGCACGCGCTTGACTGACATATCAAACCGATGCCAGTCATGCTTCAAATGTCTTTACCAAAGACCTGGCAATTTTGAAAGTTAAGAGTTGGATGAACAAAAACTGAGGGACTCGTAACTGTCTCCATAGACATCATTACCATTCAATTATCTGAAACATACACATTCCATCAATCCAGTACTGATCAGTGATTCCATATCATTTACAAAAACCCTAGCTGCAATTTGTTAAGTTGTCAATGCTTATTTCCTGTAGATTAATTTGTTTTGTGGAACCATGCTCCCTCATGGCGCCATATTACATGCATCAAACAATGACCGACTTAGCAAGATGGAGATCGAGGCCCAGCTGCGACGAAAGTTGTGGGGAACCAGCATTCACATATTACAAATATATAGATAAAGAACAAATAATGAATAGATCAGAGAGAAAGGGCAATACTATCCATTAATTTGTCATTTTGAACTCTGCCACTCTGTGCATCATCACTGGAGGTTATGGAATGATGCAAGCCTTCCCTCTTGCAACTAACGTATCGCTGGCTGGACATGCAAAACTCATTTAGCATAAGTAAGAGGCTCAAAACCGAAGATCAGCATTTGATTCAAACTCCGAAAACTTCTGAATTGGCCCAAAATCATCCCCAGACAGCCTCTTTGAAATATTAGTTCTTTGTACCAATCGAACCAAGGATTGCACGACCTCAGACATAGGTGGGCGGAACTCCGGTTGAGGCTAGAAAAGAAAGTTATTTGGAATAAGCATGTGTAACCATACTACAAATAAAGCATCCTTCATGGAAGAACATCAAGAAAAATAATAATATATAATACCACTACTGCCATCTGAAGCATGTTAATTCCCTTGAATGAGATAGATAAGGGAACTCATCTACACATATTAAGAAATAGAATGACTATAGTTTTACATTATCTTCATGACAAATTGAGTGATAGAAGTTAAAAGTTGTCTCAAACCAAAATAAAATGCATAAAGCAGTAGCCTGGAAATTTATTTGTAGGTTCGACTTGGTTCTTAATAAAGAACCAGAATGGGTACTTAAAATATTACTTCACGGTGGTTCATCTGGGAGTTCATGTGGACCTGTATGTCTAACACTGCGTTATTTGTTTTACTAGAGAAGAAATAATTTGTCCAACGGGATTCTTACAGAGTGTTGTGGCTTCATGCGACTTCATGCAACCGCAAACCACAGAAACTCAAGATTGGCTGCAGATCTTTTCTTTAATTACATATTTAATTTCAGCCAAACTAAGAGAAAATAAAAGGAAAATATTTTTTAAGGGAAAAATAGAGTATGATGTCGAGGAGACGCCTGCCCTTAAGCTTTTATATATTCACAGTAACAATAGTTACACAAACCAAAAAAATTTTAGGGTTTCTACATGCTCGATTGCATTCTCCAAATACATATGTTCATCCTCGAATATAGATCCATTCCACTTAAGCAACAAAAACCATAGAAAAGCCGCCACTGGGATCTTGGTTGGGCTACATCCATGGCCTAGGGCATATGGGGAGACCCAGAAACCAGCCCAACTAGATGTATAAATCCCATCAACAAGTGTCGCTGCCCACACCTCCTTTGCAACAGCACACCTAAAAAACAACTGCTCAACACTCTTCTCTAATCCTCTTCCACCAAACAACACTCACATGTGCCATCACAACAAGGAAAGAAGCTCACTCTTCCACCAAACAATTCTCACATGGGCCACCTCTAAGTAACCAAGTAAAAATGCAGACCCGCTACGGAACCTTCCATATCCAATGTCAACAAAATGACCAGAAGCCACTGTTGGATCAAAAACCTTCAACGAGTAGAAAGTCATATATACCTTCCGTGCTGTGAAATGCCCCTCAGCCTAGGATTTGGCACTCTCCAGAAGCTGTAAAAGCTCCACAATACACTGATCCGATTAGGTAGAGTGAAAAAGAGGGAGCCAACTGCAACCCTCCCAACACTCTCACAAAAGAACCTACATCAAATGTCGGGGCAAAAAGTCTTGGGTAAAGTACACATACAACACCTCGTCCAATCCAATCGTCAGACCAAAAATGGTATCCACAATCATCACCAATAATGGGCCTCATTAACGACATCACATGAGGAAGCACAGAGCAGATCCCCTTCTTGAAATCGGAAGGCAAAGGAACAACAACTACTGGTGAAAAGGGGTCAAGAGATGCCGCATGCATCAAGTGCAGTGCCTTCGTCTGGAAGGGGACATGCTCGCCTCCACTAGGATCTGGAGGGAGCGTTGCTGGATGGCGAGGTGGCTTGGAGGGTGAATCGGAGGAGATCGCTGTCTGTGTTCTGGAACCCTAGATGGCGACTGCTAGATGAGTCTCTCGCACCACCTGTGCGAGAGGATGACGAGGGCTATCGTCTTGCTACATGGATCTTGAGGAGATGCGGCTAGGGCTTGAATAGAGGCTAGGGCTGCCGCCTACGGCCTTCGCCGCCTGGCTATGAACAAGATGGCGGCTAGGGTTGATCGGATGTGCGCTTCAGATCTTGAAAACTCCAGAACTTGAACAAGAATCCCGTGAAAAAAATGTTGTGACCTCAGAATTAGGATTAAGGTTTCCAAAGAACCCTAGAAATCAAACTGTAGAACCTCCTTAGATGAAGCACAACTCTTGAAGGCAGAAATAATCTTCACAAACAAATCTTCACCATCATATCGAATATTGAACAGAAATAAGAAAAACATGAAACCTCGAGAATCAAACCCACTCTAATACCATGTTAGAAAATAGGTATAAGGAAGTGTATCGAAATAAAAGAATAAAAATATGAAGAACACATGGATTTAACGTGGAACCCTACTCCTCAAGGAGCGGGATGAAACCACGGGAGAACGTCTCAGTGGGCTATGGCTTTTCTCATATGAATACAATGGGTGTGGGGGTCTAATATATAGCCCCCACTGAGTCTCCACATCTCCAAACTGGTAGATGTGGGACTAAAGACTGGATGGGGTAAATGGATCCTGGAGAGATCCATTTACCCATCTCTCTCATAGATGACACACAACACAACCAAATACTCCAACAAGCATGATAGACATATGCTCTAACTTGGAAGGGAGTGTTGAGATATTTACATCATTGTATATTTATTTCTTATTTCTATTTATTTCATGTACCTCTCGAGTTATTTACCCAGGGCTTTTCTCCTATATAAGAGAGCCCTAGAGTCTCTCTAATGAAACATATTCTATTCTTTTCCCAATAATATATGCAGTATTCTTGTTGTTGCATGACTCATCACTAATTCCCGCTAATAGTAGCAACTTCACCTATGGGCAACCCTTTTCCTTCTGATACTCATAGGTGTAGCCCCATCTCTTGGATATCTCCCTCGAATATTAAAGGAAATCCACTTTGATACCATTTGTAACCTCTTGAGCTTAGACCCGATCCATTATCAAAGAATATTGGTATGGATATCTTGTTGGGTTAAAGCCCAAATGGACCCAACTACAATCACTCAAAATGCTTGAGTTTAAGTTGTTAAGTAGTAGGCCTCCATTTATATAACTCAGTCATTACTCCAATGGGTACTCTCTTAAGGTGTTACAGAATGTGAAGCTTCCCCTGTCATCCGACTAACATCTAGAATTTTCGTGATCATCTGACATAATTGGTCTCATCTAATTGGAAGATCTCATTATCGAATGGATTCCTCATGCTTGCCCCTATCAGTCTCCAGTGACGTTACATTGAATTTGGAACTTCCAAACATCTTCTCCTATGGAAGATTCGTATCAGAGTTAGACTAAAAAATCAATTATCATGCAGATCATGACCGAGGCACATTAGGTCCTATAAGACACATATAGAGAAGATGTGGGAGACTACAAGCCACACGAGGAGATGATGGGTTGTGTGATTGCAATGACGGTGAATCCTACATCTGACACCGAGCCATGCAGTGAGCCCCACAATTAGTGGTCAGCCACTTGTGGCAGTGGAAACCCCTACATCATCGGAGGCAATGAAGAAGAAGAAGGGACCGCTGGCGAGGGACACAGAGGTAAAAAGCAGCAGTCTAGGGTCATCAGAACGATGCTATGTGAATAGAATATTTTGATATATTGAAATATTAGCCCAATGCATATTTATATCAAGAAAGACTAGGATTACGATGAGCACAAAAGAAATGCCTAAAGGGGTGGGACTCAATTCCTCACACTCAAACCCTGACATTACCCATGCATAAGATACTAATATTTGTAAGCTAAAAAAATGCAGGTATATCGTGCAGTCAATAAATATTAGGATCTAGATGTAAATATTACCTGAACACATAAGGAAATTATGTCAGCAAAGCGTGAAAGAGACTTTGCAGGATAAATGCCATTCAATGATGTATCAACCATTTTTGCCAAGGCATCAATGTCGTGAAGTTGAGGGGTGGCCCATTTGACAAGTGACTTTTCAGATACGTCCCTCGAACTGTGCAATTAAAATTACAGGAAAAAAATGTAAAGAAACATCATGATGGCAGTAAATATCAAAACTATATGAAATTTTGGTTGATAAAGGAAAAAGATAAACATGATTGATAAGGAACATGGGAGAACTATCCTTTATTCTTATTTGGTAGAAATTGAAGGATAAACGGCATTATTCAATGTTAAATGAATGGAGTAAAACCGAGATAAATAGTCCTATTCTAAGTTGCCAGTCCAAGGATTAATTCTAGCAAATAAATTGAGAAGAATATTTTTTCGGGTGTGTTTGTATCCTGAAAAGAAACAAGTTTTTTAAAAGGAAACTAACAGGTATAAACAGAAATATGACCTGTCCAATGGCTTTCGGCCAGTCAGCAACTCCAACATCAAAACTCCCAGGCTGTATACATCACTTTTTACAGTATAAACCCCAGACATAGCAAACTCTGGAGCACTGTAACCAAATGAACCTACTGTATCAGTGAAAACCTGCAAAGAATGAAAGGTAAACTCACAGAATAAACAATTGACGATTGATCTTCCAACCCTATAATGTATCTAATACCTGCCGCTCAGCATTGGGTGTCAGCAAGGCCAGACCACAGTCTGAAAGGTGAGGGCTAAGCTCTTCGTCGAGTAGAATGTTTGCAGACTTTATATTTTTATGAATCACTGGTGGCAAGCATACTTCATGCAGATATCTGAAAATCTTGCAGTTTCAATCAAACAAGATATATAACATCAAAGAAGGCATGCACGCAATGGCTATATTGAGGACTCACTCTAAAGCACGTGCAGTGCCAAGTGCAATTTTTACACGTGAATTCCATGTCAGGACCTTGCCATGGTCATCGGTATAATATAATAAATCATGCAATGTTCCATTTACTATATACTCATATACCAAAAGCCGCTGCCCATGCTCGGTGCAGTAACCTAAAAGTGCTGTTATATTCGGATGCCTAAGCCTTGACATATTCGAAATAGCTTCAAGGAAATTGTCCTCCTCTTGTATGGATAGTGCTGCACAATCAATCTTCTTTACAGCTAGAACCTACCTAGAACAAGTCGTCCTGATCAAAATCTGTTCTAGTAAAACAAATAGCAATGAATCGGCATTGAAGGACACAAAGGAGAAATTTGGCAAACATGACAACTAAGGATATCATGGCATAATGATATAATCATTGCACGTGAACAAGAAACAGTTCCATAATGTCTACGGTGTGAGAAAATAAAACTCTTAAAATATAAATGCGGAAGCGAATCAAATCAAGATCAAAATATAAAGAAGAATTTGATTTTACATAGAACCATACTTCTTAAGCATGATGAAAAAAAACGGGAGAACCACCTTAAAGGACTAATATTCTATTCAATTTCTCAAGAGTAACGACGGTGGGGCTCTTTATAGAGCCCTACCAAGACACCAAATTCCAATCACACTAATATGTGGGACTAAACATTACATTCTTCAATACCACCCCTCAAGCTGTAACATGAAATGGTCACCTTGGACAAATACAAGGAATACACTCACTCACACTGATTACGTGACAATATATACAATACCAACTCAATGCATAGTTCTCCTGATTTATGTAGTTTCTGTACAGTATAATGCTTTTATTTCTCTTCCTTCACTTTTTTGGGAGACATGTATATAATGTGATATTTCTTTTTGTTACAAGTAAACTGTATGAAAATTAATGCAAATGAAAAGTTGGTGACATTTCTTGTTGGCTCTGTGGTTGTAATATATTGATTATGAATGTCATTGCAAACGAAAAAAATTTCCCCTCAATTTCAATAAATAATGCGATCAATTGAAAATCTAACATTGCAAGAGCCGTGTAAATGGGTACCCGGATCTGAGGACGTCTCACATCCTCATCCCAAATGGACATTAACTTTGGGGACACAAGGGTAATTAAAAAAAAGCAAGGAAGGAAATGTCATCCTCCACCATATCCTATACCTCCCCATCTATCCCTTCCGCCTTCGTCCCATCCTTTACATCCGACCACCCCTCCCATTCCAGCCCTTACTCCAAAGCATCCTCCGTCGCCGCCTTCCCTCCCCCTCCCCGCCAACCCCTCCCATTACAGCCCCTCCAACCCTTCCTCCTTCGTCGCAGTCCCTCCTCCTACTCCCTGCCATCCCCTCCCAATCTAGCCCCTCCAACCCTTCCTCTGTCACCGCCTCTCCTCCGCCACGAGCTGTACCTACCTCACCTCACCGCTTGCGACCTCCTCCACCCCTTATCCATTCACAATTTATGTAACAACCATAGAGCCAATAACAAGTGTCATCAATTCATATTTCATTAATTTCCATATATTTATATGTAACAAAAGAGACTGCATCATATACATGTATCCCAAAATATAGAAGAGAAAGAAAAGAATTTACATTATCAGATCAAAAACTACAACAAATATACCGTTGGGTATAACAACGGATGCTCAGAATCATCAACCAGCTACTGTGACGCAGACGCTTTACTTGCCAGGAATGCAAGGAACAAAAGAATGTCAACAATTATTTCATACAATCTAGCATATAAAAAAACAAGTAATTTAGTGGTTCCAAAAGAAGACAAGTAGAAAAGCATTGATATTTAAAAATTACAAACTACTTACGTCGAAAATGATTTTCAAAGTGCTCAGTATGTAAAACCCATGTTCACCCATTACTCCATAACCTTCCATATACAGTATTTTTACATGTTAATCAATGACCTATAAGTAGGTTAATGATATTTTTATTATTTTAGAGAACATGTTGATGGATCTTAGTATTAGGAATGATGATCTCTAATTTTATCTCGTTTTCTGTTTGATTTCTCAAGTCTAGTGCATAATCTGTGGTCTTGGTCTGAAGGTGACCTCATACTATGACTCTAAAGCGTAAAGATTATCTAAGGATTGGGGTGCTTCCATAGGCGATGGAGTGTAATGCATCCTAACTAAGTTCCCAACACGTCCACTAGCATATCTTATCATTCGTAATAGTAGTTCTAAGATCTGATTGATTGTCGATATTTAATGATTGATAATGATTAATGATTCTTTATCAAGTTCAATTGTATCCAACTCAACTGTAACTGATCTCAACTCTAACCAAACTCAACTGTAAGCAACTCCACTGTAGCACATCGCCAAGCCTATTGGTTGAATGGTAACCGAAACTCAAGCGATGAGAAAACTTCGTAAGAGACCCTTTTGTCTCGCCCTCTAAATGGAAGTACGATCCAGTAGAGGGATATGTCTACTCCAAAATTACATTACTTATACGGGGGGAAGAGACTCCCCAGAAGAGTCACTCAAAAAACCGGCCAAACTGGTACAAGATAACGAGCTCGTGAGAAAACTAAATCCGAGCGCCTCCAGCCTAGGTACCCTAAAACAAAGGGTCAACGGAACTAGTCAAAAGTCGGGATCCCAACGAGGCGTGAAAACACTGTGAGATCGCGTAAAAATCGTGAAAAGGACTAGGACTGGGATTCTAGATCCATGCATTTGGCAGCCGCTGCCCGAACTGGGCTTCCTATCTCCCGCCTAGTTAAAGGTCACCACGCTCTCATGTGGTTACGTGTAAGGATCATCATGACCGGCATTATTAATTGTCACTGATTCATATTAACCATTTAAGTTCATTGATTATATAGTCATACCTCCACATCTTATATGTGAACTAAACTATCTTGTAAGGGTTATTCCAATTGGACTAAATAGAAAATACTGAAATCCTTAAGTGTGAGCTATCAACTACTAAATCTCTGACCCTTACTATGCACACGAAATCATTGTTTAGGCATCCATTTCTTATCTTTAATTGCAGAAAAGGGCAAGTGATATATGTACATTTGGTAACCATCTGCTCTCATTAATTATCACAACTAATCGCTTTCTTTTCACAAATCACTACATAGTGAAGGATAAACATGGATTGACATGCAATCTGTCAGTTGAATATTTTGAAACATGGAATTATAATAAAATCAAGGTAGACTTATAAATATGGATTGAAACTTTGAAAAGGTGCTGACAGTATGATGAATAAGTAGAACAATAGAAAACAAAGGAAGGGAATTCGAGAGAAATGATCATGATGACGATCCGTATTTATAGAAATTAGAAGTTAAGTGTTTGAGGAACCATAAGAACCTACTAGATCAACAGATCATAATCGTTCATACCATAGGAAACTGCTAGTACAACAAACATTCCATCCGTCATATGACTCTAAAAGAAATAACTTGAATGGCCTAAAATAAAGAAGTAAATCTACCATATATCATATCTAAATCTAATTATTCAAAAGATCATTTAAGAGGTCTCTAATTCCAACCAAGAAAAGATTGTAAATAAAATATTGAAAGGATTACAATTTATATATGACTGGCGTTGAACATCGTTTAAGCTTTAGCAAGAACTAATTGTGATACAGAGACACGCTAATGAAATCACCATTATCTTTGTTAGAATTAAGTCGATAACCATGAGATGGCTGCTTAGTAAACTGTTAAACAACATTAATCATCTTTATGAAAATAAAGTACCTATCAAATAGAACGTCAAAACAATATATCTAAAATGGTAAATTTATAAACCAGATAGAAATTTCAGGGAAGACCGTTTATCCCACTAAATGGCATTGACCTACATATGGAAATGGTTAAAGATCTCTGCCATTGCTACAATATCAATGATCCTATTATCAAACATTCTGAACAAATAATACAAAATCCAAATAGATCAATGTAACTTTCCACCATCAGATCTGTCGTCAAAACACCAATTGCATTGATATATCTGACATGACATCCAGTAATAGCTTGGATTGAGAAAGGGTTAGGTGACTGGACTAACAATTGAGGGAGAGAGATATTTCACCCTTGTTTCGTAGAGAGATCACTAGCAGGGGTAAGATGAACCAATCACAGATTCGTTGATCTAATAGACATTCTTTATATTGCTAGTCAAACAGGTAACCATAACCATTAACACTGACTGATTTGAATTTCTATATATATATATATATATATATATATTGCCCAAATAAAATTGGAAGAAAACATTATCAAAAATTCCATCAAAGTATGTATCAACCACAAGTATGGCAGCAAAAAGGAGGTGCAGGATTGCACCTAAGGATTTGCTCCAAATGAAGAAGAACATGCATGCAGTAGATCTTTGGAGAGGCTATAGCAGTAGCAATATAACCGACTGCAAGGACTCCTGGGGTCTTCCAACTGCAGCAGTAGCTTGGAGAGAGATCAGGGCTCTCTTTCTTTCTTTTAGGAGGGCTGCAGCAGCAGCTTCGAGAGAGAGAGGGAAGGAGCTCTCTTTCTTTCTCTCGACTGGAATTAGAGAGAAATTGGGAGGAAAACAATGGGGGGGTATAGAGAAAAGAGATATAAATAGGGGGAGTGATGCTCTTTGTTTTTGACAAGTGGAAGGACATAAAAAATCAAGTGGACAGAAAGGGGAGAAGCTAGGGTTGGCTATTGAGTCACGGCTCGATGAGCCAGGCTCGGGCTCGGCTCGATAAGGGCTCGTGAGCTTGGCTCATTAAACTATTGAGTCGAGCCCGAGCTAGATTTTTGGGCTCGATAGCTTAACGAGCCGAGCCCTGCTGGGCCCGATAACTCAATAAGGGGCTCCATAAGGAATATATATATATATATATTATATTTGTGAAATTGTAATGATGTTTATTTTTGTATTAGTTTCGCAACATTGTGAATGGTGGACGATGTGTTTATGTGGTTTATGTAACGGTAATGTTGGGTACACTATGTTGTAGTCTTGTAGACTTGGCTTCCTGCACTTTATCTATGTTAATCTAGGTTATAATTAGATAATAATTATTTTTTATTTCTTATAGAATGTTGCAATATATATTATAATTTAACTTTTGTATACAATTCGGATAATGGCCTACTGGTAAGGAAGCCCGTCTTCAAAGAGGAGGTTGCAAGTTTGAACCCTGGTAACAACACTTTTCCACCAAAAAATGCCTATTTTACTTAACGAGCTAGATCAGGCTCGAGCCCAGACCATGCTCGGTAAGGGGCTCATGCTCGATAACGGGCTCGACTGGAGCCTTATCGAGCCCGAGCTGGCTCGATAAGAGGCTCAAGCTCACCGAGCTCGAGCCTGAGCCAGCTCGGATGGGTTCGAACGAGCTCGAGCCCGAGCCCAGCAGAGCTTATAGAGCTTGAGCCCGAGCCAAGGCCTGGCTCAGCTCGTTAGGCTCGATAGCCAGCCCTAGGAGAAGCTGTCTGTTGTTGATCAACAACAGATTTTTTTAAAATCCATTTTCTCTTTATTAATTTAACATACTAAAGTCACCAGCATTCATGCCTCGAATCTCGAATTTCGATGTGCAGTAGCTTGTTTCGATTGTATCTGAACGACGATCAATATGAGTATAATATTCCTATACTTTGGATAGGGTATGAATTTCCAAAATTCTCGAGATGCAGTTTTGATTTGTAACTATTTTTTTTAAATATCAAACAACCTCCGATCGATGAACGGTCAATTTCGTTGGTCTCATGTTGTTGAATCAGATTTTTGGGTGGTCTCGGTTTGTTTTGCGGTTTCTGATTTCGTGTCGCGACTTTTTCTGATCGCATGCATTACGATGCGATCGACTTTTCGTTGATTGCACGGAACGAATTTGATCTACGATCAACAACAGATCGTTCTGGGTTTATTCAATATTAATTGAACATTAATTGACCATGCAGACCCTTAATCAGGTCAGAGTTGTATTAACCGGATCCGGATGTTATAGAGGAGGATGGGGTGAGGAGGTGGGGTTGTTTTCTTGTCATGCCACTCTTAACTACACCATGGTTTGAATAAACCATGGCTTAGTTCAACTCATTGACGACCAAACAAACGGAAGGGCACACGTGACCATTGTAAAAGAAGTCAGGGGTTGATATGATATTCCCAAAAAGAAATGGGTATAACTGATATTGCAATATCTCAGAGGGACACAACTGATAAAACCATTACTTTTTCCTCCTATCTCTTTGGGGGTGAAGTTTGGACATAAATTTCTAGTTGACTTAAGATTTACTCCAAAAAAGCCACGATAAACTTCCTTTTTGAGTGGCCCTCCAAAACTTAATTCCCAGACAAATTGAAAAGGTCAAAACAAAATTACTTAGGCAAATTCCACCAAAAAAATACTCGCGAAAAAACTCCAATATGCATGCATTTGTGGTTTCCCATTCTAGAATAGTATTTATTGGACAATACCAACAAATTAGCTTAACTGCATAGTGTACACTGTCATGCATGGCTAATATTTGAGCAAGTTCAGATGTTCTGCATAAGACTGTTACCATCCGATTTCAGGAGAAACGATGAGCCTACCTTCCCATTGGAAAAGTCTGCCCTGTAAACACGACCAAGAGAACCTTCGCCAATGAGAGATTCCTGACTAAAGCTGTCCGTTGCAATTTGAAGAGTAGCGATAGAGTAAGGCATTGCTGTATTTGGGACTCTAGGCAGCTTCTCGGATCCATTTCTCCAATATGCTTTAGAAATAGATGCTCTTTCTACAGGAGGTAGCTTCAAATGTGTAGAGGGAGGAACACTTTTGGACTGCTCTTGCATGCTTTTATTAATTTGCACTAATTTTGAAAGGAATATTAGAATCAGTAAAGTACATTAGAAAATTGTAAGAAAGGTACATGCGATGCGAAATAGAAATAAAAGCTACACTCTACAAAATGACGTATACATATTAGCAGCATAGTTTTAATAATAACAGCGATAACGAAGCTTTCTCTTTGTAAGGGAACAGTTAATGCATGTTGGAAAAACGGCAATTTTTTATTTTCAAATAATTAAAATAAATTATGGCAGGTGGGAAATAAAGTTATCGTCATCTTGCTGATAACGTCAAAGAAGAAACAACAGGAAACGGATGGGGGTAAAATGAAATAAAGGGAAAGAACCACGGTTGATATTTTGGCTTGAATTTCCACGTCAGCCTACGCAATCACATCATTTTATAATCGTTCTAGTAATTGACAGAAATTGGAAGTACCAAAATTTTCAACAAAATTATGTGATGAAAATGTGACAAGAGTTGTTCTTGAATGGTTGAGATGCAGGTTTTGTTGTTCAACATGGTCGACTTATTGCATTTTTTTCTTCTTTATTAACTTGTTGGGATCTGTGGTTTGCTACTTGGGAGTATGGATGGTCCTTGGGTTCACTACACCCATGCGTGACATCATTTAAACGCAATCACTACCATTGTGTATCGTCTTTTTTCCTTTCGGGAAAAAAAAGAAGTGAGAAAAGATGTTCAGAATACGATTAGCATATTGTTGGTTGTTTGCTAGAGACAATCAATGAAAATGGGCATCAACTTTAACCCACCCTGAGAAACCACGAATAGGATTTTTTTTGAAGTGAGAGGGGGTATGCCCAAAGAATGGTGCACACCCAACACAAATATATTAATATTCACATAAATCAGTTACAAAATCTATTGCCGTCTTCTGCACCCTTCCTGCCGCACCATTATCCAAACATATTTTATTCAGGTATTTGGAACCGTCTGTCTCTGAGATTAGTACTATATAAATTCTTTAGGGTTAGGGTTCTCTGTATCTCAGTATTTTTCTCCTTCTCCATGTATAATGAAACGATCACCACCTTCCAGGGATGTAGCCTAATTAAGGATGAACCTCGTAAATTCGTGTGCACTTGATTTGCTTGTTCGCGTTTGCGCATTTTTGCTTCCATTAGTTGCAAAAAAGTCCAATATTTAGAGAGAGAGAGAGCCTTGTGATGGTACACGACCCACGATATTGTCTCCTTCCGGATACCAGTTATTGGGGATACGAACCTCCGCGGATATGGATACACAATCGATCACCACCATGGAAACACTCGAAGAAAAGAATAATTAGATATAATGGTGGTCGGTCACCTCTCACGACCATCGGAGAAGAAAGCTCACGATAAGAAGACGAGTACAACTCTCTCCGTTCCCTCGCTCTCCTATCTCTTTCTTTTCTCTTGTGGTATTACCTCTTACTATGGTGTAGAGGTAATGCCTCCATCCCCTCTTTATATAGCCCAAATACAACCCATAGTCCTATTCCCAACAGGTCTTTAAATAGAATACAACTCAACTACTATTATTATTATTAGTCCAATCCCATAAGGATTCCTAATCCTAATTTGATTTTAATCCTAACAATCTCTCCCTTGAGTTGAATTCCATCACGATCTCTTCATCGTCTTGAGTCTGAGTCTGCACTGGACCATCCTCATCATATGCAGATCTCGTTAGCAGGATCTCACCAAGTCTGGGTGATGCACCCGTCACTGGGTGCCCTCGACGTGTCCCCTCTTGGGCGCTCGCACAACTTAGCATTGTGCCTCATGATGCGGCACCACAAATCTCTCGTGATCAGAGATTGTGCTGACATCCTCTGGTAAAGGGAATCACACTTGTTTCTCTTTTTTTGCACACTTCAGCAACATAGATGATGATAACATGTCGCTCTCTCATCGTACTGCTCGTCTTGAGAATAACTGGAGCTCCATCACTTGTCACAACCCTTCCCTTGAGCTTATACACCTTGTTCATCATCCTCGTCGCACGCATCACCACGTGTGCTCCTTTGCTCGCTCTGAGAACTCCCTCTTCAATGGTAATTCGATGTCTTCGTGACTTGATCATTCCTAGTGAAACAAAATTTTTCTTGGTTGTAGGAATGTGTCTGACATCTGTCAGAGTTCATACTGCTCCATCAAACATGCATAATAGTACTGATCCAATCCCCTTGACGTAGTGAACCATCCCATCTCTCATCTTGATCGTGCCATCATTGTATGCCCGATATGTACTGAACTGCTCTCTAGATGAGCACACGTGATCTGAACAACTGAGTCCAAAAGCCATCTTGAATCTACCTTCATCTCCCAAGAGCACACTAGCAAGTCTCCCTCGCAGACTGCAGCAGAATACTCTTGGTCGGATTGGGAATCACCAACCTTCTTCTCTCCTTTCTCCTTCTCACTTCTTCGACAATCAACTATCTTGTGACCCTCCTTGTTATAATAGAAGCATGTGATCGGAACTCGTGACTTGCATCGACCTCTGAATCATGTCTCCCTTGATCTTGAGCATCTACCCCTGGTTGCTAGCACATGACCTTCATCATTCGTTGCCTCATCTATCAACCTCCATCGAGACTCATTCATAAGCAGTGAAGCAACTGTCTCATCCAATGTGATGGTCTCCTTGCCATAAAGTAACGTCGTCACAATATAATCGTAGGAAGATGGAAGGGAATTCAACAAGATCGGTGCCTTATCCTCCTCCTTGAAAAGAGATCCTCCTTTTGCATTCTTCTCCTCAAGTGCGAGCACGTCTATCAGAATATTGTTGAATTCATCCAAATGTACTTCGAACTTTGTCCCATCGATCATCTTTAGACCATAGAGCTTTTTCTTCATCAATAGTCGATTCGTCAAAGATTTAGACTTGTATTGTCCCTCGAGCTTCATCCAAACCTCCGTTGGATCCTCCAAACCGATGACTTCGCGAAGAGGGTTGTCTGCCAAGAACATTTATATTGTATTATTCGCGAAATCCCTCATCTCCTTCCACTCTTCCTCTTTCATCTTCTTAAGTTTATTTTCTTTATTCTGGAGAGCTTTCACAGGTCCTTCTCACGTGAGTATGTTCTTCACCCAGTTGTTGCTATAAGGTGAAGTCATTCTTTCCATTAATGGTTTCTACGGAGAATGATGCACCTTTCGATGTTAATTTCGCCATCGCTTTCTTATCATACCTCCTTGTACGATCTGAAAAATCAGAGCATAATTCTCCCAATTCGAATGTCTAACTCGTCCGGAGTGCGCAAAAACTCCTATCTGGCTCTTGGATCATCTCAATCGGACTCCGGATGCTCCCGATCTCAACGGTTCACCGTAATCGTTGGATCTTAACTGTCTCTGAAGAAAAGCGCACCTGTTATGTTGCGTCATCTTCTAAATGTTGAATCTCACTATGATCCGCCACGTCGTATCCCCAAACCAAGCTATAATACTAGATGTTGAGAATGAACAACCGGATATGCAATCAACTACCACTACGGAAGCACATGAAGAAAAGAGCAATCAGATATAACAGTGGTTGGTCACCTCTCACAATCACCAGAGAAGAAAGATCACTATAAGAAGACGAGTACAACTCTCTTTGTTCCATCGCCCTCTTATCTCTCTCTTCTCTTGTGCATTTCCTCTTGTAGTGGTGTAGAGACAATGCCTCCACCCCCTCTTTATATAACCCAAATACAAACCCATAGTCCTATTTGAAATAGGACTTTAAATAGAATACAACTCAACTACTATCAGGATTAGAAGTCCAATCCCATTAGGATTCCTAATCCTAATTTGATTCTAATCCTAACACCTTGGTGTGCTCCATAACTTCTCGACATAGTATATCTCCCAAGGTTGCAAAAAGCAGTATGCGGTATTCAGTCGGTAGGGTCACTGATTACTGATTAAATGGTCAAACGGGTTATGCGGTTTTGCATTTTTAATTAATAAAAAAATATTACATACATACATATATATATAATTAATAAAAAGTATAAATAAATAAGAAATATAATCATAGATTCACAATGTAGATCAAATATTATCAAATTCAAGTAATGTTTTATCCAAATTTTAAAATAGATAACATAAACAACAAGAATTCATAATCAAATGTCAAAATAGACAACATAAAAGTCATGGATAATGGTGATCATTTGAAGAAAATAGATCAATGCGTTTAAAAGGCCGTTTAAGACCGTTTAAGCGGCATGACCGTTTATGGGCCGTTTTTCATTAAACGATGCGATCGGGCACCGCATGCGTTTAAACGGCCGTTTAGACTATTTTTTGCATCTTTGATATCTCCTATTGAAACATTATCCCATTGTAAGCCTACTATAAGGTACATAGCAGGGCAGAAGGCTGCATAATCCCAACTAATGCCACATTTCATATGGTCTCAAAGGAAGCTCAAGAAAAACCTTCGTAATGGTCCATCCCAACAAGTCAATTGCTATACCATGAACACCTCTAGATCAAATGCAAGAGATAAATAGATAATATACATCCTCAAGTTCTCTAAGCATATCAGGGAAGCCATATTATTTCCTCGAAGAAACTTGGCCCTATGAAGCTTCATTATCACAAAAACTCTTCAACATAACCAAAGAAAAATTCATGTAAATGTACCTTCGAACTCCAAATTAGTTTTCAATCATGGGTCAAATTGCCGAAATCAAAGACCATAAGAGTATAAAGATCTTTGTAGACCTCCTTTATTGTAAAAGATTCATCAGCCCAAGCCCACTAATCGTGATCACAAGATGGAATCTCCACTCCAACAAGGAGGTCAGTTAGCCTCAGAAAGTATCGCAACCTTCATTCAAAGAAACCAACGGAGAACGAGTAGGCCCACATCTCCTCAGACCAAGCAGCCACCACAAAGTGGTTCTAGTTTATGGGATCACATCCCCTCGAACCAAGCAACTATCATAGTGGAGAACGAAGGATTTCTTGCGGAAGGTGGATATTTATAAGACATGTGACTACACTGACTGGAGGTTCATTAGAGCGTCCTCGCACTGTAGAGATTTTCCGAGCAAGTGGATTGATTGGATGAAGAGACGAGTGACTTTCAACTACATCATGGAGTTAGACAGGTTTATTCGCATGCATCATTGTTTTTGTTGTTGTTGCTGCATATGTCTTGGTTAGAATGGTAACTGTTGGGGAAAATGAAAGAGTTGTTTATTCCTTTGAACCCTAGACTCTCTATATAGGGGAGGGACCTATGGGTAAATTACATAAGACATGCATAAGAAAAGATAAACAGAGAAATAGTAGATAAGATACAAATATATCTGTATACCCCCCTCAAGATTGAGTATAGATGTCAATCATACCCTGCTTGGATGAACACTTATGGAAAGATCCTTTGAGCAAGGCTTTGGTAATGATATCCATTGTTTTATCTCTTAAACTGACATGAGAGATAGAGATAAAATATTTCTGGATCATGTCCCGTGTATAGTGGCGGTCCACCTCAATATGTTTAGTTCTTCCATGAAATGCATGGTTGCTGGCAATGAATAGTGCAACCTAGTTATCACATTGTAACTGCATAGGAAAAGGAACATCTATATGTAAATCTACGAGTACTGTTCGAATCCACATCATCTTTGTGCTTGCTTGTGCCATAACCTTATATTCAGATTCAACACTTGACCTAGCAACCACAATTTGCTTCTTACTCTTTCAAGATACAAGAGAACCGTCAACAAATACAATAAAGCATGAAGTGGACTTTCCGTCCCTGTGGCACCTAGAATAGTCAGCATCCGCACATGCTGAAATAGTAACATCTACTCCTTTCTTGAATAACAATCCTGTACCTGGATATGGCTTTAGGTATCTCAGTATCATATATATAGCATAAATATATACCTGTCGGGGTCGCTCCATGAATTGACTCACCCGACTAACTGCAAATGAGATATCATGTCTAGTGATAGTAACATATAGAAGTTTTTCCCACCAATTCTCTATATCTTCTTTTGTCTAATTCATCTGTATCCTCTTCATATAGTCCACACTAGGATCCATAGGAGTAGTAGGAGGTCTACACCCAATCATTCATCTCTCAACGAGCATATCTAAGATGTACTTTCTCTGGGTCATCACAAGATCCTGCTGATTCCTGGCGAACTCTAACCACAAGAAATACCTTAAAGTGCCAAGATCCTTAGTGATAAATTGGTGTCCCAGAAACTTCTTTGCCCTTTTTATCCCATGCACATCATCTCCTGTGACAAGTATGTCATCAACATCAACCATAATAATGGCAGTACAAGTAGATGTTCTTTGAATAAATAGTGAATGATATGCATTTGACCTTATAAATCCCTTCTTCTGCAATAAATATGAGAGCTTCTGAAACCATGCCCTCAGGCTCTACTTCAGGCCATATGTATTGCCTTGTGAAGTCTACAAACTTGTTTGGCACTCCTCAGCAACAAGCCCCGGAGACTGCTACATGTAGACTTCTTCTTGAAGGTCACCATACAAGAATGCATTCTTAACATCGAGCTGAAATAAAGACTAATCACGTACCACTACAAATGAGAGAAGAACCCGTAGAGTAGAATAGCGAGCTACATGTGAAAAGGTGTCCATGTAGTCCACGCCATACGTCTGAGTAAAATCCCATGTAACCAATCTAGTCTTGTAACGACCAATGCTTCCCTCTACATTATGCTTCACTGTAAACCCCCACTTGCAACTGAGAATAGATGCCCCATTGGGAGCAGGGACCAGGCTCCAGGTACCACACGATTGTAGGGCAGTCATCCCCTCTTCCATAGCTAGACACCGCTGACTGTCTTTCAATGACTCATATAAGTTCGTGGTATTGCCACGATAGATAGGGCAGCAGCAAACTTCTTGAAATCCATGTTAAGCGATCAACGAAAACCTGGGAAGCTAGTGGATATGAGGCATACATATGCTTCTGTTTTCTAATGGCAATAGGAACATCCAGGTCATCAAGTAACTCCTCAGATTGAGTACTAGCCTCCTGCAAAGGTTCCTTCTCAGACACATCTCCAGAACCATCTTTAGAAACCTTGTAGTCAGTACATACCTTAGGCGTGTTGGATGACGAGCGTGGACCACGAGCAAATGATGACGAGCATGCTGGATGACGAGAAAGTTGTAAGATCTTTTTCTTCTTTCCGTAATTCACCTCTCATTTCCTTAGTCTCTCTCACACCCCATTTCTTTCTTTTTTTGAAACAAGAGGGGGAACAAGCACAAGTGCCCGCCTCAGGATTTGAACCATGGTCTTTTGCATGGTAGGCACACTGCACTACCATCAGACCATTAAGTGGGTTCTCACACACCATTTCTTGGATGAAGTAGAATCTCTTTACTCTCACCAGTCAGAGATCTGGTCTTGGGTAAACTTGTATATTTGCTTGGTTGTAGTTCCCGACACCTCAACATCAAGACCCTCAACCTCTATACCACTAGGCCCAACCCATCTACTTCAACCATTTCATTATGGAGTTAGTTTAAAATCAGGTCCATTTAGCAGAAGATCTAAGTCACCTAACTTTTTCTATTAATTACAAAAATGATATCTCAACATTCCCTAATAAAGCATCCTTAAACGAACCCATAAATAGTGCATCAAAACAGATGATTGGCAAGATTCGAAGAGCACGTCAACATTTTGCAATGTACATCCCTAAACTATGCCTCGACACAATGAGCTTCCATCCCATCACCTTAGTTATGTGTCCACATTGGAATGTCACTGAATGATGGCATCTCCCTTATTTCCAAGTAGAGAGACAATCTACTCACCTCGTATTCAACCATCCATTGTTAAGAAAGACTCTCGCTCAGGTTGAAGACTCGGAATCTGACCATCGAGTCTGAACTTGCGCCTGAAGTCTCCTCGTCGGAGAACTGGGTCTCTCCCATCTAGCTCAGAGAATGGTGCACTGCTCTGGTGTACCTATGATACCACATGAAAACCCTTGCCAACATGGCATAGGGAATGGTCCTCTACTCTGGAATCCCTATGGCTTACATGAAAACTCTGGCCGAACAACAACAAGAATGATGGGGACCTCGAACTGATGATGGCAACATATGCACATCTGACAATGACCGCACACTCGTGCGTGTCTGAAACTGGAGACTCGGAAACAATGATCGTCGAGTCTGAACATCAACTGTAGAGTCTGAACAATCTGACCGATCTGGAAATCTGAATCTGCAACATGGCCTGTGACTCTACACATATACTCCCCCTTTCTCCCATACTTGTTGGAAAACAGACAAATCGACAAAGTTGGGAGAAGACAACATAATGGGGAAAACAATCCATACTTGCGGCTTTCCATTTTTTTTATAAGCCATCTTTTTTTATGCAACTTTTTTTAAGCCGTTCATTTTTTTTCGGCTTTTGCTTTGCACATTTTTTTTGAAAAAGCGTACGGCTTTTTCCATGTACGTGCCTTTTTTTATATTTTTTTTAAATACGACCCAATGGGCCAACTTGCACCTCCCCTCCTTTCTTTTTTTTCATACGGCCAACTCCCCGTCCCTTTTTTTTCTTAGCAGCCGCTCTCCCTTCCTCTTTTTTTTAACACATGGCTTTCTCTCTCTTTTTTTATCACCCCTCCCCTTTTTTTATGTACGGCCCATCATTTGGGCTTACAACAAAAAAAATTTTTAAAGGAGCAATCGAGCCCCCCCCCTTTCCTCCTGTACGTGACTAGGGTTCCTACGATTGGGAACCCCCTTCAGATCGCAACCCACGCATGGGAGGGCGCCGCCGCCAAGACATGTGCGTCGCCATGGAGATGGGAGAGGGGAGCAGCGGGGGTGCGCCTAGAGCGCGCGATGTATGCGCCAGGGGGTGCGCACGCGCAGGATCGTCTTCGACATCGCCCACCGCCTGCGCATTTGGGAGAGGAGTCGCGCATGCCGCCGGCGCGATGGTGGGGTTGGGGCGGCGCGATGGCGGTGAGTCGCATGGGGCGCGCATCTGGAGATCGGAGGTAGGGAGGGGAGCAACGCCACCTCTTGCGAATAGCAGCATCGGGAGGATGGTGCCGCCCGCCTGAAGTCGCACGAGAACGGGAGGAATACTTCTGGAGATCGCGCCGCCGCACCGCTCGTTGGAGACATAAGAGAGGAGGAGAGCTCGAGGAGGAGGGGCTTCGCGCGAGGTTCGCGCACGGAGGAGGCAGATCTGGTGAGAGTCCTCGCCGCCTGTTGAGGGCTGACCTGGTTTAGCGTGTCCAGATCTAGATTCCAGGCAGATCTGGATGATATCGCTTGATGTTATGGTTCCTGTTCGAGAACGCTTTGCCTGACGCGAAGTGGAAGGAAGGCCGCAGCCTGCTCACCGCTTGAAGATCACAAAGCCTGGATGTCGCATGCGATGATGCTCTAGTTGGTATCCAATAGGCTAGGCAAGGAATCGCTGCCGCCCAGATCTGGAGCTTGGCTTCTAGACAGAATATGTAGGGTTTCAAAAAAAAACGAAACCCTAGAACTTTATACAACGATGTTATGCTGAATGATCTCATGCATACTTTGAATACGAACATTGTTAAATCTTCAATCAATAATCGAAACAAAGTTGAATCTCGAACAAGAATAAGAACGTGAAAACTCCGAGTATCGAACCCGCTCTGATACCATGTTATAAAATAAACATGCGGAAGCAAACATGGAAAAAGATAAAGAAATATAAAGAAGAACGGGATTTAACGTGGAACCCTACTCCATGAGGAGCGGGATGAAACCACGGGAGAAGCCCTCAAATAGGGCGTGTCTGTCTATTGACTTTCTCAATGAGTACAGGAGGTCTGGGGCTCCTTATATAGCCTTCCCAGAGCCTCCAAGTCCCACCCACAGGCGGTGTGGGACTAAACACTGGATGGGGGTAAATGGATCTTCTCCAGGATTCATTTACCCTGCTACAACTCAATGGGCGCACATAACAATACTCCAACAATATCAACACAATATGTGCATGGTTAGTAATGGTACCCAGAGAATATATCATTCAGAGCAACTATAGCATTCCAACACGATCGCATTATAACAAATCTAAAGCAGAAATTAGGTTCGGTATTCCCATATCATGACGTTTTGAGGAAATACCAGGACGTTGGTGATAAAGGGGTTTTTTTATTAGTGGTCATTGTCCATTACAAAAGATTGTATTGCATTGATAATATAAATGAAAGAGGATTTGTTTTTTCTAAGTTAGTTTGTTGAATTACATGGAATGAATTAGCTTTTCTTAAAAATGATGGACATAAGCACATGTTGTCAGTTGGAAGGGCACACCATAAATTCCTTTTTTTGAATGTCAAATGATAATTACTAAATATTTGTAATCATCCAAATTTACTTTAGCAAGTACCTTCATCTTGGTAAGAAGAACCTGGCAGAGAATTCAATGGAGAAGGGTCCTTTGTTCGAAAACTCCATTCATTTGGGGCATATGAGGATATGTAATCTGAAATTCTGTGCCACTCACCTGCATAATACATCTTCCATCAACTATAGGAATTGGATTTAAATAATGGTGAGATAATTCCCCATTTCAAAAAGATTCACAATTCCCCATTGCAATAAAAAATCCACGATTCCCACATACAGCACTTCATTTGAGCAAATCAAGATAGTACTCAACTAGAAAGTGTGCCGAAATTCAGACTATCAACTTTTTAGTTTTGTATGAAAGCAACAAACACTCCCAATATATCACTACTCGTTATGTGATTTCAGATTTGGTATTCAGAGCCTTGGTAGCTCCAGTGGGCCCGTCCCAAGAAATAGGAAAATATCAAGTTAAATGCTAGTAGTTGCGGAATAAAAAAGAAAAAATAAATTCCATCTTTTCAAATTTCTACAAGCGAAAAGTTCACATAGATTGTCTTCTACGATTATTGAGTACATGAATCCTTTGGAGTGGACCCATTTATCCCTTATCATGTATGTTGTAATTGTCACTTTCTCAAGTTTTGCAATAGAAAAGTCAAAGCCTTAGGTGCTAGTGGATGCAAGATGAATCATGCGGCTGCCGTTTCTCTTAGGGTCTTCCATGTAAGTTTTATATCATTTTATAATGTTGTATGTGATTAATCTCAACACTATATAAGAGCTAGGTTTCAATCATGTGTGATCATCTTCAAGTGATGTGTGCACTCCCAGTATTTCTCATTGTTTTGCACTGCAATACAGTAAAATGACTTAAATTCTCGATTGATTTTGCGGACTGTTTTTGTTTTATTTCGGGTTTGATTCAACATTGTTCTTAAGAGTCAATACCAGAATTAGGTGCTGTTGTTACTCTGATTTTGAGTTGGATAATTAGCAGTAAACATTTGGATACTACTGTGTGTAATGTATTCTGCTACTATTTTGGGCTGTCTTTCAGACATTGTTTCTTCAATAGTTGCATCGGACTGCTGCTGCTTCCAACTTTGATGTTTGCTTCCTAGTTCAAGATAGGTGTGATTTTTAGCCATTATTGCATGAGTGTCGCTCTTATTAGTTTCTTACCCACTTTTGTTGTGTGGCTATCATCAGTAGGATCGTGTGGCAATAATCAACATTAGATGTGGCTTTTGTTGTTGCTCGTTGCTTGTTGAGCTTTGACCAATAGTTCTTTTATAATGAGACTTAAATAATTGTAGTAATAAAGCACCCAAAAAGAAATTTTACATTATAATCAAATTTCATATCAATTACCTTTATCCTTGCTGGTGGGTAAAGCCCGAGAGACCTCCTTTGACGAGCCTTCTACTGCCATACTACTTGATTTCTTTTTGAAACAAAATATGGCAGACAATGATGCACATAAGCCCAATAGAATACATCCAATAACTATGCCAAGCAATGGAACAATTGCTAAGCCTTTTTTTGCATGATCCTTGGGAAATTTCTTAGCTCCAGGTGAGCTAGGTGAATGTCTACGACTGTGATTCTTATGATTAGGAGGAGACACGTAAGGGGGTGGTGGGGGAGCTGGGCCATTGTCAAAGGAATTACCTTCAAGTCTGAACCAATTATATGGAGTTATAATTCTTATCTTAGGAAAGAACAATAAAGAGTGAATCTTTTTCTACGTGGCAATTAGTTTTCATCATTTTGTTGCATACCTCATATCTGGGATCGATTGGAATTCCCTAGGTATCCATCCAGTAAACCGGTTATTTGAGATGTCTCTGCTATGCAGGCAGATGTCAATAAGTACGACAGAACAAAAATAATAATAATTCAATACGAGAAGATAACAATCTCACAGATCATCCAGATCAAGATTTGCCAAGACATTCACAGGACCGCTTAGCTCATTGTTCTGCAAATATCTGAAAAATAACAAAATAGAGTCCAAGTTCCAACTTGAACAAATATTTATAGATAATCCAATGCACAGAGATCAAAGCTAGAAAGCTTACAGACTAGAAAGATTTGCCAAAGAACCAAATGAATTTGGGAGGTTTCCACTAAAGTTGTTGAATGAAAGATCTCTGGCACATCAGAGGGGAATGCATGTCAGCAAGACCGCAATAAAGAAATAGACATGACTGAGACTGAGAAAAGAAGAGAAAATGATGTAAACAAAAAATGACAATAGTAACATAAAAGATCTTCACCAACTAAGCAACCACCCCTCATGAAAAATTTCATTTGTTCCCTGGTTGTAATTGCCAACAGAACTACAGCTACACCAACCTTGAACTAGTAACAATCTTACATATTAAAACAAAAAATAAACCAACTGCTTGAGTTACGTGACTTTCTGGTGATCAAATTTTGTATGACAGAATTTCATGACGCTCAAATACCGGTGGTCAAGAAATCAAGCAAACTGATCAGATTGAACCAACTCTCTGCTATTACGATAATATCAGTGTTCACGAAATCGGTTGAAGCGGACGCATATGCGGCCGCATATGCGCGTGCGGACCATTAGACGTGCCGCATTAGTGAAGCCCCTCAATATGCGGCCCGCATATGCGGGCTGTACAGCCACATATGCGGACCGTGCGCCCGCTCCATGCTCTGCCATGCTGTCGGATCTGATCATTAGATCTGATTACCCGTAACCCACGTAACCCGATTAGCCATAGCTCCCATACCCGATTACCCATTACCCTAACCCCCTGTCCCCCGATACCCTGATACCCTAATCCCCTCCACTGCACGAGCCCACGCCTCCACGATCCTCCTCCCAACTGCGCCTCCATCGCCACCTCCTCCCAACTCCTCCGCCTCCTCCCAACTCCTCTACCTCCTCCGCTTCCTTCCAGCTCTGTTTCCTCCTCCCATCTCCACCGTAGCACCGCCTCCTCCTAGCTGCGGCACCATCTCCTCCTCCCAGCTCCACCGCGGAACTGCCTCCTCTCAGCTCAGCCTCCTCCCAACTCTACCTCCTCCACCCCCCTCCCAGCTCCACCACCTCCTCCCAACTCCTCTACCTCCTCTGCCCCCTCCCAGCTCCACCTCCTCCCAACTGCGACTCATCTGCCAGATCTCAGTTGCATCGCCTCCTCCAACTGTGCATCCTCCGCCTTCCATCTGTTGGATTCCTCCGACTACCGACCGTGCGAGATTCCTTCGACTACCGGTCGTGCGAAGGTAACTTATTGAATAATTTTTTTACCATATTTGATGATGGAATGTTAGATTTTTGCATAGTTGATTTTAATTTGAGAAATACAAGTATTCATTAATGGAATGTTCGATTTTACATAATTATAGAATGTTATATGATATGACTTCAAGAATATTTTTTCTAGCTTCTCACAAAAATATTTTTGTGTATTCATTGATAAATGCTAGATTTTTAATTCTAGATTTTACATGTATTCATTGATGGAATGTTCTCACCAAGAATTTGATTGTTAATACACATTTGAGCACATATCTAAAATATGAGAATATAATTATTTAAATAAATATTTTCCTAAAACTCTTACTTGTATATGCTTATTAAACCTTTTTTGTTGATGTTTTGTAATTATGATTGAATGTTAGGCAACTATGGCCTCCAGACTACCATCTGACAACACTTCTCCTAAGCCTGGAGCTGAAAGTGGAAGTGGGCCTCCTATTCAGAGGAGCGATACATCGAAATTTTTTTGTTCCTCCTGGATCCAATGATCCTGGATGGAAATATGCTTTTCTAGCGAATCCGACTACTCCTAGCATAGTCACTTGTTGATTATGTCGGAAGGTTGTGACAGGAGGGATCAATCGTATGAAGCAACATTTGGCTCGTATTAAAGGCAATGCATCATCTTATCCTAATGTGACTCCTGAGGTGAAGAAAAAAATCATGGACAACATGGAGGAAACTAAAGTGAAAAGGAATGAGAAGACCATGAGAATGAAAGACATTCAAGGGCAAGTCTCCATCAAGATGAATGAACCCTTGGTTGATGAGGATATGGATGGGAAAAGGCCCCGAACTTCAACAGAAGATGTACATGCGGAGAATCTCCGCCAATCCACCATCAAAAATACCTTTGCCAAGGAGGAACATGCACGTGTGAATTCATTCGTGGCAAAGTATTTCTATGACAATGACATTGCTTTCAATGTTGTCAAAAGTGACTCCTTTCTCCGAATGTGTGAAGCAATTAAGCAGTATAGAAGGTCATATAAGCCTCCAACATATCATGAGCTTACAGAAACTCTTTTGAAGGAACAGGTTAAAGAAACAATAGATTTCTTACAGGCGCATCGTGATACATGGAAGACTTCTGGATGTTCCATTATGACAAATGCATGTACCGATAGGAGAGGAAGGAGCATAATGAATATTTGCGTCAACTGCGAGCTGGGAACTAGTTTTCTGAATTCAATTGACTCGTCTGGGGATTCTCATACTGCGGAGCACATTGCTTCCTTAGTGGATAAGTCCATTGAGGAAGTTGGGCCCGAGAATGTAGTCCAAGTAGTGACAGACAATGAATATGCATGGTTGCTGGTAGAATTTTGAGAACCAAGTGCCTTCGGATATTCTGGAGTTCTTGTGCAGCACATTGCATCGACCTTATGCTAGAAGAGATTGGCAAAGAATTAAAGGTAAAAACTGTCGTCACAAAGGCAAGGACATTTACTGTATTCATATACAACCATGCTAAAACATTGAGCTTGATGAGACAATTTACGCAAAAGGGCGAGATAGTGAGGCCGGGAACAACAAGATTTGCTACTACATATCTCACTTTGCAATCTGTGATGGAGAAGAAAGATAAGTTGAGACTTATGTTTTCTTCTAATGAATGGAGAGCTTGTAAATGGTATAGAACCAAGAAGGGGGAAATGACTTCAGCCATAGTTTTGAGTCCTTCATTTTGGACTCAAGTGTCTTTGACATTGAAGGTCTTTTCTCCGTTGGTACATGTTCTGGGGATTGTTGATGGAGATAGGAGGCCTGCCATGGGGTTTGTATACGGTGAGTTGCAAGATGCTAAAAAAGAGATCATGAACATTTTTAAAGATGTCGAAGCATCTTACAAACATTTTGTTGATGCCATTGACTCAAAGTCAAAAGGAAGACTGGAAAGCCCCCTCCACCTTGCTGCATATTTTTTGAATCTCTATTTCTTTTATAGGGATAATGCTCAAATCCAGAGGTAAGGCCTCGCTTTGAAGGGATTCTTGAATTGTATGGATATTTTATATCCTGATTTAGAGATCCAAGATATCATCACCAGGAAGGAGTTGCCTTTGTATGAAGGGGTAGAGGGACCATTTGGCAAACCTTTGGCTATCAGACAGAGATCAATCATTGATAATGATTTCAATCCAGGTATAATTTCTCATTAGAATTAATAGACTTATATGTTTAACGATTACTAACTATTTTTTCGAAAATAGCCCGTTCGTGGGGATTACATGGTATGGAAACGCCACATTTGAAGGAAATGACAATGAAAGTTTTAAAGTTGATTGCTTCTTCCTCGGGTTGTGAAAGGAATAGAAGCACTTTTGAGGTGGAAAAGTTAAAAAAATGATGCCACATGTTATATGTTGTGTCTCATTAATTATGTGGTAAATGATATATTTATGATTATTTTGTAGATCCACACAAAG
Organism: Ottelia alismoides; assembly: GCA_037367405.1. Lineage (NCBI taxonomy): Eukaryota > Viridiplantae > Streptophyta > Magnoliopsida > Alismatales > Hydrocharitaceae > Ottelia > Ottelia alismoides. Next base: position 121,308 of record JAZKJV010010334.1, on the reverse strand, counting down.
AAAAGGAACAGGCTTGAATTCAAGCGATTAAATGATTTGGTGTATATCAGATTCAATGCCAAATTGAGAGATCGTCGTCTTAAAAACGAAATGATCCATTTGCCACAAATGATAGAACTCATTTGAGATATTGGATTGGTGAAGAAGATGAAGGAGATGATGAAGTTTTCCAAGGATTGGGACTGACGTGGAACTTAGTGGCTGATGCAACTGGCGCAGAAGATTTCGTGTTGTAACATAGAAGAAGCCAAAGTGTAACATCCATATTCAAACAAACCCGAACTCGTCCGATTTTGGGTCTAATGAACCTAAAAACGTTGTTGGTCAATGCCAAACAACCTAAAACGGTCAATTTATTATGAATCAAAAGTCGTTCGGGCGAAATCGACCAAAAAACGGTCGCATCGTAGAGCGCGCCGTGAAAAGCCGCGACGCAAATTCGGAAGCCGCGGAATAAACCGAGACCATCATTAGATCCGATTCGACGAAACAAGACCAACGGAATCAACCGTTCGTCAATCGGGGGTCGTTTGATATTTTTAAATCGTAAAATTTAATCTTAAACAAAAACTGTATCCGAAAATTTCGGGTAGTCAAAACTCGACCGAAAGTACATATTGACCGTCGTTCAGAGACGATCACAACGAGATATTGCACGTTGAAATCAAAAACTCGAGGTGCGTATACGGACAATTTTAACATCCTAAAATAAAAACAAAGATAAAAATAAAAAAAAAATTTGTTTTTCTCAGACTGTGCACTGTCACTGTGCACAAGTCCAGCCGTTGGGTTTTCTTTTCCCGGCTGTCCACTTGGCTCTTTTCTCATACACTTGTCACCCATTTGAAGCCCACTCTCCCATATAAATATCAACCAAAAGCCCTTAATTCTTTCTCTACTTTCAGCCGGCAGATCCCTCTCTTCCCCCATCTCCTTATCCCCGACGAAGCCACTCCTCTTCTTCGTAATTCCCATTTCCAACATAGACCTTTTCTCCATCAAGAGGAAAACAAAACCCACCGTTCTGTTTTTTTCTCTTGGAACTGCAACCAGATTTGATGCTCCTGCTGCTGCATGCTGCAGCCGATTGAAGCTGCTCCCCACCTCCCTCAAGCCCGATGGCTGCTGCTTCATGAAAGATAGCTGTCGTTGCAAATTAGATCAATTGTTGCCCAATCTCCACTCACTTTCAACCACTTCAATGGAGCTGCTACTTCAAATTTCCTGCTTTGCATGCAACATCAAGATCTGATTCTACCATTTTTTTATCAATAGGTACATTCCTCAGCCTCCTCCTTGCTGCCATGCATGCTCATTTCATTGGATTATATGTACAATCCTTCCCCATCCTTGCTGCCATGCATGTACAAATATTCTCCTCTTCCTACCATCATGTAATCTAAGATCCAAAAGTATAATCTTCTTCACTATTAATACTTTCTCTGAGAAATGTTGTTATCTTGATCTAAATTCCTAAATCTCCTATTTTAAAATCTGAGTTTTCTCAAAGATGACCTGTTCCAGAATGTAATCAAGTAATTATTGCTTTGTAAGTTGAAATGCTTAGCTTCATGACTACCGTTTATATCATATGTACATTCCCACCTATCTCTTGCTGTCATGCGTGTAGTTATGCATCTTTTGATCTCAAATCTCTATCATAATTGGATTCACTGTGCTCACAATTATGAATTTTCAGCTTAATTCGATTAGGGTTCTTTTATTCCTTAACTTTAATTGTGTTAATCCTGGAAAAACTGTCGATATTGTCGGGTATGCAGCAATCTAATAAACTGTTATTTATAGTAATAACATTGTAATTGTTCTATTGAAACCGAATCCCCAATTTTTGATATATTGAGTTTGATTAGTAATGTGTTATATTTCTTAGTAATTGGGTAAAACATCAGTGGAAATTTCATCATATTTTAATTACAGATTTCATCAGTAAGTTAATTTACATTTGAAATCATGGGTAGAAACTGTTATCTTATTTAACTGTTGCCAAAGAATGTATTGTTCTTCTTAATTATCTTTATCCTTTATAGATTTCAATTAGTATATACATATACATACAAAATTATTCCAGAAACATGTACATAGTTAAAATGGTAACTTGGGCTGGTTGATACTCTGCTTTTGAAGTTAATCTTGCCAAAATTTTTAGTTACTAATTATGTTCTAATTGCATCAGACAAAAATATGTGTGTAAATTCTATATCCATAAGACATAAGTGATGGTGTATTAGGCAAGTACACTGACAAATCCAAATGAATTGGACTGCTTAAATTAACAGAACATCTTAAATATCAACCGTAGTTACTAGTAAGTGTAATTAACTCAACTGTTTGATGCAAATGTCAAGAGAGGATTGCCTTAATAAATTTTTTTAAAAAAAAAGGGGGGAGGGGAAGGGAACCACATGTATCTCGGGTGGTAAATGAAAATGGGTCTTTCTAGTATAATGCTACTATTATGCAGTAAAGTAGACAGTAAAAATCCATGATCAATGTGAAGGGAATTGGTGATATAAATATGCAACCTTTCCTGGCTATTAAGTAATAAAGCCAACAATAGTAATCCAGGAACCATGTGAAAGGAGTTGGTGATATGAACTCATATTATTCATCTTTCCAATCTACAAGGGAACAACATTAGCCAAGTTTCAGAGCTAGATACATTTCAGAGAGGCAATGTTCACAAGAAACCAAAGGTCAAATCAATAAATAGACTAAATCACTAGGAACCGAGACTTTTGGTGTATTATCAAGATCAAGGAACATAGGTAATATTGCATTTTTGGTGAAATCTATGAGATACTTGGGTGTGGTGAATCAATGATGACTAATAATTATTGTGCCGGTCATGAGATCTTTACACCTGACCGTGCGAGGGCGCGGTGACCCTCAACTGGGCGGAGGAAAGGAAGCTCAGTTTGGGCAGCGGCCGCCAAGTGCGCGGGTCTAGGATCCCAGTCCCATTTCGGTTTTTACGCGAGCTCGCAGTGTTTTTACGCCTCGTTGGGATCCAGACTTTAGACCAGTTCCGCTGACCCTGTTTTAGGATGCCCAGGCGGGGGATCCTGGTTTTTCAGCTTTACGTACGAGCTCGGTTGCCCGTACTAGTCGGGTTGTTTTTCTAGAGTGACTTTTCTAGGGAGTCTCTCTCACCCGTCTCAGTGGCGTAGTTGGAGAATAGACCTATCCCTCTATTGGACCGCGCTTCCAATTAGAGGGCGAGACGGAAGAGCCATTTGTAGGCTTCTTCACCGCTTGAGTTACTTCGCCAACAGACATGGCGATTCTACATCTAGATCATCCATATCTGCATCTATACCATCTGGAATTGTATCTGAAACATTGGAATTAAGAATTTGAGAAGTTACGATCAAAAGTTAGGGTTAGTAGGAAATGACCATTCTCTCTACCCAATGATTTAAATAAATTAATAGATCCTTCCAATCATAACTTTTCCATTATCACTCAACAACATGATCTCTGAATAGATATGTGCTTACACTCAGATACTCATGAATACTATAAAATATGTCACATGTGGGAAATGCTGGGGTTTGGGACAAACATCTGAGATGCTTACAAGTAGCCTGAAAAACCTTTTTCATTGCAAAGTAGAAATAACGTTTAATTTGAGTTGTTCTTGCCTCTCTACTTGCTTTCTTTTGTAAATAATAAATGCCTGTTATTTTATATAAGTTTTTGGGAGGTACCAGCAACCGCTGACGCCTTTTCTTTCCTAACATGTTTGGCAGGCAAACAGCCTGCAGCTCAGTAGCTATACATGCTTCCTGGAGACAGAGTTTATACCCGACGGTATGAATTACTTTGTCTCAGTTTTTGTCTAGATAATGATGTAAATGTTATCTCTTTTGTATCACATTTTGGGATATATGTTGTAACATGGAATATGCTTGTACATGTTGTAAATGGATATGAACATTAATGAAAAGAATTTTGGTGCCATATTGTCTCTTTTACTTGTGGTCATGTATTGAGAATGAATGTCATAATTGCAAAAGAAAAAAAATTTCCCTGTATTTTTGCGACTTGTGCGATTAAACATGAATGATATATTGCGAATTGCGCGTAAACGGGTACCCGGATCCTGAGGGGTTCACACAAAGGCATGCTACTAGTTCAACCTTATTGCCGAGTTTGAATGTACTCCCATCTGAGGAGGAAAGTGAAGATGAAGATGAAGACAATATCGCAGTGGAATTTGATGATGACTAGATTAGAATTGCTTTGTACTTTGTACCTCATTGTTGCTTGAACATTTCATTTTTCTTATACTATCTTAATTAATACTTTTGCTAATGTTATCTGTTAGAAAATCGGAAGCGGAAGCGGAACATAGAAAAAGAATAAAGAAAATATGAACAGCAGGATTTATGTGGAACCCTACTCCGTGAGGAGCGGGATGAAACCACGGGAGAAGCCCTCAACGGGGCATATGCTTCATTGCTTTTTTCAATGGATACAGGAGGTATGGGGCTCCTTATATAGCCTCTCCAGAGCCTCCAAGTCCCACCATTGGACGATGTGGGACTAAACACTGGATGGGGTAAATGGATCTTCTCCAGGATCCATTTACCCTCCTACAGCTTAATAGGCGCACAACCAAATACTCTAACGTTCCCCCTCAAGCTGGAGCATGCAATGCTCAGCTTGGACAAACAAAAAGAAACTCAACTCAACGCTACAAGACACAACGGACATATCAACCCAACGTACACATTGCTGCAGTCGAGAACGTTGCTTCTCATGCCGTGCAGATGAGAAGGACAAACGGGCTGGAGTGTGAGTCTGTTGAATCTCCTCGTCGGAGAGCATGTGCTCTGAACTGCATCTGTCAGAATCGATGCAACTGAAAATGAGTCTCCTCGTCGGAGTACTCTGGCCCTCACAATAATGTGGACAACTGCTCCATTTTTTAAAAGGGCCGAACTGAAAAGGTCGTTGTTGTGCAATCCTCGTTGGAGTCCACGGTCGCTGGAGAATGGAGTCTGAAAATAGTCTCCTCTTCGGAGAACTGGGTCTCTCCCATCTGGCTCAGAGAATGGTACACTTCTCTGGTGTACCTATGATACCACATGAAAACCCTTGTCAACATGGCATAGGGAATGGTCCTCTACTCTGGAGTCCCTATGGCTCACATGAAAACTCTGGTCGACAAAACAAGAATAATGATGGGGACCACGAACAAATGATGGCAACATGTGCTCATCTGAAAATGACCACATCCTTGTGCGTGTTTGAAACTGGAGTTTCTCTCTGGAGAAGTCGAAAAATGGGCCTCAACATGGAGTGCGTTAATCTTGGACTCTGACCAATCTGAATGTCGAGTCTGAATCTGCGCATCAAACTGGGACTCGGAATCTGAACGTCGATTCTGGAATTGCGGATGGAAAATCTTCATCTGAAAACTGTAGAGTCTGAAATCTGGATGGTCTGACGAATCTCTGAATCTGGAAGAAGACCTGTGACTCTACACCATACTCCCCCTTTCTCCCATACTTGTCGGAAAATGACATTGACAAAGTTGGGAGAAGACAAGATAAAATGGGGATAAACAGAACATGAAATTTACGACTTTTCATCATTTTTTTAAGCCGTCACATTTTTATAATTTTTTTCGTAAGCCGTTTCAATTTTTTTACGACTTTTCTTTCTCTCTCTCCTTTTTTTGAACATATGCGTACGGCTTTTCATTTTGTACACGCCTTTTTACCATTTTTTTTAACTTGACCCAAATAGGGTCCAAACAAATGCCGCCATTTTTTTTTGAAATATTGCGGCTTTCTCCCCCTCCCTTTTTTTTGGTAAACAGATCCCCCCCTTTTTTCTACCGCAGCCCACTTGGGCTTTGCAATTTTTTTTATAAATCACCCATTAGGGATTCCCCCGATTTAGCACCCTAATACAAAGTCATCCCTGTTGGGCCTTTCGTTTACCGCCACCACAAGGTTCTGGAAGGGGGCGGGGTGAGATCAACTGGGGTTGCCGCCTGCGCACAAACAGGGGCTTGGAGAGGAGCTCGCGCGGAGGGAATCCCTGCCTGGGAAGCTTGAGAACGCCGCCACCGAGGGAGGCCGCCGCACATGGGAGGTTGCGCATGTCGTTGGTGGATGCTGAAAGGCGGTGCGGGCCGATCTGGGACGCTTGAGCGCGCCTGGGCCGATCAGGGGGAGGTTGGGGTCGGCGCCGCCACCCGGGCTGTTTGGCGTGCAACCTTGGTTGGAAGAGAAGTGTTGCGTCAGCCAGGATCGCCTGGATCTTTCACGCTTGAAGTGCTCTCGTGCTGCCTGCGCGAGAGGAATAGATGCGTGGTTGTCCCGAGGGACAGGAGCCGACCGTCGATGCTGAGATGTGCGGGGTGCGCCGCGATGGGCGTTATTGTATCGCCGGCGCGGAGATGAGCGGCGCAGAGCGTCGCTGCCCTGATAGATCTTGCAGGAGCAAACCTTTGCCTGGAGGGTTTGCGAGAGGATTGGGGCTGGCGATGGAGAGCCACCGCCTGCGGTTCGCCCTGCGCCCGGAGAGATCTCTGTAGCCTAGAACCGCGAGGGGAAGTTGCAACGGGACTTTGCAACGTCTTCTTTGAAGAACTGAGATCTGTAGAGATCTGTAGCCTGGATGATTGCGGATAAGATGCCAAGAACAATAATCCTGCTTGCATGAGGGATTTTGATCAAGCATGACCATGAAGCAGAACTCCAGAGATCAGGGTTTCAATAGAAACCCTAGAATTTATAAAACTCGAACAGAATAATGATATTCAAGGACACAAATCGAGAGTGTCAAAAAAAAAAGGACACAAATCGAATCTCGAATAATAAACCAACATAAAACCTCGAGAATCGAACCCGCTCTGATACCATGTTAGAAAATTGGAAGCGGAAGTGGAACATGGAAAAAGAATAAAGAAAATATGAACAGCGAGATTTACGTGGAACCCTACTCCGTGAGGAGCGGGATGAAACCACGGGAGAAGCCCTCAACGGGGCATATGCTTCATTGTTTTTTCTCAATGGATACAGGTTATCTGGGGCTCCTTATATAGCCTCTCCAGAGCCTCCATACCCCACCACTGGACGATGTGGGACTAAACACTGGATGGGGTAAATGGATCTTCTCCAGGATCCATTTACCCTCCTACAACTCAATAGGCGCACAACCAAATACTCTAACATTATCTGTTTTGAATTTCAGTTTTCTTTCAGACTCTTACATATTTTGGTGATTATTGTTAATTATTATGTTTGCTAATTGTTCTATCGAAGTATTGATATTTGATTGATAGATAAATGAAAGTCATCTTTTTTAGACCTTATGTTGGACCACAATTATGCATAAGTTTAATTCAGTTGTAGTCAATTTCGTACATATTTATTTTTAAATAAAAAATTAGGAAACCGTGCATAACCGCATATACCCCGCATATGCCCTCGCATACCGCTTAATAGCTATTCAGTGACCTGTACGAACGCATACACATACCGTTTTCATGAACCTTGGATAATATGGTGAATAACGGATATTTTAACCAAATTTATGAAATAGGTCGCATATATAGGGATCCCCATTAAAATGAGGTGGGGCTCATTATTCCTATAGTGAGCCATAATAGGTATCCATTGGATGGAAAATTTATGGACAAGATCAAAACCACTCACTCATCCATAGGTTGTTTTCGTTTAAATGGGTTGCCTAATTGGACGAGACCAGTGTTGCAGAAGTCGGTACTCGGTATTTGTTGGTAAAACTGAATGACTTGATATTCATATGATCCATGGGCTCTCTTATATAGGAGAAAAACCCTTGGGTAAATAACATGATAGGTACATGAAAGAATGGCAATACATAAATAACACGAAAAGATAATAATAATCTCAACATTCCCCCTCAAGTTGGAGCGTATATGTCTATCATGCTCAACTTGGAATAGAATCTTTGGAAAGGGCCTCCAGTAAGTGCTTTGGTGAATATATCTACAATCTGATCTTCAGTAGAAACATGATAGGTAGATATGAGACCCTTCTGAATCACGTATCCTGTATAGTGACAATCCACTTCTGTATACGTTGTACACTCATGGAATGCAGGATTATTTATAATAAAAAATGATGCCTGATTATCACATAGAAGCTGCATAGGAAGGGGTACATTAATAGCAAGATCGGTCAGAACTGACCTAACTCACATCATCTCTATGCATCCCTAAGCCATGGCCCTGTATTCGGATTCTACATTAGATCTGGCAACTACAATTTGCTTTTTACTTTTCCATGGCACGAGTGACTTGCCAACAAATATAGCAAACCCAGAGGTTGACTTCCTGTCCCTGGAGCGTCCAGCGTAATCTGCGTCTGCATATTGTGATGTCAAGAAACGTACCTCTGTTGAATAAGAGACCACTACCTGGTGAAGACTTCAGATATCACAAAATCATATAAACAACATCCATATGCACCTTCCTCGGCTACTCCATGAACTGACTCACCTTGCTAACATCAAAGCATATATCTGGCCTGGTAGTGGTATCATACAGAAGCTTCCCTGCTAGTTCCATGTATCTCCTCTTATCTATCTCCTCAGTATCATCGTCATATAATCTCATACTTGGATCCATAGAAGTAGTAACAAGCTTGCACCATGTCATACATGTCTTTAATAGAAGATCAGTAACAAACTTTTTTTAGGTCATCACATGACCATGTTGATTCCTGGCAAATTCTAATCCAAGGAAGTATCTTAGATTGCCAAGATCCTTGGTTAGAAACTGCTTACCTAGGAACTCCTTGGCTGTCTGAATGCTTTGGCCATCATCACCAATGATAATAATATCATCAACATGGACAAGAATAGCAAATGTACCTCTCTGTGTCCTCTAAACAAATAATGAGTGATCTGTAGTGGATCGAACAAATCCCTGATGCTCTATCAACTCTGAGAGCTTATGGTACCAAGCTTTAGAACTCTGCTTCAGGCCGTAAATCGCCTTATGGAGCCTACATACCTTTTGAGACTCCCCCTCAGTAGCAAACCCTGATGGTTGCTGCATATAAACTTCCTCATGTAAATCTCCATATGGAAATGACTTCTTCACATCAAGCTGACAAAGAGGCCATTCACGTGAAACAACAACTGATATGAGAATGCGTAATGTTGAGTGTCTGCCCACTGGAGAAAAGGTATCCTGATAATCCACGCCATAAGTCTGGGTGAAACCACATGCTACAAGCCTTGCCTTGTAGCAATCCACACTGTCATCCGCCCGCTGCTTCACCGTAAATATCCATTTGCACCCCACAATAGATGCATCTAGAGGGACAGAAACAACACTCCATGCATCACGAGACTGCAAAGCGGCCATCTCCTCTTCCATGGCAAGTCGCCAACTGCTATCTTGTATGGCCTCCTTATATGTTCGTGGTATAGTAATGGTTGAGAGGCTCATAACAAACTTTATGTATTCCTCTGAAAGATGGTCCAAGGAAACATGCACAGTTAGAGGGTACGTAGCACAGTTGCAACGAGGCTTCCTCAAGGCAATAGGTACATCGAGGTCATCAGCCTCTCTCTCTGTTCAATGCTACCAGATTCTCATGTGTAGTATCCTATGGATCAAGTATAGTACTAGTGCCATCAGTAGAAACAATGTGTTCACTATATATATGGAACGTGCTGGATGACTAGAAAGGCGCAAGGGCAGAGGGGCGATTAGAGGACCTACAAATGTAAAAACAAGGTAGGAACTGAGTCACGATAGACGAAGGTGGAGGAGGAGGTGGTGGAGTAGGTGGAGGTAACTGAGACTCATCATGAGGACTTTTTGGTGGAGATATCGAAGGTGGAGTAAGGAAGATATCCTCACCAGTGTCAGCATTAGACAACATGTTACTTGTAGGAGAAAATTGCATAATAGACTCAAAAAATGTGACATCTGCACTCACATAATATTTTCTTCCAACAGGATCAAAACAACGATACCCTTTTAGGGTACGAGAATAACTGAAAAACACATACTTGACAGCTCTAAGAGAGAGCGTGTTACGTCTTGGAGTAAAATTGCGTATAAAAGCCACAGATCCAAGAACTCTAGGGGTAAGAGAGAACAAGTCCTCGGGAAACGCAATAAAGAAAGGAACTTTTTCTCCAAGCATAGTGGACGGCATACGGTTCACCAAGTAACATGCGGTAGGAACCACATCACCCTAGAAAGAATGAGGAACTTGACTCTGAATCAAAAGAGTCCTTGTGACATCCAATAGATGACGGTTTTTGCGCTCATCAATACTGTTCTGTTGTGAAGTGTAAGTACAAGAAGTTCGATGAACAACACCAATAGATATGAGGAAGTCTGATAACTGTAAAGTAGAAAACTCCAAGACATGGTCAGTGTGAATAAATTTTACATTAGTAGAAAAAATACTTCTAGTCTCAATAAGGAAAGATTTGATAACAGGACCAGCTTCAGACTTATTCTTCATTAGAAATACACAAGATAATCTAGAGTAATCATCTACAGCGACCATATAAAACCGATGTACCTGATGATCAGGAACACGACTAGGACCTCAGATATCAAAGTGAACCAACTCAAACAACTGAACACTGTGACGACTTTGACAACTTGGAAAAGAGGAATGACGGTGCTTCCCAAGCTGACACACCTCACACTCCAGACTAGTACGAGTAGAGATCTGCGAGAGGACATGATAAAGTTTCTGTAGAGGAAGGTGTCAGAAATAAAATGCCACAAAAACAAGGAGACATGTCCTGAAGGGATAGTAGCAGCCCCTGCACAAGGAGGCTGGACAAGTCTGTAAAATCCCATCTACTCACGGCCACATCCAATCACCCTGCCCATGAGTATATCCTGAAGCACATGAGAAGAAGAATCAAATATGACATGACAATGTAAATCTTTTGTAATATGGCTACTAGACAAAAGACTCATCTGAAATGCTTGAGCATGTAAGACATTTTGCAAACGCGTCGAGGGAGCTAGAATAATCTCCCCCTGTCCAACAATGGGTAGATGAATCCCATTGGCAATAACCAAATGGATAGACCTGTAAGAAGTAAATTGTGCTCGATCGCCACACATATGATGAGATGCTCCAGAGTCTTTAATCCAGTCGGACAAATCTAAATTGCTGCTACTAGTAAGGGCATAAGAAATACCTGACGAGTTCTAAGAGGCGCTAGCAATAAGTGTGACATCTAAAGAACCTGCATGCGAAGTAGTCGGAGTAGTCATCATCTCTCGTAGCCTAGAAACAATATCATCAAACCATGCATCATGAGTCGAAGCAGGTGTAGAAGTAGGATTGGTCTACTCAGCAACTCGAGCGGAGGTCGGATACCCATGCTTCTGATAGCATGTTTCCTCAGAATGATCAGAACGATGGCAATGTGAACATGGACCTCGTCGATGACCTGCTCCTCGACCACGTGGTCCTCCGCCACGAAATCGTGAAGCATTCCCTCTACCATGAGAGGCTGCCATAGCAGAAGGAGTCTGAGCCATAGTAGTAGAGGATGTAGTAATTCTGCTTAGCCTCTTGTAAACCTCCTCCATCGGAGGTATCGTCTCTCCAGTAAGAAGTTGAGTACATGCTGCATCGAACTTAGAGTCTAGAGATGACAAAAATACACCTGTCATAGTTGCATTCCGATACGATTGTTGTTGCTTGGTGCTCGTAGTAATAGGCACGAAGCTATGCAACGCTCAAACATGCCTCTAAGATGTGAGAAGTGTGCATGAAGAGGTCGACCATTCTGCTTGGTCGAGAAACTATCTAACTGCAATTGTAAAATTTTGCTCTCATTTTTTGTCGGCTCGTACGTGACTGCTAGGATATCCCACATAGCCTTTGTTGTAGATTGATTGACAATATCATTGGCAATCTCTGTGGTAAGCGTTCCGGAGAGCCAAATGCAAGCATAAGCATCATCTTACTTCCAAGAAACATTTTCCCAGTCTTGTTCACCGGCTCTGGATCTGTCAGAATGCGCTCCTTGTTATGGCACTGCATCATGGTGCGAAACTGCATGGACCACAGCTCGTAGTTGGTCCCATCCATCTTCATGATGGGGGGCGGGCCCTTGAAGACACCGGACGAAAAAACATCACCCTTATTCTCTGATAGGGTAGCAAGAAAGTCGAAATCTGGAACAAAACTGATGACTAGACCGTAAATGAGTCTACAAAATCACATATAGAGGATTGGTTCTATTGGTAGACTCATACAACCATCCGCATCTCCTGTCGTTGTAGGCTAGGTCGTATAGGTGCAAAGGGCAGCGCCGCACACAGATGCACATAGATGCACGTAGGATGTGTGCAGGTTGCACATAGGATGTGCGTTGATATGTGCCAGTGCACGCAAATGTGCACACAGGATGCACGGTGATATGTACCGGGGCACGATGCACTGTATGTGCAGGGGCACGATGCACTGGATGTGTAGGGCATGCAGGCTGCGCACAGGATGCAAAGCATGATGCGTAACGCGATGCAGGGCGCTAACGTGATGTGTTCCTGCGTGAGGGAGGCGCACAGGCGCTGCTGTGTGAGGAGGCGTACAGGAAGAAGTGCGCAGGGAGGAGTGCACAAGCATCAAGACGATGCATGCACAGGCGGCAAGGCGATGCACGTGTAGGGAGGATGGTGGGCGGGGCGGCGCACGCGGGGGGGTGAGGGGTATAGGGTTAGGGTGGGATACAGGAACCCTGGTCTAGGACCATTGCTCCGGTACCATGTAAGTAAAACTGAATGACTTGATATCCATAGGACCCATGGGATCTTTTATATAAGAGAAAAACCCTTGGGTAAATAACATGATAATTACATAAAAAATGAAAATACAAAAATAATACCAAAAGATAATAATAATCTCAACAATATTCAATTGGAAGGGTAACTGAATAAAGAATATTAGGCATTCGATAGAATATTCGAAAATTATCCGATTATGCATTTTTTATTATTTTAAATATAAAAATTATGTTTAGTGGGGGTTGCGTTAGGTAGTCGACGTCCATTGTAAAAAATACTTGAATCTTTCAATATGGATTTGAGCAAGAATCCATGTAGCCGACCTTACTTATAGTGCGAGAAGGCTTTGTCATTTTATTTTTTATATATTCTTATATATTTATACATATATGGTCATCAATCAATAAGAGTTCAAGATAAAAGTACCAATTAACAAGTTACATATATGGCATGTTAATATTTATGGCAAGTTTTAGGGGTCGAGGCTCTATGGCACATGCTTCGGTATACGACCGTCGCTTTGATACCATGTGGAAAGTCGTGAAATTTTTTTCAAAAGAAAACCAATTCGGATTCATGCCAGGTCGCTCAACGACTGAAGCCATCCATTTGCTGAGGAGAACAATGGAGATTTATAGAGCTAAAAGGAAGAATCTCCACATGATCTTTATTGATTTGGAGAAGGCTTATGATTCTGTCCCACGAGAGATATTGTGGAGAGTGTTGGAGAAGAGACAAATACATGTCCTATATATTAACCTCATAAAGGACATGTGTGATAGGGCTTTATCTTGTGTAAGGACTCCGTTTGGGAAGACTGGATATTTTGACATCAACATTGGTTTACATCAATGTTCTGCTTTGAGTCCATTTCTTTTTACTTTGATTATGGACGAATTGACCAGTCACATTCAGGATGAGTTACCTTGGTGTATGTTATTTGCTGATGATATTCTGTTGATTGACTAGAGACTAGAGACGGAGTAAATGAGAAGCTTGAGGTCTGGAGACATGAGTTGGAGACTAAAGGATTTCGTATAAGTAGGGCTAAGACGGAATATATGGAGTGCACCTTTAATGGAAGCAATGGTGAAGGAATCGAGGTGAAGATTATTGACGATAACATTCAGAAGAGAGTTTCCTTTAGATATGTGGGATCTATTCTGCAACACTGCTGTTCTCTGTGATAAGAAAATTCCTTTAAAGATTAAAGGAAAGTTCTACAAAGCAGCCGTGAGACCTGCTATGCTTTATGGATCTGAATGTTGGCCTGTGAACCATAGACATGTGCAGAGAATGAATGTAGCGGAAATGAAAATGCTAAGGTGGAAGTGTGGACAAACACGTAAAGATCGGATTCGGAATGATGCAATCAGAAAGAAAGTTGGCGTAGCTTCGATTGAGGACAAGATGCGAGAAAATCGCTTAAGATGGTTTGGACATTTGCAAAGAAGATCAACTAATGCACCAGTTAGGAGATGCGAAAGTTGGGATGTTGAACCGGCTAAGAGAGGGCGAGGACGGCCCAAGAAGTGTTGGAAGGAGACCATACGAAGGGATCTTAGTTTTGTGGATGTAAGCCCGGGATTGGCCCATGATAGATCTGAATGGAGGCGAAGAATCCATGTAGCCGACCCTACTTAATTGTGGGAAAAGGCTTTGTTGTTGTTGTATAGCCCTAGAGCTCTCTTATATAGGAGAAAAACTCTATGAGAAAATTACATAAAGTAGACAAAAGAAATAGAGAAATATAAAATAAAGACAAAGAGATATAAGTATCTCAACATATTGAAGCCGAGCAATATACTAATGGACGAGAAGATGCGAGGGAGGATAGGGGACTTCGGGTTGGCGAAACTTTACGGGCATGGAGATGTGGCTGGGAGCACGAGAGTAGTAGGGACGTTGGGTTACTTGGTGCCGGAGATGGCGAGGGTGGCAGCGCCGCTGAAGGCAAATGACGTGTACGAATACGAGGTGGTGGTGCTGGAGGTATGCAACGGGAGGAGGGCCAAAGAGATGGGGGAAAGCTTGGAGGAGGAGGACTTCTTGAGGATACAAAAGCAACCATCGTATATAGGGCTGTCAGGAAAGCTCGAGCTCGATGAGCTCAACTCGGGCTCGGCTCGTTAAGGGCTCACGAGCCGGACTCGAAACCTTAACAAACCCGAGCCCGAGTTGGGTTTTATGGCTCGTTAGCTTATCGAGTCAAGTCCGAGTTGGACGTTGTGCAACTCAGAAACTCGACTCGATACTTATTTTTCCCTCGTAATAAAAAGTTGGAAATGTATATACCGAAAATTCCACATTGAATTTGATATAAAATAGAGGTTAACATTTTGCTTGTCCAAAAAGATACAGAAAAGAATATAAAAAATCAAAGTTACAAATGGCATTTGCATAATTTAATGTATAAAATGGAACAATAACTCCTTAAAAGGTTCATGAGCATGCTCATTTGAGGATCGTGAGCCAGCTCGGAAACTCATGACTCGATAAGAGGCTCGTGAGCCAGCTCATTTTGAGGCTCGTGAGCCAGCTTAGAAACTCGTGGCTCGATAAGAGGTTCGTGAGTCAGCTCGAACTCGATGACTTCAAGTTTGAGTTGGTGATTGAGGGCTTGACCCTTATCGAGCCCGAGTTCGAGCCTTAGGTTTCTTATCGAGTTCGAGTTCGAGTTGAGGCCAACTCAGCTCGTTGAACTCGATAGTCACCCCTAATCGTATACCATCCGATCTTGTGATGAAGGTATTTCTGTCCTTCAATTCATTAATTTAATGGTGGTTGGTCGTTCCTATTAGCCAGGTGCCTCACTCACATTGTTATTTCTGGAAGTTCGGTATGACATGGAAATTAGGTGTATAGTTCATGGACTTTTGTGTAATTTACTCTAGAATCAAATAAACTAAAATCTAAAAACAAATCGACAAGACATTTTTCAATTTACTATCAAGTTGCAACACATTTTATCCAACACCCATGTTATTCCCTAAACCTTAAACCCTCTTTTTCAAACAACCGTTATATAAACGATAAGTTGACACGCATATCTCTCGCTCCACGTAGTAATATATTGATCATTGGAGAACTCTCGCCCTATATTCTTGAACGCCTGCAAGAATCAAACAAGTGAAGTCCTTGTTCAGAATAGGATGGCGACACGGATGATGGCTCTCGACTCAAAGTTTCCGAAGAGGAAGACATCGTGGATGATGACTCTACTTGATCGCAGAATATTTTGTTCAGAGAATCACTCCACCACCAAATGTGGAAAGACGATTTTAGACCAAAAGAAAAGGATGTAATATATATGAGTAAAATGGGGTTGCTCTCAGGGGGTAGCTAACTTAGCTACCCACGCCCCATTTTCTCCATGTTTTTATTTTATTTTATTTTTGTGAAAATTTCTTTCATGAATATTCATCACTATATCCCTATATTGTGTCATTAAAATTTTGTGTGAAACAGAGACTCCTACGGCCTCCATCCAGACAGTAATTTTTTTAACGGTCACAGGATTTTTTAAATCGACCCCGTCTGGATGGAGGTCGTAGGAGTCTCTGATTCGTATGAAATTTTGATGACATGATATAGGGATATAATAATGAATTTACATAATTTTAATTTTCAAAAAAAATAAAAAAATATGAATAAAATAAGACGGGGGGAGCTAAGTTAGCTCCCCCTAGGGGGCATATACATTTTACCCTATATATATTTAATGTTAACTAGAAAGACAGATTGTAGGGCAAGTATAACATATTGATTAACTAATTAATTGCCCGTAAATGTAAATAACCGTTACAAATTAGTCTAAAATATTTCTTAAATCAGTCATGGTTGTAATAAGGGAAAAATGTGTATGCACCCTAGGGGGAGCTAACTTAGCTCCCCCCGCCCCATTTTGACATAATTTTTTTATTTTTTTTTGAAATCTAAAACCGTGTAAATTCATTATTAAATCCCTATATTATGCTATTAAAATTTCGTGCGAAACAGAGACTCCTACGACCTTCATCCAAACGGGGTCGATTTAAAAAATCCTGTTACCGTTAAAAAATGACTGTCTGGATGGAGGCCGTAGGAGTCTCTGTTTCGCACGAAATTTTAATAGCATAATATAGGGATATAGTGATGAATATTCATGGAAGAAATTTTCAAAAAAAAAATAAAAAAATGGCGAAAATGGGACGGGGGGAGCTAAGTTAGCTCCCCTAGGGGGCAGCCCCATTTATCCCTTGTAATAAACTATAGACATTTTTTATCTGATAACATTCCACATATGACAACAATAAGCATAGATCAACATCAATTAGCAGATCCTTCTCTTCCGCCAGCCGAAATTTAAAAGTATCTTTCCTTTTCAGCAAGCAAGCCATTCTCAAACCCCCTTAAAATAGTTTTTTAGCTCCTTAAATAACGCAAAGCAGTTAATTTAGTAGACACATTTATGTGCTTAGATGTCTCGTCCAATTTAGGCTGCCTATTTAAATGAAACACGTAAATGGGTGAGTGATTTTGATCTTGTCCATTAACTATCCATCCAATGGATGCCTATTGTGGCTCATCATATGAATGGTGAGCCCCCACATCATTTGAAGAGATCTCTACACACACTGACTGATGGATTTTGTGGTGATGAATTTAGAGAATACATTGAACTTTTAATGCTTTTGCTGGCAAAGAAGTTCCCAAAATCAAGAACATAAAATTTTATGTCTTGTCAACAATAAGATATGAACCTTTCCCACATTTTTTGATAAATTGGAGCAGACATCGCTGCAAATGATATTGTATTACTTTCATTCATAAAAGAACATCAATAAGCAATAACATTGAATTACTAGATAATTCACAACTAGAACCACACAAAATTTACAACAAAATTCTTGTAGTATACTGGTCGAAACCGTATAAACGTCGAAGACTTTCTTTTTGAGAAAGATAAATTTAAAGGCATGTCTAATGAGACCAAAGACGGCCAACTAGTCCACCACGAGACCATTCAAGAGGTTTCACCGACAAAGGCATTTCTGATGGCAATTGATTGAGGGGGAACCAAAACATAAATGTGTAAAATTTAAAATTAGACATACAATTATACACAGCATCAAAACTCTTACAGAACAGAGAGATCCTGCAGGTTTGCAAAAATATCCCCAATTGGCTGAGAAAGCAAGTTGTGGCTGACATTTCTGTGGCATAACTCGCAGAAAATAATTATGCAAGAGATTAGAAAATTACCAACAAAGATTTAAAGAGCTCAAAATAAGACGTGAAGCGCTTACAGATAATTGAGAGATGCCATAGAAGAAATAGAATATGGAAGGCTTCCAAATATGTGATTGCTTGCAAGATTCCTATTCCAAGGTGAAAGCAACTTATAAGTAAAGTCCAGATAAGAAGAAAATAGCATAAGCAGCTGACAAGTACAAGAGTTCTACACTGAGGTGAAAAATTACAGGTTGGTAAGGTTTGGGGGCAACTGGTATGGGATAGATTCATTTATGTTGTTATTGCTCACATCCCTGGAAAAAAAATAAAAAAAGGAATATCAAACTATTGCAGTAGACTTTACGATAAATTTCACTATAGAGAACAATTCCTTACAATATTCTCAGAGACTGGAGATTAGAAAGAAGATAGCCTAAAGATCCACTTAGGCCCAGCCCTGGTATCTGTCTGGTTTAGTTACAATAATAGAGTTACTTTCAATCTATCAATGTTTGTGTCCACAGGCATGCACGCATTTATGTATGAAGCACTATTATACAGTCAAGCACGTGTACAAGAAGTGAAACAGAATATTACATGGCATTAACAGCAGAACCTGTGCAAGAAATTCCATTCCATGATTCTCCACAAGGATCACCACCTGTTGATTTCCACCCGGATAGTTGAGGAGGGGAATTGAGTGATTTGTACAAGATCTCCAATGCTTGAACTAGATGGCCAGGATGTCAATCGAAAATTTAGATGCCTATTCCATGGTGCAGTAGTATATATTTTAAAGAAAAATCGACAAGTTACTAACAAAATATTTATTCTGTATAGCAAGCTGAAGAGTAAAGGAACAAGAGCTTACTTTATCTTGGCATTGTTGAATGTTGTTTCTAGGTTGTTGAAATATAGCATACATACAACAACACGAACAAAAAAATATATTTATGTGATACACAGGATGATCATCCTACTCTAAGGGGGAAGGGACCCAATGGAGTTTGATTTTTCATCGTTAACTTCTCAAAGATGACAAAGAGTGTATGATCTTATATATAAACCCACCAACTCACATAAGTTCTAATACTAAGCAATGTGAGACTAAACAAACCTAGCAGTATACCAGTTTTATGCTACTTTCTGGCATTTACCTTTTGAGTTTTGCGTGAATTTCTTGTTCCGTGTCACAAACATTGTGCAACATACCAGTTCCACAGTTGATTTTTGGCATTTTCCTTTTCACTTTGGGGGGGTTTTCTTGTTGCTGAGAATTCCAGATGCACCTAACTACACCCTTTTCCCACTCAATTCAACTATGCCATAACCTTTTCCCATCCTATTCAACTATGGAACCCATGTATTACATCATCTTTCCGATGCAATGAAGGCCATTTTTCACCTTGATACCATCGCAACCAACAAACTTCCATTCCATGAGTTTAACATCTGTCGTGGTGAGTTGTTAGTCCTTTACCTTCATGAGCCTTCATCCACTGTTTAAATTTTTATTTAACGTGTCTCTAGTCTCATCTAAGAACAATATGTCACATGTAAACTATCGAGTCGAGCACCAAATGCATTTTCAGCCCATTCAGAAACAAAGATGTGTCTTGCTTTACCTTGGTCTTAGCTGCATATCAAAACTAGTAGAAAACGATGGTGCGGAAGTGTCTCAGAGATAAAGAATAAAGAACGGTGGAAAGAACACCGTGATTTTATGTGAAATCCTACTCCATAAGGAACAAGATGAAACCACGAGAGAAAACCTCTCAAGGATCGGATACTCTGTGTCTCTTTCTCAATTGGGTGTGGGGCTTCTTATATAGTCCCATAGACAGACAGAAGCCCCAGTCACAGTATATGTGGGACTAAACTTGTGGATGTGGTAATTCGAACTTGCAGGGATCCAATTACCCATCTATACATGTGACGCATGCTCTAATACTCCCCCTTCAAAGATGAGCATACAATGTTCAACTTGGACATATAGAAACAAATCGCTTACTCACAATACAAGATACTACGGACAATATCACTCAACAGAAACTCTGTTGACTACATGTTAAGGACGTTGCTTCTCATGCCATGCTAGCGAGGGACTGAAGTGTTGGAGTTTGAACTGAATGGAATCACCTCATCGGAGAACGTATGCTTTCTATTGTGTATGTCTGAATCATTGGAACTGAAATGAGTCTCCACATAGAGAACCGGCTCGCAACTGTTCCATCTCTCTGGAGGGTCAAACTGAAAAAGCAGTGAAAATCTTCATCGGAGCCCACGGTCGCTGGAGAATGGCGTCTGAAAGTCTTCTCGTCGAAGAACTGGGTCTCTCCCATATTGACTCAAAGAATGTGATATCTACTCTGGAGTTCCTATGAATCACATGAAAACCCTGAGTCCAAAATCCAAATCAAAGATGGGAACCTCTCAAATACGGATCACATATAAGTACACAACAAACTGGTAGAGTCTGAAATCTAGACGTATGAATCTGAACAGGAGCAATCATGCAGAACTCTATATAATACCCCCCCTTTCTTCCATACTGGTAGGAAAAGATAGCATCAACCAAGTTGCGAAAAGACAAGAAGATGGGTAGAAACAAAAAGTCACATAAGCCAATCTCTCCTTTTTTTATAGCCATCTCAATTTTTCGACTTTTCCTCTCTCTTTTCGTACGTTTTTTTGTACGAAACATTCTTCCTCTCTTTTTTCAAAACCTATTGCCCAATGGGGATCTTTTTCCTGGGCCCCCTAAAAAATTTTTACTTGGGCCCAATACAACTTATGCTTCTCCCCCCTCCCTTTTTTATAACTCTTGGCCCAATGGGCCAACAACATTCGTAGCAGCTTGGGTCCATAATTGTAGTAGATCCTTGATCCCTCCTCTTTTTACTTCAAACCCAATTGGGCATGAACCTCCCGCTCCTCCTTTTATTCCTTTTTTAAATAAAGCCCACGACCTATTTAGGGTTCCCGATTGGGAACCCCTCTCAAGAAGGGGTCACCCCACGATGGGGCTTACTGGAGATTGCCAATGCCTGCAGAAAGTTGGAGCTATGCAAGGAGATGATGCGGAGGATGCCATCGTACGGGGCGAAGGGGCAAGTCACGCCCTTTCTTTGGGCCTCTTCTTCGCCGCTAGAGCATGCACCTAGGGCTCCACTTAACGTTGCCTGAAGGACTCGAGGTCCTCCCACGAGGAGGTTCTAGATCTGGAAGAGAGTTCGTCGTCGCCTAGAAGACTTGCGTGAGGGCTAAAGACGTTGTTGCAATGCTCGCAAGCATGCTAGGGCATCGCATGGAAGAAGAATGTTTACTTAGATGCACCTAGAAGTGACACATATCAAGGAGAAGATGCATTACCCAGTGGAGAGGAGTTGTGGTAGCCCCATCATGCGTGTTGGGATGGTGTTGCCTAAAGATGGATCCGTCGAACTGAATCAAGAGCAGCAAACCCTTCTTCTTCATGTGCATTGTATCGTCTGGAAATCGATTGAGCCTAGAAGCAACTTGATGAACAAATCGATGATGATCTTCAGAATTATAAACAATTATTCTGTGCAGAATTAGGGTTTCCAGAAACCCTAAAAGTTGATGTTTGATGATGCAATAGAATTCCGCTTGCAGACCCTGCGTCACCACCGGATTAGGGTTCAGAATTCCTCGAATTTTTGGAACTTGATGACGATCTTCAAAAAACTTTGAACCAAGCACGAACATAAAAATAATAATCTTAAAAAATAGCATCACAATTGAACTCCAGAACTACGTTATCGATGAGGTCGAAGAATTAGGGTTTCGAGAAACCGTAGAATTGGGGCGGACACCACTGAGTGTTTCCCCCTACCTTTTAGACTTCAAAAAAAAAGAAACCGTAGAATTAAATCTCGAACAAATCATGAACATAAAATAAATCATCGAGAATCGAACCCGCTCTAATACCATGTAGAAAACGATAGTGTGGAAGCATATCAAAGATAAAGAATAAAGAACCATCGAAAGAACATCAAGATTTTACGTGGAACCCTACTCCATAGGGAGTAGGATGAAACCATGAGAAAAGGCCTCTCAAGTAATGGATACTCTGTATTGTTCTCTCTCAACTGATACATGAGTGTGGAGCTTCTTATATAGCCCCACAGACAGACCAGAGTCCCTCTCACAGTAGATGCGGGACAACACATGTGGATGTAGTAATTGGATCCAGGGATCCAATTACCCATCTGTACATGTGACACATACTCTTAACAAAACTTGTATCAAAACAATCCACCATCCTGATATGAGTTTCGCACGAGCCACAATCCCAAGTTGTGAGTTCAAAATGCATGTTCTCTATAAGAATGACTTATGAACCCACACTCTTCTATTCCTAACATTCTTCACAAGACATCCTTGAGATACTATTATATTCATTACCAACCAATTCAAGTAATGCATGTACCAAAGCAGTTCACATTCCTTTGTGAGCCCTCTCACAAGCAACAAATTCACATACAAGTCCTCTAGAAGAATGCTTCACAAAATCAACATATATCTTCTCCGAGATGACTCGCAAAATATCCTTGAGATAATGTCATGTGACTTTGGCGAAACAGTATCAGTAATATATGTAGGTCCACTTCTGCTATGGCATTTTCCAGTTACCAAAGAAGCCCGCCATCATATGTGAGTCATCAAACGAGCTATAGCAGATATACATAAACCACTTACATCACTTCTACAAAATTCCTAAAAATATATCTATGGGATAGTATTATATACCCTTTTCCAAATAAATAAATGCTCATTTCTTGTTCTAACAATTTCCCATTAACATCGTAGTCCACCTTAACTACGGGAGTCCCACACAAACTACACCCGCAACACACATGCCCTCTGTAAGGATGACTTTTGCAAAATTTGCACAACTCTCTCCTCTAGTATTCTTCGCCATCCCTCCTCAACAATCATATACATTTATCAAACAAATAAAAGTACTGTATGCATGCCCACCTGATTGTTTAGCAATTTCCCATTACATGACTTAAAACGATGCATTGCTTCTGATACACCAAATATTCAAATAATTTAGTCCTCCGGCTAGGTACTTGTATGAACCTCCTTATTGTTCAGTATACTTGATGATTTGACTGTCAACTAAATACCCTTGCATTTTAAATAGTTTCTGCCATTATCCATTGTGTTACTTCTCTCTCCTCCGAATTTATGTCCAATCTTCATATTCGTTAGCCAAAAAACCAAACACAACCATCTATATCCTTCTTACGTCTTTATACAATGAGTAGAAAATCGATACCTATGTCCTGCAATCTCAGTATCATTAGTTTCATAAGAGCTCTACACTCTCCCTAAGTAGATCTTAGCCAACTAAACCACACAAAAATTCCTGTCATTTCTTTCATTGTGCATCCCTCATTACTAATCACCCCAACTGAATTTGTTCGAATTAACAGAAAAATCCATGTAATTTACAAAGAATGCTACAAAATCTATTTGCGACAGTGACATTCATAGACACATTTACATCTCCATTTGGAATGCCCTAATCGCCATTTCAAGAAATCATTTTTTCAAACTCGCTAAAGAACCCAAAACATATCATCAACAAGAACCCAAAAGCACACCATCTGGAACTTTTAGGATTTGGACCAGGCAGTGTTCTTGGAAGCACAGCAGTGGCTGTTGTGTGCCCCGGACTTCATCCGATATTAACCCGACATCTTAAATTTTATGCATCTGAAATCACCTTTATCCAACCATAATAATTGGGTGAATGACATCAACGGATCCGAACCACTGACAGAACTGGAGTGGTAATAAATTATATCTCTTTGTCAATAGACATCAAAATTGGCAATGGAGTGTACGATATGGTAATAAACTGGCATCTTTTGTAATACGTGTGCATCATGGTCAGAAATTCATCTCCTCCTCCTCCAATCATAACTATGTAGCAGAATGAAACTGACGTGTAACAAAATGTCTGTGTTAATGAACCTGAAGAAGTGCAATAGAACAGCATGGTATGGTAATAAACTGACCTTCTTGGTAACAGTAGGGCCATCTTGGTAACAAAATGCATCTCGCTAAAAAAAAACTATTGCTAAAAGGATGGAACTAAGTGCTAACAAAATTTGTTTCTTCGTCAATATTCCTCACATAGTGATGATGCAATCGTGGTAGATTGACCACCTTGGTAAAATGCGGGACATCTTAGTATTTATAGATCCAGATCTGTCAATTTCATTTCCATTAGCCCCATTATCATAGTTGGATGGGGGACTTCATCTGCATTAAACTTCAGTTGTAGACTAAAAATCTGACAACACACAGCAGCCTCTTCAACTTCAAAGTTAACCTTCCTCTTCCCCTACACATTCTATGCTGACAGCTCAACCACCACAATATCCACATTCAAAATCCCCCCCCCCCAAAAAATTGCATCTTTAGGCCTCTCACCACCGATCCACATCCTAAAACCCCCCAAAGATTGCACCTTTACGACTCCCACCACCGACCCACATTGCCAAAAACGGACAAATCAACATCAAGAACGACCAGAGAGGCTACCATCGGGAGCATCCGTTGCCGCGCAAACGAGCCCGGTCGTCACCGCCAGAAAGAACGCCGCAGCCGCAACTACGCGTTCAAGAACCATGGTGGAGACCTGCCGGGCTTGATGGAGCTCCAGCTTAGCTCGGTGCCAGTGTGGTCGGCGGTGGTGCTCCGGCTCAGCTCGGTGCCAATGTGGTTGTTGTTGGTGGTGGTGGTGGAGAGGCCTTGTGAGATGAATGGGCTTTGGCGTGTGATGGAGTGTTTTGTGTGTCGGTGCGAGAGCGGTGGAGGTGTTGGCTTTGTCGCTGTCACAGCGCGTACTGCTGCTTTGGACCTTTTGTTTATTGCCCATGAATGTGGTGGGTGCAGTGGTGGGGGGAGTGCGGTTTTACGTGTTGGCTGTGTGCGCTTTTTGGAAAGGGATTGTATTGGTGTTCTTGAACTTTCTTTCTGGCTGTTGACTGCAAGCTTGAAGCTATTGATTCTTCTGAGTTGGTTTTCCATGAGGAAAAGAAAATGCCATGTGCTTCTGCAAGAAGATTGCTTTTTATTCCATTTGGAGATTTTTTTTTCTAATATCATGTATTTGTAAAAAGAATGTTTTTATTATATTTGCCATCCAAAAGGGATTGGCGGCGTAGCTTGTTGCCCGTCTCCTAACAGTTTCTTTGTAATCTTGATTGCAAGTTTATTAGATTAAAACACCTTCTATTTTGGAGAGATGTGTTTTCGCTAGCATGGATGTCGCAAACTCTCAACAACTAAAGCGAAATCGTTAATCGGGTTTCTTAGTTATTGATGGTCACATTCAATACACCAGAATTGTAATTTCAGAAAGAAAATTGATCATGATGCATCATTAGGGATGAAAACGAATGTGAATATATTCGTATCCGATCCGCTATCATATTCGTTTTATACATATTTTGACATTCACATTCGTATTCGTTTTAAAATGGATGTGGATATGGATATCACTTTGACATTCGCTAATATTCGTATTCGTATATTCGTTTTCGTACATAAATATAGTAATAATTTTATTTTATAAATGTTTGTGACAAAATTTTATGATTGCATTCACCATTGTTGATATAATTGTTATGAAATAACTATATATGTTATATCTATTTTATGTGTAAACCATCCTTAACATGTATATTTTAGTAAATCTATTGAATATTTCTATTATTATTCGTATACGACTCTTATTTGTTTTACATTCGTATTCGTTTTTAAAAATATGGTAACACGTTTTTCACATCAGTCAATATCCGTATCCGCATTCATATTCGTAAATGGACGAAGATATAATTATACTTATATTCATATCTGTATCCGATCGTTTTCATCCTTATGCATCATCCAACCAAACGAATTTCACATTTTATCTAACTTTAGACCGCTTAGGTCTAAATATATCACAACCTAATACTATACAAGAGAAATTATAGGTTATGTTTGTCCCCAACAAAATTTTGTATTTTGTAATGGATGAGTAAATTGCTTCATTGATAACATTTGTAAATACCTTTGTTTTAATTTAAGTAATTACGATGAAATTTTTAATTATTGATACATCATCTTATTTTGGAGGTGATTTTTATTATGTCTCATTGTAGAGAATGCTCTTTCAACTGTAAATGTTGCAACTTTAGAATGTGTGGTAACTTGATACGCTTATAAATATCACATATTGTGGAAGATATATAATTCCACTTAGCCAACAAAATCTTTTCAGAAGTCAAATCAAAAAAATAAGCTTTTATTTAGTACTCTGATTATACCATATTAAAATATGAGAATTCATCTCTTTAATGAGGGAGAAAAAAGAATTTGATGAACTTGGAAGTACTACACATAGAGGTAGTTGTAAAATGATAGTCGATTCTTAAAGTTGCAAGATGATAACCATGCAGAACATTTTCACTTGATAATAACACATTAAATTTTGTTATGATTTCTACTTCGAGACCTTCAATGAGTAGTGTGTGATGTGTTCATTTTAAGAATATTGTAGTATATTAATGGCAAATTCTACTTGCATATTTTAATGGGACTTGTACATTATTCCTTAGAAATTGCAACATTTGCTTTAATATTCCGACTAAGTTATCTCACTCTTATCATTGTATATACCATGACAATTCATTTGTAATACCTAACATGTGTTTCATAAAATAAAGATTGAATATGAATTCAGATGAATGTATGTAAAGTAATGATGAAGATGCATTTGCTCTTTTTTTATAATTTACATCTTGCACAATATCATCAATGAGTTTTACTATAGATGCAAACAATAAATTGATGTTAAGTAGAGAGTGGTAATGTTGTTTTCATCAATGATCATTAGGATAAAGCAAGTGTATGTATTGGTTTTAAATCTCTACCTTCCTCTGGTTTAAACCCAACATGTGATTAAAAGGGTTGAAATTTCATTAACCAAAGACAATAATTATTCAATTTATAATGAACAAGGTTTCAGAAAGAACTTAAGAAATCGCCTAAAATTGGTCCTTCTAAAAAATGGTGAAGACTTCTCCCACTATAACCAGGGTCGTCTACATGGATTCTTGCTTAAATCTATGTTGAACAATTCGACTATTTTTATGATGGCTGTCAACTACCTCATAAAATCCCCACAAGGGTGGATTTGAATCATGTTTTTTAGCTGGTAGACACATTGCACAATCACCAAACCATTTAAGTAGGTTCAATAATCTTTTTGATGAAAGCAAATAAATAGTGGATACGTAAATATATCAAAAAGTCATAACATATACATTATCATGCACTAATGCGAGAGAATCTATTTCATTCAATCGCTCGCATGTTAACACTTTTAATAGATTTTCTCATTCAATATTTGTTTCTAATGTATTTGTTCTCTCTCATTTAATAGATGGTATTGCCATTTATATTAATGAAAATATGATTTAGTATGTTTAAGGATTGCATACTACTCATTAGATGACTAAAGAAAGTTCCTTGGCAAGAAATGGGATTCAGATTGATCTAATCAAGGTGTTATAAACAACATCCTTTTAGATTTTAGCAGTAGTTAATTTCGAATAGTCATGAGTATTTTGCAATATAACACTTGCAATCTCCTTATAATGATCCGAAAGAAAATAGAATTCTTCAAGAAAATTATAAAGTTGAGCTTTTTGATTTATCATCTTCTTTAAAAGTCAAAATTTGTCTTAAGAGAAATACAATGCAATTGTTTCCTTGTGATAACTTTGATAATCATTTTTTAATACAAATAATACATTGTTTCATAAGTCATTTTAATTTATGAAAATAATGTAATTTTATTTCAATTTGTTGTTGATGATATTTAGATCACTACTATTATTAAATACATTTTTTTCATTCCTACTTTTATGATGTCAAACTCCCTTATGCATTGTCCAGAATAAGTGGCAAAAATGATAATATGTTGCATCTTCATATAAAAGTACGTTATACCTAATACTTTTAATTAACTAAAACATGCTTAATTACTATTCTTAATCTGACCACATCAATTCTCTGTGGGGAATTATAATTTGAAGTTGATATCTGAGATTATCTACATTTATCTATGCTTTTGATTATTGAGATATCACAGCACTTATTCGTTGAGAAAATTTTGTGGTATAACTAAGAAAAATATTATGATATATTATTTCCATATTCATTCCATAATCCTTCTCTATAAGAACTTTTGGCATTAGATCCAAAAGTTTACATGTTCTTGGATATGCAGAGTATGCTCTATCCAAGGAAGTCAGAAGACAAAAGAAGCTTGTCCACCCTCGACGGTGCTAGACATCTTTGGTCTCAATAGAGGATTTGTCATAAGGTTTGTATTAGCTTCTAAGCATAAGTACTTTGAGTTTGATTCCACTTCATGTTATTTAGTATTATGCAATACATATTAGAAATTTCAACTTTCCAATGTTTTTGAATATCTTTACATACTATTTTTATGAATATTGAGAATGAATGTGAATATTATGTCAATTTGAAGTCCATTTAAGAGCTAATTCCACCAAAAATCTATTTAAATTCTGTAAAAGTGAGTCATAACCTTTCATTTTGTTATCTATTATTCTAATACTTCGTACATAGTCTCAACCACCATAGAGAGTAGTAGGCTTGCCAAAAAGCCTAGAGAGGTCAAAATTCGGTAATCGAGCTTCTAAAGAACTGAAATAAAAGGAGAAGGCATTCCCAAGCGAATATGGTAAAATGCTAATCCCCCCACCTTGTGTCATTTCCTTCTCCACCCCTCATCGTCTTTCTCATTGTTGATCCTCTCCTACGTTTTCACTCCTTATCTTGCTCCTGCTTAATCCAACCTTATGATTGATTTCTTATAAATAAAATAATATTTGTTAAAGAATATACCATACATGGATATTATAATTTTTCCCTCTAGAAGAAATGAATCGAACGTCTTTTAATTAAAATAATGTTACGCATATTACATAGATATGATGCTATGAAGAATTATGTACTCAGTACCTTTCAAATAAATATTCATAAACTTAAAAAAAACAACCTCATGGATTCAGCTCTCATAATGATAAACCAATATTTTCTAATCCTCACCTCTATCCAACATATACGACATATAAAAAAATTAGAAATATTAAATTATGATTTATGGTCCTTAAATTTGTTGTTAATAGTACATTGCATTTTTTATATATTTTATATATTGCAACTACTATTAATATATGTTCTAAAATTCGAACTCGTGGATTGATTCCTTGTTATATGAACTATATTTCTTCTGAGAAGAAATATAAATTAAACAATATCATATTCTTTGTTGTAGTAAATGTACATTTATAAATAATGACTAAGATGTATAAAAAAAGTTCTTTCAATTTCGGAGGATTGTATTTAAACCCCTAATTATTTGAATATGCATTTTTAATTCAAACTATAGTATATATCGGTTCATTTTAAGCATCTCATAAGTCAAATCTAACACATCCATGATAACAAAATCTTGAGCATGAAAGTGAATATTATGTCAATTTCAAGCAACTTCATCTAAGATTTGATTCCACCAAAAATCTATTTAAAATATTAAACTGCAAGTCATAAACTTTCATTTTGTTGTCCATTACCTAACACTCCGTCCATAGTCTCAACCACCATAGAGAGTAGTAGGCTTGACAAAAAACCTAAAGAGGTCAAAATTCGGCAATCGAGCTTCTAAGGAGCCAAAATAAAAGGAGAAGGCATTCCCAAGCCCATACAGTAAAATGCTTAATCTCCCGCTCCACCTCTTCAATGACCATTTTCTTTGTCTTCCCTCCTCCTAGTCCTCCTCCTCCGTCCTCCCCTACTCTCGTGCTATCTCCTTCTCCTCACCTCCTCCTCTTTCTCCTTGTCAATCCTCTCCTCTGTTTTCACCCCTCATCTTGCTCCTGCTTAATCCAACTGTAACACCCCAACCCCAAACATAGTACCATATGGAAAACTCACAAAGTGTGGGTGTGGTTTATAAGTGGTGGGGATGACTACTTGTCAACTTGGGCTTAAGCATTTTGGGTGGTTGTCAACGAGTCTAATTGGGCTCGAATCCAACAAGTTGTCAGGGTCAGTTTTCCTCGATAACGGACCGGAGACCTAAGCCTGGGACGTTACACCAACCTTATGATCGATTTCTTATAAATCAAATAATTTTTGTTAAAGAATATACCATATATGGATATTATAATTTCACCTTATGGAAGAAATGAATAGAATGGCTTTTTATATAAAATAGGGTTATGCATATTACACAGATATGATGCTGTGAAAATTATGTACTCTTGAGTTGTGGTCCATGAATTTGTTATCAATAGTAAATTGCATTTTTGTATATCGCGAAAGTAAATTAGACCTCCACTTCAAGATTCATGAAATAAACGTAAAAGTAATTTTGTTCTAGTTGGTAATAGCTAAGGGTGATCCTAATTCCAACCTTTCATCAGATGAAACTGAGACCATTGGCAAATTTGTATATCTACATGATCTCTTACATAGAGGGGCCACTACTGTCAGAAAAGTAATATGTTTTTGTAGGTACTAGTTTTTGCGCAGTTTTATTGGCAATGAAGAATCGATAAAATATGGCAAACATTTAATTCGATGCGATGACGAAGTTAACCAAGAGGATGCTACTTGAAAAGAATAAGCTAGATGATAGTTTATACAAGACTAAGGCAATGATGAGTAAATTAGGTCTAATGAAGGTCCAAATTGATGCTTGTCGCAATCACCACATCATTTCCTATGGAGAGTACAAGTATGAAATAGAATACCTATAAAGTGGTGAACCGCAATACAAGGCAAACATGAAGTTGAATGTTCCATGGAAAGACCTCTATTACTATTCCTAGCGCTATGTTTCAGGAAATCTTATTATTACAAGGGATCGAGGAAATGCATGACATGACATGCTTATCATACACAAGATTAGTTTATGGAGCATCCTTTCAGAATCAAAGTGCCAGTAAGCTCTTATAAAATCATCTCCCACATTTACCTCATTGAAATGAAATGTTGCAATTGTAATTAGATTGTCCACTGATAGATATATCCTATAAAGACATGGAAAGACTACTCATGTTAACCCATAAATACTATTTCCTACAATTGCCACCTTGATTGTAACACAAAGTGTTAACAATCAGCGCTTTCTAATGTACGATATGTTGTCTGGACAAAGTACACATGTTAAATGAAACTATCCATGTTGCATGAAAAATAAATCCCTCCAGCTTGAGTAGGGACGAAAGTCCTATTTTTTATTATCATCAAAAATTCTCGTCAAAGGTTCATCTGTATAAAATATGGAAACAAATTCAAGAAAATCTGATCGAAATATTATATCCACATCCAAGCTAAATTGACTTATTTGAGAGACAATTGAAATAAAGACACTTGGGGATGATCCTTTGCATGGTTTGGGGAAAGTCACAATTGTACAGAGATGAGTATTTTTTGAGAACTACTATAGTGATCCAAGCTTTTCATTAGACGTAATTTAGATGCGATGTATATAGAGAAGAATGTGTCCGATAATGTCTCGTACACGGTCATCGATACTATAAGCAAGATGAAACACACATAGAATGCACTAAGAGATCTGATGATCACGTGTGATCGTCTTGAGCTGTGTTGATAAACGACGAGGATGGTTATGTATGAAGTATTGGATGCACCTATGAGATGCATATGAAGTATGGATGAATGTGTATGAAATATGAATGATTGTGAATAGGTAAATGTGTATGGATGAATGACACTCTGCGATGCGCATGAAGTATGGATGAATGGGCATCAGTTATGGATGAATATAATGTGTACGGATGGATGTATATTTTATCGTGTGAATAAAGCATACAACTTCAAAGAGATCACATTGCGGTGCCTATCTGACACAATACATTGCTAAATAGATAACAAAATACATCCACTAAGGGAGTATAATCTTTTTCAGAACACAATGCAATTAGAGCTGCTAATCGAACCGAACTACAACGAATGAACTTATGTTTGAGTTTGGTTTGATAAGAAAGTCCAAAAGTTTGAGTTCGATAAAAATTCAATAGGACATTTTCGAGTTCGAGTTGGTTTAAAAAACAAATGTTTGTCTTAGGTTCGATAATAGTTCATTAACAAAGAAATTTTACTCAAACTTGTTTAGACGAACAAGTTCGAAACTGGAGCTCGATAAGCGGTAAAAATAATAAATTATTCAAATTAAAGTGGTACAAAGCCCACGAATTAATACCATAATTTCTTTAACCCAAAACTTTCTCATGTGTACAAATACTAAGGAAAAAATAAAAATATTTTTTCTTGTTCATTATCTCACTTAGTATTTGCTTGAGTGAGATTAAAATTTACTTGTCAATCTCTTCATGATGCGGAGAAAAGCAAGGTAAGTGGTAAATACTACTGGAAGGATTCCTCTTTGGTCGATATGTATTGTAACTGGTATTCTTGCGATCGGATCAATAGATTTATTCGTTTATGTAAGGATTGATACCCATTCAAGGAAGACTTTCAGTTATTATACAGAAAACATATATATCCACAAGTAGTTTGAATCTAGATGGATTTGTGGCCCTCAAACAGATGTCATATGACTTGCCTATGGATTGGTTTTGATTGTTAGGAGGGGAGGCATGGCTTGTAGTGGCTGTTAGGAGAGGTATGGAGTATGGTGGTGGTTAGTGTTGTTATATTATTATTGTGTTTTGGATATCGTTGTTAATGTGTTTCTTGTGGTGGTCGTGGTGATTGTGATTTGTGTCGCTCATGCGAACAGTAGCATGAGTACACCTTTTTTAAATATTAAAAAGAAGAAGAAGAAAACTCCACACCAAATAGTGAATGGTCATTAAACAGATCTCTTGAGAGTTCAGCACATGTCACCATAGTCAGACGAGGCTACCTTGTTCCTTTGCGTCGCCCATTGGAAAAAGACTTTTTATGAAGATGCACTAACTTGTTAGGTCAGTTTGAGTGATCTTAAAATTCTGAGCTCAATCATACTTTAATCAACAGGAATTTAACTTCTCTAATTATCACCAACCCGCCAACATGGTCAACTTAACTGAAAAACAAACAAACTTTTATCTCTTGATAAGCTATCTCATAATATATGATAACATCGTGATCACAATATGTATTATATCGATATATGCAATACTTATCTCTTCCGTATCAATGAAGCCAATGGAATAAGAACGTGGGATAAACCTCACTTATCTCTTAACCCACCTTATTTCTTATCCCTCATTTGAAGAGCCTCGACCATATAGATTTTGATAACCGTTAGCTTTTAATTATAGGCTTATAATGCATCTTTGTTTACATGTTTTTCATGTTTATAAAGTGTAGGATAATTTGGAAGTGTTTCTGACAGATTGCTTAGTATTTGGACACTTTTAAAAAACGTGAGCCTTTTGCAGTATGTAGCTTTAATAATAATGTTTGAAAGGCCAACTTGAACGAAATAAATCAATATATCTATAATAAAAAGCTAATACCTTCGTTTTGTTTTGTTTTTTTACTATGACGAGTGTTATTCAGATTAAAAGTATAATAATATAACATGTTCTGTTTTTTTTTCAAAAAAAAAATAATGAACATGATGGGATTCACATGGAGGATTTGTAAGCAAACAAAACAAATGGATAAGAACATATAAATGCTTCAAGGATTGTTTGGATTCCAGTCTGGATATCTCTTATCTCTGCGTGAACCCATGTGGTCCCCCCCCTTTATAACAGAGTTATTATTAGTGTATGTATATCAATATTTTTGAAATCGAACCTGAACCGGAAACGAAATGGTCGGATCGGGTTGAACTATGTAATCAAACGGGTTCAACTGGATAATGACATCGTCATTATAAAAAATAGGATTAAATCGAAACTGTGGGAAAAAATAGTTAAACCGGATAATCAAACCAAAAAAAATAATATACATATAATATACACTTAAATATACTTAAAATATAAATAAAATGCATAGACAATGTATATATTTCACATTATACATAAAATATTTTTTGTATGCACCATCAAATGTCATACATATCATATATAGGTAAAATGGGATTGTCCCTAGGAGGGAGCGAACTTGGCTCTCCCGTCCCATTGTGCCTGAGTTTTTTATTTTTTTAAAAAAATTCCTTCCGTGAATTTTCATCAATATATCCCTATATTATGCCATTCAAATTTTGTGCTAAACGGATATTACTACAGCCTCCATCTAGACGGGGTCGTTTTTAGTAATTCAGTTACTATTAAAAAATGAATGTCTAGGTGGAGGTCGTAGAACTATTTATTTCGTACGAAATTTAAATGACATAATATATGGATATAGTGATGAAATTCAACGGAAGATTTTTTTTCAAAAAAAAAATAAAACCTGGCAAAATGGGGCGGGGGAGCCAAGTTAGCTCCCCCAAGGGGGTAGCTCCACTATATATATATATATATATATATATATATATATATATATCCAATGCGCACAGGGCTCATTAGCGTTTCAATGAGCACTCATTTTAGGCCATACACGTGTATTAACAATAACTATATTTCTAATTATAAGCTACGATGTATTTTAAAAAATCATATATTTCCTATTATACAACGTCCTTAAAAATTGGAAGACGATTTTGGAAAGAAACAATTCAAATAAATGATTCCACGCGGATGATTAAGGATCCAAACACTATGATAGTAATAAATATAATTCGATCAAGTAAATGTGTATTGTGAGATAAGTAATATCAAGAAAATGATCAGTAATTTACATCCAAATAGTTACATTGTACAGAATCTAGTAATATGTATAAAATGGTCAAGTAAATGCGTGTTGTGCGATCAGTAATAACATAACAAATGGTTAGTAATACCATTGTCTATGTAATGTGCATTGCATTGACAATAGTTACTTTGTTACTTGAGCAATGTCCATAACTTACTGATCACTACTTTGTTATTACTGATCTCATAGTAGCTATTACTTGAGAATCGTACACATATTACTGAACATGTGATATAAGACAAGCACTTACTGACCGTTGTTTGTATATTACTGACTTCACAACAAGCACTTACTTGTTCATTGTGTATATATTACTTAATTCTGCACCATGTAATAAAAAGAATGTAAATTACTGACCGTTGTTTGGATATTACTAATCTCACAACAACCATTTACGTGAGTATTGTGTCGAAATTACTGAATTCTATTCAAAGTAGTAATACATATAGAAATTACTGACCATTTGTTATGGTTTTACTGACTTCACAACAAGCACTTACTTGACCATTGTGTATATATTACTGAATTCTACACGATATAATAAAATGTAAATTACTAACCGTTGTTTTGGATATTACTGATCTCGCAACAACCATTTACTTGATTATTGTATATATATTACTGAGCATTTGGATCTCGATTTTCTGCAAGAAACCATCGATTCGAATGTTTTCTTTCCAAAACGATCTTCCTATTTTTTAGGACGCGATATAATTGGAATATCACTTATTGTTAAATCATTTTGCATATTAATCTCTTTCCAAAAATAACATCCTTCGAAATAGGTAACCACTCAATTGGTAATACACGTGTGTGGCCAACAAATGGTGATCACCGAAACGCTAATGAGCCCTGTGCGCATTGGATAAAAATCCTATATATATATAATTTGGACTAGTTGCTTTATAACATAAAAGTAATTTAATTATATTTAAAACCCATTACAATATGAAGTTATGTTAGAATAGATGGTTAGGAGTTTGAAATTGATAACCAAAAATCATAGGTTTAACTTCCACTATTATAAATATTTTTAAATAAAATTAAAATTAAATGTGGTTCAACTTTGATTGAACCTGATTAAATCGGGTTAAAAATAATAGGTTGAACTGAGTGGACTGTTTAAAATTTGAAATTCGAACCGACCTGGTAACAGCAACGGAATATGCATGTATTATCATATTCTTATTTATTTTAAGGGTTTTTTATAGTTATGCTCCTCTCATATTCAACAATATCAATTATACCCCTCATTTTCTGTAATATTAGTTGTACCCCCACCTTCTTGTACTATTTTCACTTGTACCCATCGAGTTAGTTGTCCTCCACCCATCTCCCAAACCGATGCCAACATTTGGACACGAAGATAATTAGATACAAAACCTAGGGTACAAATGTAAGTTCGTCGTTCTTCCTTCTCATTATCTTCTTCTTCCTCCATACCCCCACCTTCGACCTCAAGAACTATTATAGCATTCATCATCTTCGGTTGAGGTAAACCCTACTTTGGTTCACCCCATTAATGGCTAAAGTAATGAAAGGGCACTAACGATAACGGTGCAAGGAGGTAAACAACCGACTGCTAAAAAAAGTGATGAACATAACTAAAATTTGCATAATCTAAGAGAATAATTGTAAAAATCCTTGTTTTTAATAACAAATACAGATGCAAATATGGACATTGACGGACACGAAAATTATATTACCATATCGTTAAAAAAAGACAAGGATATATAATAGATATGGAACATGCCCAAATAGTATCACAGTACTATATTTTGTTTAAATTAAAATACATGTACTCGATAACTTAAACAAGATATAAGTATACTCAATGTGTTTATTTCATAATAAATATATTAAATACGATGAAAGAAGGTATACATTATGTTGCATATAGTTATCTACAACTACACACTACAACAGTGGCGATATTATTCGTTGTGAAGTTATTTTTTCTACTTGAATTAGCAAGAAATGCTGTATCCATTGTTAATTTACATGTATGTAGCTGTTTTCTTCAAAATTTTAACTAGTTGTCAATAATTTTTTATTTCAAATTTTGACAACGATTAATTAAAATTTTGAAAATAGCAACGGATAAATGATGATGTAAAGATGATCATTAAGGGTGCGTTTGGTACGCGGGTTAAGGCGGGTTAAACGGGTACAGGGTAACCCGTTTTTGAGTTTTGGTGTTTGGATAGAGGGCTAAACTGGAGGTGGGTTAGAAGTAGGTTTGTTGTGATATGATTGTATTCGAATTTGAAAAAGTGAGTAGTTATTGTGATGTGATTGTATTGAATTTTGAAAAAGTGAGTAAGTGGAGTAGTTTATAATTTTTATATGATATGATGGTATAATATATTATTTGTTGATAAAAAAAATTGATGATGTAAAATTGATTTATTTAATTTTTTAAAAAAAGAATAAAGTGGGGCCCACATGAAAGAGATGAAGGGTGGGTAAGGAGGGTAAGCTCCCCAAACCCACCGGTAACCCGATAGCCAAACGCTACCTAATGATATAGCTACAAATATCACATTCATCGCTAATCTCAATTCTCAAACATTAAAATAAGTTAGTAACGAATAATATCGTCATCATGTATGTAACAATGGAAAATAAAAGCAACGGAAAAAGGTTACAATAGACCCATTTTGTTGTAGACGTATACACACATGCGCACATATCCATCAGTATCTATTTTTAAACAGATACAGATGTCAAAATATGTATAAAACATTTATGAAAGGATAAAAATATATATAAAATCCAATTTGCGAAGGGAAAAAAAATCCAAAGAGCCCTGTAAAAGCCCGGATGTCCAACGGCATTCCCAAACGCTTCTTCATTCACCAGTACGTCGAATCCGAATCAGACGGTATCGCGGTGGAACCCTAAAAAGATTCCCGAGCGTTTGGTGGAGAATTTTCCGACCAACACTTTTTAATCATCGTTCAGATACAGGGTAACGTTTTTCTCCATTAGATTGACAGTACTTCATCTGCCATTATGCCAGTATCATTTTTCTCCATTTATGCGGTTTAGTAGCGTAATCGGCACGCAATAGATTTATTAATTATTCGAGAAGAAATCACGATTTTGATCGAAAAAGATCAGTCATCGATTTTCTCTGATGGTGATAACATTTCGAGTCCGTCATTTTTTGATTTTCGTTTCAGGTTCCATCCTAAATGATCATATTACTTTCAGAATCCAATAGAAAGTCTACGAAATAGAAACACAACCTATAACTCATGGTCCTGTCTAGTTTACTATATTCCTATTATTTAATTTCTGATCAGAATTAATGAGGTGTGTCAAGCAGTTACTTTACTATACTATTTCTAATCGCATTCAAATCAAAAAAGTTAACATAAAATATATTCTGATAATATATATAATCAATACAACATAACAATATCACATTTACCATTTCATCTATCTAAACACCCACTGTTCACAAAAAAAAGATCATCCAACTTTCTAATTCTTTCCGAAGAACTTCAATCCAACCCAACCTTGTCCCAAGTAAACCACTACTTGCACCATCGTTCCAAATATGATGGATGCCCCTTATTGTAACAACAAGGAATATAACGTCATCCCATTAGCCAAGTTGAGACATGAGAGTTTCCCAGCTCTCTCCATGGCCCACATCATTATATCCAACTAATCAAAACATAAATAACAGTGATATGTGAAACATCTGGGACAACAAAAACAAACACAGCCAAAGGTCCGGAAAAAAAAGACAGCCACTATTATCTTTGTCTGTCACCATTATTTTTAATGAAGTACCTAAAAGAAGATGCCTTATCCAATCGACAAGGCGGTATAACCCAATCACTTCTTAGACTATCATACTTCTACTTTTTGGCACTACCACTGATTCAAAAAGTTTCAGATCAATGTCCGAGTTCAGTATACCATATACAGTCAATTACCTCATCTCATCTTGTTCCGAAGGCAGATCACATGATCCTTGCTTTCTTTCCAACATCTGCGCACCAAGGATACTAGATCGTTAGGCAGTGTCTCAAACCAATATACATTGTTGTTTTTACGCGTAAGTTGCATTTAAGATACGGGTGTTCTAGTGATTTTAGTGTCATATTATCAAACATTGGAGCCTATGAAGTAAGTGATCACTGAGCGTGAACCAAGGATTGTGAATTAGTGAGAGGGTTTTTTTTTCCGCGGAAGCTGAGTTCAGGTAGACAGCACGAGCAAATTCGACTCTCCATCTAACAGTCAATTCCCAACTGTCCTGACTTGTTAAAACATTGTTTTGTTGAAAATGGCAACATATTTGCAAGGTGTATGCTGTAAAAAATGAACTGTACTACTGCACCTTGTAAAATAAATTCCCATGGCTTGTAGAAACTATATATAAAAAAATTCTGAAAAATGTGGGATCTTCTAATCAAGATCAAGCGTCACGGGAAATCCTCTGTAAACACACATCGATAAAATCTGTTCACATCTCAGGTCTTTAGAGCATCTCTTGAGAAATTAATGGTCTTGAGATCTGCATGCATGGACTAATAACGTTTTTTTTAATGTCTTAAAGGATTCTCGTCATCCTATTCCCATCCATAAATAGTTCACCACCCAAATAAGTTATTATCAAAGGGAGCATCCATACTAAAAAAAGTTGATTCTTTTGAGTATTTGAAGATTGTAGCTCATTAAATTCAATGCATGGTTCCAAATTTTAAAGCATACAGACCTTTGACAGTGTTGGTATAGAATGTTGATATTCCAATAGCACGTTGATATTTCGATCATCCAGGTAACATCGTTCGGTTTCATTAATTTGTGCAGCCTTTTTTCTGATCCATACATTTTTTGTAAAAAAGGATATATTGATCAGAAGTTGGTTAAAGGTTAGAGCCTTGATTTTATTTACGTAGTTAATGCCAGTTACTCTGATTTTGATAATGACAACCCTGAAAATCCCCTTTTGTATAAACAATAACATTTTTTACCAGTAAATATTGTCTAAAAAATCAAATCATTTTAGACAGTTGGGAGACGGCCAAAAGGGATTGGCGGCGCATCTTGTTGTCCGTCTCTCAACAGTCTCTCTGTAAAATGATTTGATTTTTTAGATGATATAACATTTCAAAATCACGAGCATCATTGCATACATTCAAGAAAGAAAGTTTCTCTCAAGTCAAAGGTGATAAAGTATTTGTTAAGTCGCCCCATTTCAAAGTACTAAACAAGAATTTCTCAAGGAGCCCAAAGACAAGGGGAGAAGTACAGTTACGATGCACTCCACCAAACTCAGGGCTTGAATGAAGTTCTATATTATTTGATATGGTACTAGAAACACCTCAAGTAATATTGTCTTATATACACAGACATTACTTTTATTGATCAGTCTAACTTAGCTGATTGATTAACCAACGATCACGATATATTTCGATCTTCTTATCAGTTGGGTTATTTGATGAAAAAAATCTCAAGTATGGTACTTGATTTGAATAGATCTTTTGATTTTTAATCATTTTATTTTCCTGTTAAGGAGATCTAAGTTGATTTCTAACTGTTGTACTTTCCTAGAGAGTAGGGGTGTTCAAAATATTAGGGTCAAATGGGTACCCATCTTAATCCAGTGATTTTGACCCTAATTTCATGGGTACCCGTACCCATGAAAAATATCCAGGTTGGGTACCCGCTCTGCTAAAGCTAAGTGATCCAAGTGGAAACCCGGTTGGGTGGATAGGGTACCCGGTCGGGTAGTGGTGGTCTTTTTCCAGTATCATTAATTACGAGAGAAAACATTACGTGGACTAATGCACAAGAGGACAAGAAGTGTTACAATTGATTATTGCTTTGTTGTCGTTGGTAGATTTGATAAAATGTGCAATATGTTTAATAATAGTAATAGTAACTTAACCGTGTTCTACATTTGGATGACAATGGCTCTTGGCGACGGGTTGCAGAGGTTGGGCACAACGGTGTTAGCGGTCTGTCGTGCACCCTTGAGTCGAGCACTCTTGGCGAACTCTTCCATTCGCTGGGACCGATGATTCGTGTATGTAGATCAGGTCGATTTCGATTGTGGGTACGGCGACATCGCCTACACGGATGTAGGTAGGATGGCGGTGACAAAGGTGACAAGCTTATCGATGGTGTCACAAAGCAGGCGTACATAGCATGAACGAAAGGAGGGAGGATGGCCCAATAAAGGGAATCCATGGATTTGTTGAGGTGAAAAATGTCGTCATCGTCCTCAACTCCTCGAAATAGCTGTTGGAGAGGAATGGCGGGACATCGGAGAGGTCGGAGTTGTCGAGGAAGTCGTAGCTCGAAGGTGACCCAGTGCAAGTAAGATGGGAGGTTGTAGGGGATCGAGGACGGAGGGTTGGGTTCTTCCATGTCGAGGTCGCTGACGCGGTACATTGAGATGTTGTTGGCATAGTCCGCCATTGGTATGCCGAGACTTTGGGTGAGGAAGATCGACGAAGTGATGCCACTTAAGGTGATAAGTTAATCCCGCTTTGGGTGAGGAAGACCGGGTATAATCCCAATTTGAACTCCCCTTTCTTCACGAATTAGTTATTTTATATAGTTTAAATGCAACAATTTTTTGGTAGTATTCAGTGTGTTTTAGTGATTCTACGGGTACCCGCGGGTACCCATTACCCATTTAAATAGTTCGGGTACCCGTTAGATCGGGTACCCGTTGAAACGGGTCGGGTCGACCCACTGACCTGGTACTGATGGGTCGGGTCATGATTGAATGGGTCGGGTACCCTCCCCATGAACATCCCTTAGTAGAGAGCCTCCTACCTTATTGACTTTGATGGTCCACTTATAAATACACAAGGATATTAGCTTGAACAACACACAAGATTCACATACAATAAAGAGTTACAATTCTTTTCATCTAAGTGAAGAAGAGTGTAATATGCAAGCTTTCAATCTCTCGAGCAATCTTCATCATCCTTAAGCAAATTCCACCATTTTGCTCTCAACAATTTGTAAGTTTGTGAATTGAAAGATTATTGCTAACGAGTTATTTTCTAGCATTTTTTACCTGAGTGCTCGATGTGGGTTGACTGATGTGTGAGTTTCTTTATCCATTAGGGGTGCACATGGATCAAATTGGTTCGGATTTTAGCTTAATCCGTGTCCAATCCAATCTTAATGAATTTTTGTTTTTTTCGAATCCAATCCAATCCATCGAATTACGGATTGGATCAGATTTTATACTTGCAATTTCTCGCTCAAAAGTCCAG
Source organism: Ottelia alismoides (assembly GCA_037367405.1). Classification (NCBI taxonomy): domain Eukaryota; kingdom Viridiplantae; phylum Streptophyta; class Magnoliopsida; order Alismatales; family Hydrocharitaceae; genus Ottelia; species Ottelia alismoides. The sequence continues at coordinate 79,128 of JAZKJV010010334.1, read as the reverse complement.
TTTACACATCTATATTTTACAACACACTGGCCCTTGAACATTCAAATAATGACTTAAAAATCGATCATAAAGTAAAGAAAAAGAAAAAAACACATCAAATGAAAGTTGAAGAATTCCATTAATCCATCCAATCAAAATAAATGATTTGATTGAATTCAAAATTTAAGTTTTTTTAATAAATAATGCATTGGTTTGTTGTTTGCAATTGATTTCCACCAAATGATTCAAATAAAAATAATACAAGTTATAAAATAAGGATACAAAGACAAGTTAGGTAAATAAAAAATGTAATCTCTGTGATTGGATATTGATTAATGATTAACTTAGAATGTTAAGCTATGCCAAACCCAACCACTCGTAAGAATATCCTTCAAAGCTCTATAATATATTATAAAAACGAGAATCATATAACATTCATACTCGATTGCGTATGCAAGACAAAATTAACTTAAATATAACGCACCAATTAGGCATCACACCTTCTATTTAAAATGGACTTGAACTGGAATTTATTTGTAAGGTTATATCTATAGTCATAATACACAAATTCTATAAAAAATGAACAAAAATATATACCAAATTAAAAAAAAGAAGTTGAAATAATGCTTATTTCTTCTTAGATGGGTATTAGATATTTGATTATGTAATCGATTGAATTTCATCACAAAAATAAGATTGCAAGGTAGGACAAGTAAAAGGTAAGAATTAAAGGCATAAAAAATACCCAACAAAGATACTCGAGAACTATTTTAACTCTATTTTCTTTTAACGAAGATAAGAAGAGTGGCAGCATACTGAAGCCAATAGTATCACGTGAGGGGATTATATTGTTTGAGACAGGCGACGATATCATGCGGCAGGGGCGCTGACAAAATTATGGAGGGGGAGAGGATAACATTGTGCAAGAGGGAGGCATCATCGAAATGGACTTAGAGGGAATCAGTAGGAATTTTGACAGCCAATAGTGAAATGAGAGAGAGAGAGAGACTGAGGGAACTGGGAGAGAAATAACCGAACACGGATTTATAATTATATAAATTACACTTTATTATTTTGGGGATTTGACATATGCCTTTCAAGAGAGGAGAAAGGGTGATATCAAGAGGACTTGTATAAAAGATTAATATGGAAAAAATACCAAGAATGGCATTGATTATGTCCTTACAGACAATTTGAAATAGGTGCATATATATATTATGTATGTATGTATCTACATGCGTGCATGTATGTTAACAGATTAACAGATTGGATCGGATAAGATTTTGATAAAGATCCAATCCAATCCATACTTTAACGGATTTCAAAAATTCCAATCCAATCCGATCCACTAGAATGATAAAATCAAACCAATCCAATCCAATAGCATTGGATTGGATCGGATTATGGATTTTATCCGATCCATGTGCACCCCTATTCTCCACAGAAAAGAATCTTCTTTGGGGATTGTCCAGAAAAAGGAGAGTGCAAGATGCTATGCCACCCTTAGTTTCAAGTAATGTGGATAGTGAAGGAAAGCCTCATTAAGAAGAGTTGAGTTATAGTTTCCACGTGCTTAGGTTTCCAAATTAACATTATCGTGCATGATGTTCGCATTTCTCTTTCTCCATGTTTGAGTTTGTTTGAACAAAAAGGACGAACCGTTATAAGTGATCTGCCCAAATATTGCATACCTTTTTCAAAAAATTATAGACAAAATTGCATGCACCACATTTAGTATAAATCCTTTGTCTGCTTATTTACATTCTCATAGTAAAACATATGTTCCTTAAAGATAAATACATTCCTTGCCAGTCAGATGGCCCAGATATACGTAATTACTTTAATTCTCCCTCAAGTGATCCTCCAATCACTAGTAATTGAGCTCAAGTACAAGTCCGTGTTGTGACAATGCGCTCGGTCAAAGCAGTCGCCACCCAAGTCTCTGTGGAACCAAGACACTGAAAGAAGATGCGATCAATATCCTCTGATTCCTCCCCGCACCGTTGACACCTTCCCTCACATCATGGAAACATCCTCGCCCTTCTAACTCCTGCCATGATTTGACCTCTTTTAAGAAGCCAAGTGAAGATCTTGGTCCGCAATGGCACCTTCTACATCTCGATTCTTTCGTAATCTTGAGCTACGACATCATACTCCATCATAGATGGGGCGGTTAAAACCACACATGCCTTTTTTACCATGAACGTCTCGTCCCTCCAGCTCCAAGAATCGTGTCCATGTGACAGTTCCTTCAACAAGGCCAGTTTGCTCGAAAGACAACTCCTTAATTCTTTGGTCAGGTAACTCTGCCACAATTGTTACGTCCAAGACTTATACGACCAAACATCCACAATGCGTGCCTTCTTTCCGTTGTAAAAGTGAAATCCCTAGGGAAGGTATCACAAAGAGATCCTTCTTTCACCCAATCATCTCGCCAAAACGAGAAACCATTTCCGTCACCCATCACTGGTCGAAGCGAAGTAACAATCTCAGGTAAAACAAAGCAAATACCCCTCCAGAATGTGGAGGGCGATGCCACCGCACCCATACATGCACATAGACTGGGAGGGATAGAATACATATACCATAACATATTGAATAGAAGATCAGAGCCATCCCATCATATTCGAATCACCCATTTCGCCAGCAACACCTTGTTCATGTCTCCTAACCGCAACATTCCTCGTCGTCATTCCTTCACTGGCTTTATTACCATGTCCCTGTCCACCACGGCGATGATCTTGCCATCACCAAACAAGAAGCACTTTCGAACACCTACATGTAACATTTGTGACGAGGGAAAGAACACGGGGATTGCTTCTCGAACATTCCCCGCAAAGCAATGTAGTGAGCATGCAGGGGTCGACCATTCTGCTTTATAGTGAATATGTCATGCTGGAGCTATAGAATTTTTGTCTCATTCTTGGCCTGTGAATACGTGGCAACAAGAATGTCCTACATGGCTTTGGTAGTGGGTTGATGCAAGACATCATTTGCAATCTCTGGTATCAAAGTACTAGACAACCAGACTTAATCATATGCATCATTAGCCTCCCATGAGGCATACAACCCTGTCTTATCTGTCGACTCTTCCACAATAAGAATATGCTTCTTACCCATTGACTTCATTAGGCTCATGAACTGCATGGCCCATAATTCGAAGTTTTACCCATCCATCTTTACTACAGGCATAGGACCTCTGAAGGCGCCTGTGGTGGGAATATCCACCTTGCTTTATGACATGACAACTAGAGAAGACTAGGGTTGTAGACTAGACAAGCTTTTGTGTACACCAACATAGAGGGATTTAGTTACATGTGGAGACTTAAGCAACCAATCCCATCAAGTAGGAGTCAAACACGGCGGAGGTGCAACGGTCTCTAGTGAGAGAGAGTTGCGAGCAGCCACTAGGGAGAGAGGGTGGTGCCCCCCTTAGATGGGAGAGGGTGGCGGCGACCTCTAGAGAGAGAGAGAGAGGACGACGATCCCCTTAGATGGGAGAGGCCGACTGCAACCCCCTTAGATAGGGGAGGACGACGATGGTGGAGGCTCCCCTAGATAAGAGAGACGACGGTGGCGGCAACCCTTGGCGGCGATGGCTGCGATGAGCCAAGGAGGGGAGAGGAGATGCGGCGGTGATGGGGTTAGGGTTATGGTTTGTGGGGGTATGAGAGCTCCGATCTAGAACCATCTCTTTCATACCATGTTGAGAAAATGAGAAGACTTGTTTATTCCTTGAACCCTAGGATCTCTTATATAGGGAGAAACTTATGGGAAAATTACATAAAGTAGATAGAGGGAAAAGGAAATAGATAAAAGATACATAAACATGAAATATATCTCTACAGTTTTCAAATATCCAACATCTAAAGATATAACAATCATAAAGTAGTTAATAATTGCTTGGACCCATCCAGAGTAACCTCGGATGCTCTCACCGAAAAAGAAAGAATTACATAAATATTTCTGTCAACTGCACCAATTCTTATGCTAAATCTTAAATTGTTTCAATCTAAGATACTTTGCTTGGTTTAGATGCAACCAAAACTTATTTTCATCCAATTTGTATTGATCTTGCTATCACCCATATATGTTCCTATAGTAAGGGGCATAAACCATGTGGATGGCTGCTATTATAAGAATTACGAACTTCATAAATCAACCTGAACAATGGGGCAATGGGGGCCTCAGGAGGCATGGTAGTGGGCCGGAGCAGGGACAACTTCGAGCTTGTGGAGGATGTGAGCAGGAGGAGGCACTTTCTCTCGGTCCTATTGCGACGGAACGCGGAGTCTAAATATCGGTGTCAAATGTGTATGGGCCTCAGACTAACCAAGCAATGTATGAGCTGGCAGGAGACTTGAGACTGCTCCGAGAGAGGTACCCGAACGAGGTCTGCTTTATTGGGGAGATTTCAACATGACGCTGCACCCGGAGGATAGGCCTCGGTTGTGCGATGGTGCGGATGCGGGTTCGGCGAAGCAGATATGGTTCATTAGTGAAGCGAGCTTGCAGATTTTTTGATGCTGGTGGATGCTGCTAACTTGGAGAAACGATAGGTCATGATCGCGGATTGATCGGTTCATGATATCCCAGGAGGTGGCAGGGCTTTTTCCGTTGGCAGATGCATAGGCTCTGCGTTGTGCTCACTCCTACCACAACCCGATGTTGTGGTCCTTTGGGGAGGATGTGAGATTGAGGTCTTTCTTCATATTTAAGCGATCATGGTTGCTGGAGGAGGAATTCCGTGACATAGTAGTGGAGTTTTGATGGAACACGCAGCTAGAGGGGTCGACTTCGACTGTTCTAGTTCGGAAGCTCGAGTTACTGCGGAAGCGTCTGATTGAGTTCAAGACGTGTACCTATGAGCAGAAGTAAAGTATGAGGGCAGCGTCGCAGGAGGTCATCTCTCGCCTCGATATGGTGGAGGACACGAGGGAGTTGTTGGCTCATGAGGTTGAAGAGAGGTGCGCTTGTTTGAACCAAGTGTGTTTGGAAGATAAAAAGAAGGCCGAATGGAGGCAGAGGTCGAGGCAGAAATGGTTGAGGGGGATAACAATACCACTTTTCCATTCCATTGCCAATGGTAAAAGGTGTTGGAATTTCATTAGGAGCATGGAGGTGGCGAGAGTGTAGACGACGAGTGACGCGGAGATTGGTCGGCAGCTCAGGGCGCAATTTATCGCTTTCTCCAGGAGAGCAAGAGAAGCGAGCTAGGGGTGGCATGGGCGGGGAGTGAGGTGTATCTCCTCATAGGAGGCTGAGGGCCTGGTTATCACGGAGGATGAGGCCAGACGGGCTCTTTGGTAGCTGAATGAGGATGGAACCCCGGGTCCGGATTGTTTCTCGGTGTGCTTCTTTAGAAAGTTCTGGGAGTGTGTGAAGGAGGAGCTCGTGGCAGTCCTGCAGGAGTTCGAGGAGGGTAACCAGGGATTTAAGCACCTGAACAAGGCACTCCTATTTCTGCTGCCCAAACGGGAGGGGGTTATTCGTGTGGAGGATTTTAGGCTTATCAAATTGTCCAATGCGATCTACCTGCTTGTTGCCAAAATTTTGGTGAACTGTTTACGGAGTGTCCTGGGGGGCATCATCTCGCCTGAGCAGACAACTTTTGTGCCTGATAGGCGTATGGCGGACTCTTGGGTGCTGACTTCGGAGTTGGTGCTGGATTGGAAGAGGGAGAATCAGAAGGGGGTCGTTTGGAAGGTGGATTTCTCCAAGGCATTAGACTTCGTTGATTGGCACTTCCTTTGGTGATCGATGCAAACGAGAGATTTCCTTGACAGATGGATTGGTTTGGCAAAAAGATGCATTACAACGGCGTCGTATTCGATGCTTGTGAATGGTAGACCAGAAGGGGGTTTTTTCCATCCCCTAGCGGAGGTGTGGCAGGGGTGCATGCTAGCATCGCTTTTTTTGTGATTCTGGGCAGATGCGTTGGCTGTGATGATGAGATAGACAGCAACTGACGGATGGATATTTTTGGAGAGGTATCGGGCCGGAAGATGAACACAGACAAGTCCAAGGTCATCCCATTTGGCGTGACGCAGGAGGAAGCCCAGGTTCTTTGTCGTATCTTGCGTTGTCCGAGGGATCCCTTCCGACCACATACTTGGGACTCCCTTTAACTGCTGGGTAGTTGCGTGTGACAAAGTGGAGGATGGTTATTGATAGAGTATAGAGTAAGGTGGCGGATTGGAAGGCGATAACACTCTGAAAGGGGGGAAAGCCGGTCCTTCTCAAACATGCTCTATATGTTATCCCGATTTTCTTCTTCTCCATGTGGTTGATGCCTGTGGGGGGTGCGATAGATTGGAGGGGAGGGGATGATGAAGTGTTTCTTTTGGTCAGACGGAAGGCAAGAGGGTGGGGGAATGCATCTGGTGGGCTGGGACACAGTGACGATAAATGAAAAGGGAGGGATACATGGGTGTCTACAATTTGGAGCCCATGAATAAGGCTCTGTTGGCGAAGTGGGTCCTTAGAATCTGAGGGATGTCCAATGAAAGGGTTTGCAAGGTGTTGCGGAGCATATATGGAGTCAATAGTTCGTGGAGAGCGGAGGTGTGCAAGCGGCCGCCGTCGCTTTGGAGGGGGATGTCTACTGTCTTGTCGGAGCTGGGTGTTCTCGTGAGACCGATGTTGGATGATGGGCATGACTTTGGCTTCTAGAAGGATGATTGATTGGGGTTGGGTCCTCTCAGTGAGAAGTACTCATGTCTCTTCGCCATTGCGAGAGACATGAAGGCTATGGTGCATTAGATTTGGTTGATGGGATCTTGGTGCCCAACCTTCGCTTCTACATTGTCCAATCAGAGGTGCAATATGATCGTAGCCCTTTTGAGCGATCTGGCAGAGGTAGATGGCCCCGTCAAGGGTAGAGAAAAATTTGTTTGGAAGGAGGGGAGTTTTTCGGTAAAGAAGGCCTATCGGTCTTTCGACAGGACGCGTGGGGTTCTTCGGGAGGAAGCTGCTTGGGACTACAGACTTATTTGGGCTAGCTGGGTTCCTATGAGGATTAAGGTCTACATGTGGCGGGCGAGACGTGGGCGGCTACTTTCAAAGGTACAGAGGGCAAGGTTGCTGCCCGCTGGGTACCGGGGATAACCTATGCGAAGATGTGACCTTGAGCAGGAAGATTCCGAACATCTCTTTTTTGGATGTTGTACATCGGTTACGGTGTGGGAGCAGGCAATTGTGTCATGGCTTCAATCTTTGGACAACGTGTAGTACTGGAGTTCAATTAGAGCGGCTTGTAGAAGTTCTCAGGAGGACGTGCATGGTCCTTTCGCCCTGCTTTGGGCCATTTGGTGTGTTAGAAATGAGAAAATATTCCCGGAGCATCTGTTTCTCTGTGAGAGGGTATTGGAGCACTACAGAGCACAGATGACATTGTGGCATAACATGTAATTTCGAATGTCTAGGATTTTCGGGTTGTAACATATCTGTCCTCGATTTTTTTAGTTAAACAATTTTGTGGGGGGTGCCAATCTTGAAACTACACCTTGTTATCCTAAAAAAAAGGAATTATGGGCTCAAAATTTTTAAGTCAACTAGAACTTCCAACAAGAAGATGTATGCAACACAATGGGGACACCCAATGTTGAAAACATAAATTTCCAAAAAAGATTCTTTCTGGATTTTTGTACCTGTCAGGAATCAGCTTTTTTACCAGAGATGATACATCACCAAACTGCCTTTTTCTCTCTAAATTATACATACCATGCAACAGACAAACAAGAGATGACACGTAAAAAAATACTTACCCAGTCATCACCATATCTACTCGGAATGCTTATTCATATCTTCTGACGTTTAGGTTCAACCTGCAAAATATAAAGGTAAGTCAGCTGCATTGCAGAAGGCAGAAGGTGCACACTCAAGAATGAAACAATGATGGAAGTGGATGAGAAAAACTAGCTACTAGCCTGAGCTCTTTTGGGAAAGAAAAAGGCTATGCTATAAAAGGTTGTGCATCTGAATAATGTGATTTGGGTTGCCCAGCTTCTGTGCAGGGTAACTATATATGTTAAATTCGATAATGTGTTGGTTTTCTCATCACAAGGTACATTTGCCTAGGTAGCTTCTATCCAAATTCAGGGGATGTTGTATTTATTTTATGCATCTGTACCAATGGCATGTATTGGTTCGTAAAGATGTTATGTATCTTTAACAAATATTATGTATTAGTTCGTAAAGATGTATTATTGCAACATATAACCACTATTATAAACCATGGAAGGACATATCGATATCGGTATCGGTATCAGTACCATGTCGATACCGATATATCGCCGATATATCGACCCATATCGCCGACATCGGATCGAGATTGTGCATTTTTGGCCTGTCGATACTCGATATCGACCATATCGGCGATATATCGGTGACCTGTCCATACCGATATATCGCCGATATATCACGATATGGCTGTCCATGTTATAAACACCTTTAAAAAGGGAGTTAACCTTGATGATGAGGATATAAGATAAAATACATAATTTAAAGCCAGTCGCATTATCCTATTTTCCCTTAGTTTTCTTTCTTCTCCTCCACCCTTAACTCCATTTCTTCTCCAGCATTTGGCTAGGTATGCTTCCTCATTCATTTCATGCATCTCCCCACATGCACACCCAAAACCTCATGCAACTGATATTATTCATATTCTTCTTACCCTCTTTCACTTTCCCAATTCCTCATTCTTCTCATTTCAAAATTCGAGCTAGGTTATTGATATCAACATGGATGTATAACTACGAGATGTGGATCTGCGTGACAATGAACATACTGTGGTGAGTAGCCAACCACTCTCCTGAATCCATTTTTTGTGGCACCTTGCCCCCTGCGGCTACACCTAGCCTGTTCACCCGGGATGGGACCTATTTGGTGATCTTCAAGTTCAGACAGTTCTTTTGCACTTATCACCTCAGTCATAGTTTTAGTTCTTTTGCACTTATCACCTCAGTCGTAGTTTTAGTTTGACAGCATATGAAGTGTTGATATGCCATATATTGGGTTGAATACTAACCATATGTTGTGTTGAACCGAGTAAAAGAATCGTTTATCTACACTCTCCACAAGAAGGCCAAGCAACGCCTGCCGTACAACGGTGGAAAATGAAATTCTTTTTCTATACTCCAGGATCCGTTTGTATTAGGAGTACTATTGAGATATTTGTTATCATTATTTATTACTTTGCTAATTTTTTTATTTCTTTTGTCCTTGCCTTGTAATTTGTCCAATGGGTTCCTCTCCTATATAAGAGAACCCTAGAGCCTCTCATTAATTATTTAAGTCTTTTCCCTCAACATGGTATCAGAGCGACAATCCTAGACCAGAGTTCCCATATCCTACCCGCCTGCCTCGTCTCCATCTTCTCGTGCACGCTAGGCCACCGCCGCCCCTTCCCCGACGCCGGCCAACCCTCCCGACGTCACCCAACGCCCCCCCCCACCCCCTCCCCGCGCCGCCACTCCCTCGATGATTCCCCAGGCCGCTGCCTAGGGTCTTTCCAGGCTGCAGCCATAGCATATAGGCTTCTGCCTGGGCATTTCCACGCTACAGCCCCGGCCACGGCATCTAGGCGGTTGTTAGGCATTTCTAGACCGCAACCTTGGTCTCCGAGGTTGTCTTCGACCACCCCGTGTGCCTCCGCACACTCTTGCAAGCCATTCTGAGGTCTGAACTGGTCTGATTTTGACCAGAAAACGTGATTTCAGACCTATAAATCACGTTTTCCGGCCCTAGCAAGCAACAAAGATTGGTAATGATAGTTGTATGAGTCTGCACGTACAACCAATCCTTCGTATGATCGTGTAGACTCGTTTATATCGGACTACTCCCCAGTTGAGTTCCATTCGTTGGAGTCTCATCATGTCAGAGAACAAAGGTGACATTTTCTCGTACGGAGTCTTTAAGGGCCTGCTCCCATCGCTAAAATGGATGGGACCAACTATGAGTTGTGGTCCATGTAGTTTCTCACCCTTATGTAGTGCAACAATAAGGAGCACATTCTGACAGATCCAGAGCCAACGGATAAGACTGGGGCAAATGCTCCGTGGAAGCAAGATGACGCATATGCGGGTGTTTGGCTTTGTGGGACTCCCACAACAGAAATAGCCAATGATATTCTGACTCCGCCAAGGTAATGTTTTGGCATCAACATATGCTCAAGCGAATAATGAGGCCAAGATTCTTCAACTACAGTTTGATATCTACAATGCCAAGCAAAATGGTCACCTCCTGCATGTATACTACTCTTTGCTTCGTGCATGTTTGCGAAGATTCATAGCTACATGCCTATTACGACATCTACTGAGCAACAAAAGACGTATAGGAACTCCTCGATGGTTGGAGTCTTTATGGTTGGACTGGATACATTGTATGATGCTGCACGTACTCAGCCTACTGGAGCTACCATACCTCCCATAGAGGAGGCCTATAGACGTCTCAACCGGATCATCATGCCTTCGTCGCTTCGACAACCACTTCCTTTTCTTCTTTTGTGATGGTCGCCTCTCGTGGTCGAGGAGGGGCGGTCCAGTCCAGAGGACGCATCCCTCGAGGCAGAGGTGGTGGTCGCCAGCATGATCCTTGCACCTACTGTCGCAAGCCTGGACATGCAGAGGATACATGTTACCAGAAGCATGGATATCTTGTTTCAGGTCGAGTAGCAGAGCAGATTGTGTCTTCAGAGACTTCAGCTCCTCGGACCGATCCTCGCATGAATGATATTGTCTCTCGTATTCGAGAGATCATGACTCTTACTGCTGACACAACCACTACAGATACTGCAGCCGCAGTCAGAGCCTCTTCGAGCTCCTCGGGTATAGTCTATGCTTTTACTGGTAGTATTGATGTATACATGACTGAGTGGATTATTTATTCCGGTGCTTCTCACCACCTGTGTGGAGACATGGCGCAACTGAGGTCCTACAAGACTATACCGCCTGGCAAATGGGTTGCCATCAGAAGAACTCAAATGTTCAGAACATACCTCAAGCGTACTGGATGATTAGCGAGGCACATGAGCATGGGGTCGACGCTGATAAACCTGGGGAAAGAATAGTGGTGGAGGAGGTGGCAGCGATGGTAGAGGAGACGTAAGTGATGGTGGAGGAGACGGAGGAAGTGGTGTAGTAGGTGTTGATGATGGTAGAGTAGAGATCGGAGGTAGAGGCATATATACCTCTTCCCCATCTTTAGAAGAAACGAGCTCATCACCCGTAGGAGAAAAGTACATAATAGACTCAAAAAATGTGACATCAACACTAACCTAGTACCTTTGTTGAACATGGTTGAAGCAACGATATCCCTTTTGGGTCTTTAAGTACCCAACAAACACATATTATACAGCTCTAGGAGAGAGCTTGTCAAGACCAGGGGACATATGATGAACGAACACCACTGAACCAATACTCAAGGTGTGAGAGAGAAAAGATCTGTCTTGAGAAACACCATCAAGAACGGGATCTTTTCACCCAGAGCTCAAAAGGGCATACGATTAACAAGGTAGCAAGCAATTAGAACCGCATTCCCCAGTATCAGTGAGGAGCACGGCTCTGAATCAAAAGAATCTTTGTAACATCAAGAAGATGGTAGTGCTTTCTTTCAGCTACCCCATTTTGTTGAGAAGTATATGCACAAGATGTTTGATGGACAATACCATGAGACGCAAGAAAAATTACAAGCTGATTAGTATATGCACAAGATGTTTGATGGACAATACCATGAGACGCAAGAAAAATTACAAGCTGATTAGTATATGCACAAGATGTTTGATGGACAATACCATGAGACGCAAGAAAAATTGCAAGCTGATTAGTATAAAACTCCAAGGCATTGTTCGAACGTATATACTTGATTTTTGCTAAAAAAATGTTCTATATTTCATTAATGAAGGACTGAATAACAGGACTAGCATCAGAATTGTTTTTAAGCAAAAAACTCATGACAACCTAGAATACTCATCAACAGCAACGAGATAAAATCTATGCCCCTGATGATCAGGGACATGACCGAGACCCAAAATATCAAAATGAACTAATTCAAACAGACCATGACTATTTTGACCCTGACGACTCTGGAACGTAGACCGATGATGCTTACCAAGCTGGCAGGTCTCGCACTGAAAGGTAGAGCGAGGAGAAATCTGTGGAAGAACGTGACACATCTTTTGCAGAGGAAGATGACCAAAACGAAGGTGCCACATGTAAGGAGACGCATACCCAGTACGAATGGAAGAAACACCTGCATAAGGAGATTGCACTAGTCTGTAGAGACCTCCTAGCTCATGGCCAGAACCAATTACTCTGCCCATTAGAATGTCCTGAAGCACAAGAGCAGATGGATCCATTTTTTTTTAGAAAAAAAAAGACAGGTGACCTCTCACGGGATGGGAGACACCTCCAAATGAATTAAATAAAAGGAGAAGAAAATTTACATGTAAGCTAAAAACATATTACGAACTCCACAGATTACACAACGCCCTGTTATGTTCCACAATGTTTTCTATGAAACAAATCTGCCCCCCCAAAAACGGTGCTATTCCTTGCGCACTAAATCGCCCACAAAATGGCAAAAGGACGCATGCTACCCTCGTGCCCTTGACCGCAAACCACTCTAATGCTCCTCCAAAAATCGGCATCCCCATGTCTTTGAATCCAAGGAATGCTGGCAATCTCCCAAGCCTGAGCAGAGAAATGATATGTGAAGAATAAGTGCCCCGCGTCCTCAGTTGCCCCATCGCATTTAGAACATGCTCCAGCCTCGATCCCCAGCAATGCACCACGGCGTACATGTGTAAGAAACCGCTCCTATCTAAAGAGCCAAAGAAAGATCTTTATGTAGTTTGGGATCCTACTCTTCCAAATTATCCTTGCATCAGTCACCAACTCGCTTTCTACAACATGTCCATCCTCCACCAAGAAACGATACACTTTCTTCACCGAGAAGCTTCCGTCGCCCCAAACAAAGTGGTCGCTCCCTCAAGCAGCCCTTAAATTGAGCCAAATGAGTCTGCAAATCAAGAAAATCATGTACCCGTTGATCCGACAAATTGGTAACAAAAACAGGCGCCCACGTCCCATGGACCCACATTTGTTGCACCGTCGCCCTTTTGTTAGCTGCAAGATAATATAGCCGTGGAAAGAGCTCATCCAAAGATCCCTCACCAGTCCAATCATCAATCCAAAAATAGAAAGCTGCACAATCTCCAAGCACTGGTGCATCTTCGTCACAATGTCCGGCAACACCTCAGTGATCCCCTTCTAGAGAGAGGATGGCATACGATAAGAATCCCTCTCCAATGCCATCCGCACTCCATAAAGACTCCTCATCAACTTGCAGATCATGTCATCAGAGTCTCCCCAAATGTGTACCACCCATTTCACCATGAATGTCTTATTCATCTCTCCATTGAGAAGAACTCCCAGCCCACCTTATTCCTTAGATCTCGTCATTGTGTCCCATCTGATCAAGTGAACACCACGCTTATTTTTCTTTCCATCCGACCAAAAAAACCTTCTCATGAGGTCCTCAATGCGTGTCCGAATGCCCACCGGAAGCTACCTCGTGGAGCAAAAGAAGGGGATGGATAATAAAACGTGCTTAATGAGCACCATCTTGTCACCCCTAGACAACATCGAAGCCTTCCATCACGCCAATCTTCTCTCAAGCATATCTGGCAAACATCGCCAGTCCAGATTCCTCGATTTCCCCACCACCAATGGAAGACCCGGATACATGATCGAAAGGCCATCAATTGGACATCTGAGAGTGGTCTACGCCTCCTACGATTCATGCTCCGGCAAACCAAATGGAACGACCACCGATTTATTCATGTTGATCTGAAGCCTAGATAGGTCCCCAGAAATGTCCATAATGTATGACGCTCTCCTCATCTTTTCCTTGTCAACCCCCATGAAAAGAATGGTGTCATCCGCATACTGCAGCAAAGGAATGGACATATCCCCCGCTCATATCCCTCACACCACCCTGCATCAACCGACAACCTCATCATAACAGCCAACACATCTACCACAATGATAAATAATAACGGGGCCAACGTACATCCTTGTCGAATCCCCCTCTACGACAGAAAGAAACCCCCTTCCAGTCTACCATTATCCAAAACATCGCGAGAAGAGGTTGTGATACATTGCTTTATCCAACCAATCCAACGAGACTGGAAGCCCCTCTTCTCCAAAGAGGCCCTCAAAGATCTCTTGTTGATACAATCGTAGGCCTTTGAGAAATCAACCTTCCACAAGATACCTTTTCTACTGCACTACTTCCAATCCGACGCAATCTCCAATGCAACAACCAACCCATCCACCATATTCCGACCGGGAACGAATGCCATCTGCTCAGGAGATATATTCACGTAAAGGACCCCCATAAGGTGAATCACTAAAATCTTTGAAATTATCAGATAAACCATGTTAGATAATGCAATGGGCCTGTAATCCTCGACATCGGATGGAGAGCCTCTCTTGGGCAATAAGAAGCTGAGCGCCTTATTCAGGGCCTCAAACCCGTTGTTTCCATCCCGAATTCCGCAATGACCCCAATTACCTTAATCTTGATCATGTCCCAGAATTCTTGATAGAAGGACACAGGAAAGCCGTCCGAACCAGGGGCCCCATCCGCATTCAACTGGAAGCATGCCCATTTAAGCCTCCACCTCAGAGATCTCCCCTTCCAATATAACCGCATCTGCTTCTAAGATCCGAGAAACACCTCTGCCCAACCAACCCCACCCCGCCCGGGTGGTCCGCCTACTGAACTCCTGGAAGTGCGAACGCAAGGCCGACCCACTACGTGATCCCCCTCCACCATAGTCCCTTCAACCCGAATGGAGTGAATGGTGTTCCTTCGCCTTCTACCGCTTGCCATCGCATGGAAAATTTTTGTGTTGGCATCCCCTTTCCTCACCCATTTCTGACGAGATCTCTATCTCCAATCGACCTCGTCCTTCCTATCCTCATGTATCAGCGCATCAATGCTAACGCACCTCAGAGATGCCTCCTCCGCTGTAAGCTCCCTGGCAACCTCCAAATCATCCCGTCTATGAATGTCCTCCTGGGCCTTCTGTCGCCGAGCTGTGCGTTGCCTACGAATCGAGCTCTTAAACACCTGCATGAATGATCTCAGCGCCCTCAACTTACTCGCAAACCGATGAGTAGATGTGCCATTCGAGCAGCAGCCCTCCAAGAACTCTGCAACCGCCTCCCGAAAACCATGCTCTAGTAACCATGCCTTCTCAAACCTGAAAAACGAGCAAGGGCGGTCCCCCTCACCCAAGTACCACAAAATCGGCGTGTGATCCGATCGGGAACGCGACAAAGTACAAGCACCAGCCAAAGGGAAAGCCTACAGTACCTCACCAGACAACAAAAATCCGTCGAGACGTAATCTGGACCGTGAGCCATGCCACGTGAACACGCAACCAGCTGCGTCAAGTATTTACAACCCCATTCCTTGAATAGCCTCCATCAGTTCGTACGAGTCTCTGTCTTCACCACCTTGGCCCCTAGGATGGTCCTCCGAGTGCAACGTCACATTAAAATCACCTGTGATAATCCTAAACGCATCTTGGAACCTCGCCCGGGTCATCCATAGCTCGCCCACCAAACCTTCGACGCCAATACCATTACAAGGACCATAAAAATTTGTGATCAGCAGCTTCATAGTTCATACCATCACCGTGTGCTTTAATAGAATGGATAGGGAGAACACCCCATGGATATCCTCCCCATCAATTTCAACTTTGCTCCATCCCAACCAATCATCAAACCACCTGCCGCTCCGACCGCATCCAACGTCCTGAAATCCCCCATAAATCGACTTCCAATCTCCTTCCATATTCCATCCATGTCTTCAAAAAATTTAGTTTCTTGTAACAGCACCACGCCTGCCTTATGCTGAATAAGGAAATTCCGAATCGCCAACCTCTTGTCAGGCTGCCCCAAACCCCTTACATTCCAAGAAACCAACCTCATTGGACCACAACTGAAACCCCACATGTTCTCACTAGTCCCAGACATTCCAGCACTTCAGGCTCAAGGCCGACACCAGGTACACACCGCTGTACCGCCTCCACCTCCACAACATCATCAAGAATCCTGCCCACCTCTGACAGCACCCCCGAGGACCCCTCGACAACCCTGCCCACCTCCGACAGCGCCCCCAAGGTCCCCTCGATTGCCTCATGAGAGTGGTTGTCTTCATCACCCCCTTCTAAATGCCGCAAAATCCCCTTGTCCCACTCCCCCTCTTCCTTGATGCTGGTAGGCACTCCAACCCCCCTACAGGCCAAATCCAACCCCTCTCCCTCTTTCCTTGCTTGCCCAGCCGACCGACGGTAAATCTCGAATCGACGACCCTCTCTTGTCCCCCTTATTCGACGACGAACAAAGATAAGCCCAAATCATGCATGCTCTACTACCTCAGCGGATTCCACCTCTACGCGTGATCGCACCTCCTTTTGCTCAACCGCTAAAGGAAGCGGCATCATCTCAACAGATCGCTCATCAGAGGCCAACATGGTCCTGATCTGCGCGGCCTTGAAAGAGATCTCTTTTGTTCTCGATGAGATGGGTGACCAAAGGTATCCCCCGGAGCACAACAGTGGGTCCGAGCCAACAGGCATGAACGCGAAATCTACAGTGTCCTCCACGATAGGATCCAACGCTTCCAAGATCCCCAATTGAAAGTCCGTCCCCTCAAACGAACCAAGAGCCTTAGACCTTGGTCCGACAGACGAGCAAAAAGCTTTAGACTTTGCAGCGGCGAAATCGAGATTGCGCTCCGCAACCCGAGTTCCACCACTCGAATCACCCGTACCCACAACAACAGGTGGGTAGCTTAATCCAACCTAACCCGTGTGGAGAGGAGAGGGCCTATGCACCCGACCCGAAAGAGCATCCGCCAGATCCGCAAAACCAATGGGTCGTGACAGAGCCCCGTCAACCCGATTCTGGCTGGCCCTGCTCCCTATCCGTGTATCCCAGAAGCGCCTCGACATATGAGGCATGGATTCTGACATCAGGAGCCCCTGCGCCAAGAGCGCACCCTCCAACAACAGCATCTCCCGTCTCGAGCCTCACGCCAAGACTTGTCTGATATGTTTCCCCCTCTCTTTCCTTTTCTGGCTTGTTCGATTCGAAATCCATGAAAGACCTGGTAACCCTTTCCACTGAGGGAGGCACCCCTCCCAACCCATCAGCCGTGGTCGAGGACTCTGATGTCGCAGACAGTTCGATGTTCGCATGCAACCCCGACTCATCTCGTGCCTCAAGAGCAAACTCGCAGCCACGAAACACTGCATGGAAAATCATTGAAAGCTGACATCTGAATCCACAACCCTTGGTCACGACTCGAGGTTGTTGGCCCTTCCGCAGACCATCTGAAAGAACCGTCCGAACAAACATGACCGGAGCAAGCATCTCCCCAATCGTCGCCTCACCTCAGCCCAAGATCTGAAGCCCTCGGATGGACACGAACCGGCAAGAAAGCCGCCAGTCGCGCCACGCATCATGCAACAGGGGATGCCGAGTGCACTCTACCGGCCGCCCGCGACGACAGCTCTAGCAAGCACAGCGCCTCAACATGCGACAAGCCCCTTACACAAACGACGACACCCTCCATCTTCACAACGTCTACCCCGAAAAAGACCCCTCTTCCGGTTCATTACCAATCGCGGGGGACAACCGGGCCGGCCGCCCCTGACCGGAGGAGACCCCGAATCCCCAAGGACCTCATTGCACCAGCTACATGAGGTAGATGCTTCACGTATTCTAGTTTGAAATAGTGCCCTCGCATTTCATGAATCGAATTTTTGGAAGAACTTGAGGGACATACTCCTTTAGAGCAGAATCAAGCCACTTCCCAGGTAAAAGCATGATAACAAAAATGAGCATTTCATTATGTAAGTATTTCCCAAAAATCTACTGAAATTGATTGACTTCAAGTAGGATCAGTTATCAGTAGTGGAAATGTACCCAAGTTGATACTCTGTCCTGTTTTTCCAATAATTAGCTGTTGAATGATGAATCGGCAATTCGACGCTTTCACTCACTTTTTCTTTCTGAGTGAGACGATTGGAAGCTGCATAGCCTCGAATGTGCGGAAAGGACTATTAGAGTAGGACAGTGTTCAGGCCCCTGCAGAGGAAAAGCTTGGTACCAGCGAATATAAGATGCTCAGCTCCGCACAACATAGGGATTAGCACGCTTTCGAAAAAAACATAGAATAGTAGAAGATCCAGCATGCAGAACACGGCGATCATTAGAAATTCACAAATGAGAAATCCCTAATGGTCAAACCAATGTCCTCCATAGCATCTGCCAGGGAGGTCGCCTCATCCTGACAAACCCCAATGAGCAATTCCCCCTCGCGCCTCTCTAACATTGCCCCCTTCTGGGTAGATCGCTTCCATGCATCCTGCAATGGACATGCAAAAAGCTCAGATGGCCTGATTTTCAACAAAGGAAGCACCGGACGGGATCTTGGCACACCGCAGCCCAATGACCTCGTTCCCCACATCGCAGGCATCTATCAGGAAGCCTTTGCCACCTACCGAATCCCCATGCGCAACAGCAAGACGCTCAGGAGGGCTTAGCGACGGCCCACCTGGCGAAGCGCCACACGCAGCTGGATGCCCGTGTCATACTCGAGAAAATCGAGTCCAACTCCGAGACGAGTCTCACGCCATTCGAAGCAAGTCCTTGGTGATTTGACTAATAGATAATAAATTCATTGAAAACTCCAGAGCAAAAAGAACATTCTGAAGTATCATTGCATGAGTTAGTTGCACTTCCCCCTGACTAGTAATAGGAGAGTGTGTTCCATCTGCTATCACAACAGATCGTCCAGGCTGGGTTGGATTGAAAGTATTAAACTGACTTCTATCGCCACAGAGGTGACGGGATGCACCTAAATCCATAATCCATTCTGACAAATCTTCCCTGTAAAAACTAGTAAAGGCATATGTTACACCTGAAGAAGATGTTGCAGCAGAGGCAACTACTTCTGAGGATCCTGAGGGAGAGCTGGACGGTCCAAGAGTAGGCATGATCTCCCTGAGTCTGGCCACAAGTTCGTCAAATCTCTGATCAGCAACAGCAGAAGGACTCCTAACCTACTGAGTCTGTTCTGCAACTCTAGCAGAAGCAGGAAACCCATTCTTAGAATAGCATGTTTCCTCAGAGTGGCATGTCCTGTGGTAGAAGATGCACGGCTGACGGGGTCGACCACCCCCTCCTTTGCCACGATAAGATCCTCTCCTAGCACGATAAGGAGTAAGGTTCCCCCTACCACAAGATGCAACCATGACTGATGATGTCTGAGACTGCACATTACCACCAGAGGATATAGATAGCCTACTTAGTCTGCGATATGCCTCCTCCATTGGAGGTGTGGTAGCATCTGTAAGAATCTGGGCGTGAGTTGAGTCATATTCAAGATCAAGGTCCGCTAGAAAGACCCCAGTCATTACAGATTTTGTGTAAGCCTTGAGCTGCTCCAGCGTAGCAGTCAAGGGGATGTAGCTGTGTAGTTTCTCAAACATGCCCCTCAACGAAGTGTAGAGGGTATGGAGGGGTCAACCATTCCGCTTTGACGTGAAGATATCATGTGGAGCTGCAATATATTCGACTCATTCTTCGTTGGAGAGTATGTCGCAGCAAGAATGTCCCACATGGCCTTTGCAGTAGGCTGGCTCAGTATACCATTTGCTATCTCTGTGGACACAGTCCCAGATAGCCATACACGTGCATAGGCATCGTCTGTCTCCCATGATGCATTTATCACAATCTTGTCACTTGGCTCCTCCATCGCATGGACGGCCATATCGCGATATATCAGTGATATATCGGTATCGACAGGTCACCGATATATCGCCGATATGGTCGATTTCGGGTATCGACAGGCCAAAAATGCATAATCTCGGTCCGATGTCGACGATATGGGTCGATATATCGTCGAATTGGCGATATATCGGTATCGACATGGTACCGATACCGATACCGATATCGATATGTCCTTCCATGTCCATCGTGAGGATGTGCTTCTTGCCATTACACTACATCAAACTCATGAACTGCATGGCCCACAGTTCATAGTCGGTTCCATCCATCTTGACGATGGAGGTTGGACCTTTGAAGGCCCCCCGTGATGGAACATCAGCTTCGTTATCAACCATGATGACAACTATTACCAAGACTGGGACTGCAACAAAGAAAAACTCTTGTCTACACTCCCTAGAACTCATTATATTGAACAAGAAAGCAAGCCTCGGCTCGACTTATGTGATGCAAAGAGGAAAGCTTCCTCGCTCGTCTACGAGGACTTCTGTCGAAAGCACCCGATAGGGGGAGTACTCGATCCTCTTTCCCCACCATGAGTTTCTATAATGAAAATCTTGTCCTCTGTTCTGCTCGGTATGGGAAGATGGTTGTGGGTGTAGACTCATACCACAACCTCTTCCATTCTTGGGATACTCCTTTGGGTAACTAGGGTGATGTAGATGATCACGTCACAACCTAGAGACCAAGACCTTAGCCTAAACAGAGATGCAAGTGGCAGTGGCTGGGGCTAGCCGGAGAGCCGTGTAGGATCGGCCCGTAGGGGGATGACGGCCCACAGGGGGGGACGTGAGGGTGAGGGCGACGACCCGTAAGGGGGGGCGACGACATGTGAGGTGACCGTTGGGTGACGACAGCTCACAAGATGGCGACGACCCTCGGGCGACGGAGGTGGCGACGTGGCTAGGGTTTTTGGTGGGGAGAGGCTAGGGCACAGGCTCCGATCTAAGATTGTCGCTCTAATACCATGTGGAAAGAGATGAAAGAAAGATGTATTCTGCTTAGCCCTAGAGACATCTTAGGAGAAAGGCTCTATGGAGAAATTACATAAAGAGGATAGAAGAACTAGAGAAATATAAATAAAGACAGTGATTACAGAATTCTCTCAACAACCTTCAAAGATGACGTTCCAAACACCATTTTTCTCAGGTCCTCGAGACCCAACAGCACTCCCTCGATGTCGACAACTAGAGTGGAAAAGATGTTCGATCAACATGCAACACTAGTATTGAAGGTAAATGGCCATGATGCTCCTCAAGCTCTGCCACGAGCTCCATACGATCTCCTACCCAAATCCCATCTTGGACCTCCACTACTTCACCAAAGCAAGCACCTTCCGAACTAATTTGGAATAATGGAATCCTAACACCTCAAGGGAAAGATGTAAATGAAATTCACCATTGATCGCACCTTTGGATACACACATGGCCAACACCACTTCACAGTCAGAGCGGGCTTGTCACTTTCCCCATTCAAGAGTTATTCAACCTCCAAATTAGAGAGTTCTTGAGTACTAGTCAAACCGCATTACCACATAAAATAACACCATTTGTGGCTCTGAAGGGACAATTGTCCTTGGGTCCTCCACGTCTTCCTCCCCTACAAGTACCCCCTCAACAATAGTGACCTAAAAGCATTGTCATCAGTAGAGGCACACATTGATAGAATGAACCGAGGATGAAAATACACTGCTCCTACAAACCCCCTTTGCCTCTCCAGAAGTCCAAGAATGCCCATATGCATTGCAATGGAAACAAACAATGTCTCTCTTGCACGACTTAGCCAGAGAACCCTCGTTCTCACATCAGAAATACCATCATGCCCGCAAGATAGAAGCCGATTATCTGGGAGAGTAATGCTTCTTTTGGCTAACTGGAGACCACGTACCACCATCATTTGCCACCTAGAGAAATCCCCTCGCAACTGGAAAGATGAATGTCACCTGACAATGAATATGAATCGACGTCCTCCATCTCAACATCTTTCCCCTTTGCCACCATCTTCCTCTTATGCTTCTTACTCCGATGGTCACTCTCCCAAATTCTTTCTCTCTGCCCCCTTTATTTTCTCCCTTAATGTATGATAGCTATGCTCCAAATTGAGGAGTGTCAAGATAACTTTCATGTATAGTGTTTTTTCTTTTTGTTTATATCTCACATTGCTCATTCACCATCCCTCAACCTATATAAAGAGGGGTAGGTTCGTATTATAAAATGGGCCTTTCATTTTTTTTCCAGAATGTTAGTACATTATTAGATGGCATTTTACACTAGTGCCCCTCAAACTTTCTACAAATAGACGTATGCCCCTATCTTTTTTGCAATAACACTAGTGTTCTTATGCTCTTCCATTGTTAATAGTTATGTTACTCCATTAGTTTGGATGTCTACTAGATGAACCAAACTATGATTTGTTCAAACCAACGTCTAGTTGAGAAATATTTTATAACATATGTGTTCTATATTCCTCGTCTTCTTATTCCATCATCCAGTTGGAGACATGGCAGTACGACAAGGAGGGTCGTCGTGGGTATATGGCAAAGGAGGCATGGCGTGAAAGCTCATCGTTGGTGAGATGGATGAGAGGGATAGAGGAGGGTCAGCATTGGACAAGGCGTCATCCTCGACCTTCAAGGCGGGATGAACAACAAGGAGGAGGCCAGGGTGAGATTGTTGGGTGTGGGGAGGAAGATCTAGGACATAGGTGAGTAGGCATGTAACAAGGAGGTTATGATCTCAAAAAAATGTAACAAGGAGGTTAGTTCGGAGGGGGTCGGGTAGAGGACTGCGAGTGCAAAGATCACGGAAGCTTCGAGTGGAGTTCATGGTAGGCGAGATTTTTTGGGGGGAGAGTTGGGCAGCGATTGGTGGTACTTCGACCAGAGGGGGTGGTGGTTCGATGAGGGGGTAGCAATCCAGGTGGGCCTTGAAGGAAAGGGAGGGAGCGGTCCAATCAATGGGGTTTTGTGCAAAGAGGGAAAGGGGCAGTTTGATGGAGGGAGGCCAACCTCCAGCAAGGTAGGAAATGTCAATATCGACACCATATCGATATGGTGTCGATACGATATTTTGACGATATATCGGAGAGATATCATCGAAATATCGCCCATATCGACACACTTTTGTGAAGGAAAGACCAGAAAAGAAGTATATCACCATATCGATACCGATATCGATCACATGTCATTACCGGCATGGCCTCAAATTTCAACGAAATTCGGTCGAATTTCTGTGAATATCGATATCCTATCGAAATCGAAATTCGACCGAAATGGTCGAAATGACCAAAATATGGGGGCCCTAGTACAAAAAATGGTCGAAATTTCGGTCGAATTTCGATCGAAATTCCATCGAAATTCTGTTTCTGTCGGTCACCGAAATGGTGATCGAAACCGATATATAGGGCCTTGGTTACCGGGAGGCATCAGTTAGGCAGAGAGGTCGAGTGGTGGTCCGAACAACATTGGGGGGGAGGAGGAGGAATATATAGAATACGCTTAAATCCCTCTCTTTTTCTACTTATTCTTGTGCTCATAAGTTAACATCTGTTAGGAAGGGAATTGGATGCCATTTAACCGAAGGAATGGACCAAGAAGCTCACAAGTATTATTGCATAAAAAGGTAGGGGTATAAAATTATAAATGTATTTGCAGAAACTTGGAAGAGCAAAAGTGTAATAATCCCTTATTAGAATAGACAAATTAAAAACAAGCTTAAATAAGGCAATAGCATATGTGATATGTACTTCACTATCTGATTTGTGTGCACGGACCAACCTAAAATCCAATTAATTTACAAAAAGAAAATACAAGTGTGGGTGACTATTGATTTTGGCCCAAGAGAACCAATTATTGATTAAGTCCAAATACAACTCTACGCTCTAAATCCCCAAAAGGCAGAGCTTGATCCAGATCGCAAATTATTAAAATTGCTTACATATATTTTCTGCATAATGGCTTCAACCTTGTAAAAAAATGCCTTTACCTTCTTAAATTGGAAGAATGTTAAATCTAGTCTGATTATTATAATATCTTAGCCATGCATTTCTAACATGAACTATCAATCTCATTCACACAAAGAATTCAAGCAGAGATGCATACGGTAGCAACATGTACAGCAGCTCAGAGTGATAAAGCATTGGGCAAGACTTTTGATACAAACATCCAAGCCGGCAATTTATATTTACATAGTTCGAACATTGGAATGTTCTATGCGAACTAGTGAAAATCAAACAGCTAATGCATATGTTATAGCTGTCATATACTGCACTTACCATGGGCTCAGCTGTTGAGGAACATGGTTCTAATGGTCTTTTGGCATCATTGCCAGGGGCACAATCAGGGCATGAGAAATTATCCAATTGTTTAGCCTGGTCAATGGTCATTCCCATACAAGAAGGATGAAACCTATAAGAAAAGCATCAAAAGTCAAAAGCAAATAAAAGGGAATGGATCGTGCAATACAATGCAGTTTCAGTATGTAGAGCCGTACTGTGTATATACCAATACCTGATGTAGATACATAATTTTCTAACAGCCATTTCTAAGTAACTAATAAGCTAAATGATATTCTCATTTATTCAATTAACCATATTCATATAATCATGCATTCACATTGTCTGGCAGCTCTTTCCATAGGAACAATAAAGTCATGTTTCTGCCTTCTCCTGAACTATAAACATTATTCAATTTTCATTCAGACGTCACCATATCCATATGATGTACTCGATCTTTTCTTTTCTTTTTTGAGGAAAAATATACTCATTTCTCTAGGATCCCAGCAATGAAGTTGCAGAAACTCCCCGTAAGATAATTCCCCCACTCGAATTTAAAGAAAAAATCCCTCCATTTCAATATCCTTGAGATGATAATTTATAGCCTCTTCTAGAATTTAATATGAATAATTATCTATACCAAATTAAAATCTGAGAGGAAACAGAACCAAAATTTGCCAACAATTATAGATTTGCATATAACGAGAAATTAAAAAGTGATATATCAACGGTTGCTGTATAATTGAACATAAACATGTAACAAGTCTTTTTTATCATCCTCTGGTAGTTTAGTTAAAACTTAACATTTTATGCCCTTAATTTCTTCTTAGGCATAATTTCATTTCTACAAAATTGAAATGATGTGACCCAGGCATATCCACTTACCCAGTGGTGTAGACAGCACCACGACATGTAAAACTATGACAAAATATGTAACAGACATGCTGGTAAATCCAAGGGACTGAACATATAAAGAAACTAATACTTCCCGAACTGCACTAAAGTTTTATTTCATATACTTTTCCAGTTGAAAATTTAAAAAGGTGGAAACACCAACTCACAATGAACAAACCAAAGACCCGTGGGCAGCTATTACGAAAAGGGCAATTTGGAAGAAAAACTACTCTTTCCGAAAAAGGATGCAAATTTTAAATAGATCAAAAAAGTCAACTACTAATCAAGACCCAGTTATAAATGCATTTTCCAAGACCATGATCATTTCAATGGATTTTAAATTTTCCATAGAGGCTCCAGAAATATATATTAAAAACTTTTTACTTACGTTTTTACACCACATGGAATTTATATAAACGCACAAAAACTTTGCATGTGATTAAATGGAGCGTCACATCATGTTTTTTATGGATATGAAATCATCAATATAGTGGTAAATCATAAGGCAATTATTGTCAGGAAAATGTTGTAGCAGCAGCAGTTTATGGGGCTGACCTTAATCATTAAGTCATGTGGAGGATGACGGGAAATTTTTAAGAGAATTAGGATCTGGTCAGTTATATAGGAAAAGTTGGTCTGACACCAAATAAAGACTAGTTTTGAGATTCATTTGAGGGGGTTTACACATTTGAAGCATAATGGAAAACTGGTAAGATAAAACTGTGCAAGGAGTTGTCTAGTGAGCCTTACAAGAAAGGTCAGGTATGATAATGCAACTAGTATAACCACTGAACAGGATATTGGCGTTTAAAGTTATACACAGGTTGAACATGGCATATTGACATGTGGGAATGGTAGAAAAGATCCATGAAACATAGCAAATGTTGGCAAAAGGCTACGTTGTGTTTCTTTTTTATTTTATTTTTTTGAAAAGAATGTTTCTTTTTTAGATTCGATCGCACATTCTTATATATAAGATGAAGTCCATTGGAAAAAAATGGATTCTCCTCAATCACCCACATTACCATACTTTTCAATCATCCAAACTCCAAACAGACATTAAAAGATAGCCTTTGAAGCTCAACATATGTGTGTGTGTCGTGTTACGAAGTCAAGCAGTAAATCTCCATGTTTATAATGACTCCCTGAAATATTTCTGTGAAAGGAAACCTGGTCCAAAAGTTGGCCTTTCTGGGGTGGCTACATTCTGCATCATCCGCTTCTTCAAGAACTGCTCTTTCTTTCGACAAATACACAACCTCTCCTAATAAATGGTTCATGTCCAACTGGATGTGTGGTTTTGTATTCCCATGCATGGAGACCTTGGAAAAAGATAAAATCGCCAGTTAAATTTAGAGACCTGATACTTTCAAATGCCATAATAGGATTGTCATTAGTCATTGTCCCAGCTTGAAGGATGCCTATAAGGAGATCCGACCTGTCAAGAAATGTCAACACTCATTCAAACCAACCTCATGAAGGAACATTGATAGTAGAGTTGCCCGAACTGCACCAAGGGCATACCAGGACTGTATTATGTACTCATATGCTCTTGTATAATCACTTTCTTCATAACTAGTAGCTAGAGCAATATTTTAAACCTAAGAGCTGTATTCCTCCAAAGACAAAGCCATAATGACAATCATGAAACAGAGTAGGGTGATGGAAGTTTAGGAAGGAAAGCTTTATGTAATATAAATGCAGAAATAGTCATTAATGTTGACCATCTAGGTACACACTGATGCTAATTGTTTATTGAAAGGGGACAGCATGAAAAACTATCTACAACCGAATATTCAACATTCCTAAAACAATAGCAGTGGTATAATAGCATTAACTATTCCAAACCTAGCATCAGTTTATTTACGTATTCCGTATTATTTGAAACCACATAAGATTAGACCCACAAGTTTTCTTTCTGTCTGACTCACTTTTCCCAAGGCATTCACATGAATCTACATGCATACAGAAGTGCTTTCTACCTAAACTTGGAAAGATGCTGCTGAAGAAGCATAGGAAATTTATGTTGTGAGAAAAAGGGAAGACTGGTAACTATTGTTGTTAAAAGCACACCAATGGCACTAAGGAGCGAGGTCTCGACACCTTGCCTTGCCCCCATGCGAAGTGTTTGGCCCAAGCATCATCTAGGCGGGTGTCTGATCCAATGTGTCAATCACTCACCTTGAGCGTAAGAGACAAAAATGGGCCTTTCTGCTCACTTTTTAATGTTTTATCCAAGTCCCTGCCAAGAAGGAGCAATTGCTCCTCCATGACCCTTTAGGTTCGTTGATCGGGTAGCAAGCCCCATATTTTGTGCAGGTTTTCACATGCCGCTTCTAATGAAGAAGATCAGTTATTTTTGCATAGATGTTTACACTATAGGTACATACTATACATAGACACCCCCACAAGGATGTTGTGTGTTAATATGTTTGCTTCTTAATATATATTTACGCATGCACGCACACACAGTATATTTATAAAAAAAATCATATACACGTGTGTTTACCATATACTTAAGAAAGAGAATGGAATGTTTGTAAACGTCCTCAATGTCACAAGGTGACAACTTCAACCAGTTTTCGTAAGTTCTCTTTAGAGCATCAAGTTGCAAGAATCCTTAAAGTACCTAGATGTCTCAACTGGCAAGTTTACTTAGCTGTCATCCTTGATGGCTAGAAACATGGCAATGAAAAACCGTAATGTAAATATCTTATATCCAACCCTCGATAAAATGTCCCTTAGAAACATAGCCACAAAGATATATGATCAACATTTCATTGTATGTCTAACATACAATATTTTTGGTGAAAAAGAACTAGTCACGAGGTATTATGACTTTACTGAGTTTACTTCACTCTTACCACCAAACACATATATGGACGCAACTTCCCATGCCCATCAATTTCCTAAAAACCACATGTAATCATTATGAAATCATGTTTTAAACACTTAACTAAGGATCCATTTTTTTCAATCGAGATCTTGGAGCAATGACAAGAGTCGCGTCACTTGGAGGACACATGTTCAACTCGTGGAAAAAACCTCTTACGTAAAAAAAATGCAAAGTAAGGTTGATCAAAATAGATTTAAAGTGATGGGATCCTTCCCGAACCCACATAGCAGGAGCTTATGCACCAGACTACCCTCTTTGCTTGAAGATCCATTTTCTCGTAGGGAATGAAAACACATTTGATATGAATATGATAGAAACTGCTTCCTACAATATTACAAGCTTCAATAATATCTTTATATGCTATAGAGCATATAAGACCAGCAAAAACACGTATGGGTTCCGATAAGGGATCGCCCGAATATTGGGTAGTTGTTGTTAACCCCGGTCGAATACTTTTGATGCGGGACTAAGTACCGACATTGATCCTCAAAAAGCTCAGCAAGCTCTTGAAATAGTTGAAGCTAACTTGAGTAGAGCATAGGGTAAGAGACAATAATTGAAGCGAATCTAGCTCGCAAACAAGCTATTATGCGAGTAGAGACTAGTAATACTATTTCCTACTGGTCGACATAGCAGAACAATAAAAAATATAACAAACTTTACATTGGTTCATCATATATAATGTGTATAATATAGCCTTTGCACCCTTTGAGTTTGTTTTTTTTTTTTTTGAAGTTAAAAAGAGTGGCCTCCCATTTTGGGATCCACCGTAGGACGTGTGTGTGTATAAACTGTAAAAGTTACAAGATGTTATATGGTCCAAGCTTTACATAATGCTTTATTCTCAGAAGAAAAAGTATTCCCCAAAAAATGGCATCATTTCTTGCACACCAAATCGCCAAAATGCTCCCTTTGAGTTCCCAAATCAAATATCACCAAGATCAATTTTCACATTACACTAGATATACAAAATTTTGAAGGTAAATGTTAACCATTTTTCCATATAAAGAGTGGCCGTGGAACAATGGCATATTACCTTCCAGAGTTTATTTAGGTTATATTGGTACCTAAAAGATATTGGAAAATGACATGTGCAATGCAGGCGTGCAAAATTGTAAATGTACAAAAACTGACAGAAAAATGAATGCTCAAAGTCATTCCATTAATAATTTTCAGTTCTTAAGACTGTTCAAGACATTTATTGAACATCGACAAACATGTATGACATTTCCAGAAATGTCAATCATTATATTGAGGAAACTAAGATGCATGCAGATCAGATAAAATACCTAATATGTAGCAGGGATTATATCAATTCCATCTGATTCGATTTGTAATCTATTTCATAACCATTTTTATCACTATATTAATAATATGTTATATAATTCCATGATATGCTATGCTTCTTAAATAATAATACTTATCTTAAATTCATAAATCAACTCTTAATTCATACTTCCCCTCTAACATCCATTGAATCCGTATGTAGACACCTCTCTTAATTAAGCAAAAAGGGTGCACGTCGAAAACGCTTGTACCCAAAAAACTCATTTTTATTCATAAGTTTCATTATCGAATTACAAACACCACGAATCTTTCATAATCATGGCCATGATCAAGCAAATTCTCTACTTAAAATCTCTCATGGCGGAATTTCACCCAATTTCTAGATAGTCAAATCGCCCAAATCAAGGCTAAAGTCCGGATTTCTGTCAACCTCCAAAACAGTCCACTTTGCATCAACAGACCTCCAAAAAGACAAAACACTGACATGCCACACATTTGATGTAAGATGTCCCCCAACACTTTCTCAAGCGAGCACAAGTGGAAAAAAAGATAATCAATATCCTCCAAACCTTCAAAACAACGTTGATAAGTCAACTGAAAAATCGTGGCCCTCAATCCTATCATCCCCATCATTTGACCTTGCCTCAACCACCACAGGAAAATCTGGATTCGCAAAAGAACCTTCCACCTTCAAATCTGTTTACAAGTTGTATTTACCAATCCCATAATCAAGCACCATCAAAGCCTAAAGCACTTTGCAAACCTTTTTTACTGAAATGTTTCCATCCGTCCATTCAACCATCATAATAAACTCCAACACTCCCTAATGGAAAAGGTCCACTCAAAAATAAGGGGAATAAATGTTGTTAACCCAACTCTCAAAAAAATGCTATTAACCCAGACATCTACATGGATTCCCTCTTTTGCAATCTAACCAGCTTTATTTTATTCTATTGAGTTGTAACCCTTTGGGGTCCTATTATGTAATTTCCTTTTTATGGATGTTCTAGGGTTTCGGTCTATATAAAAACCTCTAAACCTCCTGAATAAAGTATCTCATTGTTTGCATCCTTTTCCACATGGTATCAGAGCAGTGATCTTAGACCGATGTTCTGACCTAGATCTCGTCGTCGTCACCATCCCCCCGTCTCTCTCCTTCCCCACAGCCCTTGCATGGGCCCTCCCTTACAACAACTAGAGCCCCGCGTAAGGTCTCTCGACGCCCTGATCACACCTTGTGGTGCTGCCAAGCCTCACAAGCAACGGTCTTGTGCATCTGCCATCATGCCAAGGCCCTCCACGCATGGCAGCACCATAGCCTACACCTCGAGATACTGCCTACACCGTCGCACTCAGCCCAACATAGGCCCGATGACATTGTCGTGCCGCTGTTGAACGCCAAGGTCCTTCACCTCTGCATGCGCCCGTGCATACGAAATTCAAGCCCTTCATGTATGGCAGCAACACCGCATGTGCCTCCGTCACTACCACGCGACACCACCTGGGCCCCTTATCTTCGCCCAACATGATTAATGTGGGTGTCCAGCACCACCACGCATGCTTCGGTGGCCGCCTTAGACCTTCATGTCTCCCTATCTGCACCACCAAAGGACTGTTCGACCCTCTCTTCTATCGAGCAACATGGATTGTGGCATCGTAGCCATCGTTTATAGCCCAAGAAGCCCGAAGGGGGCTCAGAAACAGTGACCTCGGTCCCTCGTATGCTTGATTAAGCAATATCTTCTTTTTGTAAAGACTACTACTTAACCACGATGACATCTACTCATAAGACCAAGCCCATGTACCCTACTTCTGTGATGGTACAGGGCACATTTATCAAACTCAAGGTCACGGAAAAATATGTGCTCTGGTCTCGTCCTTTCAAGGGGTTCATCGGTGGTCAACGAAAGAATCGTATTATGACTAAAGATCTGCCGAAGGAGACAGACAAGGATTATGACACATGGTATGTGGACAACTACCAGGTCATCACTTGGATGGCCAATATCGTCGAACCAAACATTGCAGTGAATCTCCTCTATAAAGACTATGTAAAGGGGATGTGGGAAAATCTGGAAAAAACTTACTACCAGAAGATAACCAAGTCCCGTCTTGCAGATATTTATATGTGGATCTGGTCTTGTTGAGTACTACATGCATCGAACCAGTCTATTTGGAGAGCTTCTGATCTGTCAGCTAGCATGTTGCAATAAACAAGTAGGAGAGCGATCTGAGTGCCAAGTTTATTGCTTCCTATTTGGATTACACACATGATACCAAGCTGCGAAGGAGCGGTTTCTAATAGATAATATATTGTCATCGATTCAGATCATTTTTTATCGTCTTCAGGAATTAGAGACATCTACTGGACGTACTTCTACTCTGCTTCCTGCAGAGAATTCTGCTCACTTTGCATCGTCTAGGAACATAGGACAATAGAGTTTTCATGGAGATCAAGGCCATAACTTTGGTCGTGGTTGTGGACGTGACTCGGTATATAGACGAGATTTTGGATGCGATCATGGTCGTGAGCTTACCTCTCCTTAGTATCCATTGTGCATTCATTATGGGCGTTAGAACCACTCATCAAAGCGATGTTAGGCCAAGTTTGACATACAACCCAATGCCAACAATAACCATGAGACAACCTCCTATGAGATGTCTTTTGATACTGCAGAGGACTCGCTTGACCAACATTCTGGAGGAACCTAGTACCATTTAGTGCTTCAGAATACTCATGCCTGAGACAACTTCGATAGAACTCCTGCCTCTCCATCGGTGAAAGTACTACCACTGCTAGTGTTGCTAGTTTGGCTACAACTTCAAGTATAGTAGCCAACTCCGCCTCTACGTATGGCCATGCATAGATTATTGGCTTCAGGGCATCTACACATTTGACAGGAGAAAGTAGTCCCCTTACCTTCTCTCAAGCATCTTCCTCTGTGAAAAAGGTTCGGGTTGCTAACGGGGACCATTCCCCCGTCACTGTTGTCAGAATTGTGGAATTCTCCAATCTCTGACCAACTGAAGTCCAATATGCCCATGCTTTTCCTCTTACCTTATTATCTATTCAGAAGCTATGTACTGAGCTTAATTGTCGAGTGTTTTTTGATGTGTTCTGTTGTTATTTTCAGGACAACCAGACGAAGCATATCTTTGGTGGGAGATATGAGAAGAATGGCCTCTTCTATCTTGACAATCCCTTTAATTCGGGTTTTGTTGAAGTTGCATCTGTCACCGATGATCCCTTGCTTTGGTACGTTCACCTTTTACATCCTTCTGCCAAGGCTATCTCCAAGATGTTCTTAGAAATTTCTGCGTTGAAGCCCTTTGAGTGCGAGACATGCCAGTTCGGGAAATATCATCAAGTATCTTTTCCTATACGTGTTGAGCCCCTTCGTGATGTTCCTTTTGCTCTTATCCATTGTGATATATGGGGACCTTGTCCGGTCCGAACTTTGAGTGGACAAAAATCATTTGTTGCTTTTGTTGATGATAATAGTCGATCATCTTTAGAGCAATAAATTATCAAGAATTTCTTTTAGTGCATCAAAATATTCTTCTATACTTGTATTCCAATTTTTTGTATTGATAATACTCTAGAATTCGCCCAACATGAATTGACGACTTTCTTTGCTTCACAGGGAACTGTTCACCAAACTTCTTGTCCGTATATCTCCTTGTAAATTGGGGTAGCAAAAAGGAAACTTAGACATCTTCTTGACATTACCCAGTCCCTTCTCACTTAGATGTACTGAGATGATCCATTCTTACAGACGTCCATCTTTTCAACATGGTCCCGTCTTCGTTCCTAAAAACGACAACTTCTTTCGCCTTACTCTACCCCAATGAGTCATCTCATTACCTCCGAGAATTTTTGGGTGTCGTTGCATTTGTCCACAATTTTCATGCAACAGATAAGTTGTCACTTAGGGCGATCGAGTGTGTTTTCCTTGGCTATTCACGCATTCAAAAGGGCTACATGTGCCACGATCATGTCGGGCATTGATATCATATTTCTGCAGATGTTACTTTCTTTGAACAGACTAGCTTCTTTACACAGTTTGTCACGGATGTCCTCTTAGATCTACCTCCACCATCGATTGTTTATAAGCACAAGCATACATCTGTGTCTGCTCATGTGCCTTTGCATGTTCCTCTTCTGCAAAATGATATGTCATCTTCAAGTTCTCCCACCACTGTTGCCCCAGATGTCCCTCGAGAGCTTCTAAAGCTCTCCGCGGGACAAAAAGGCAATGTACTTTCTACCCTATGTCTCATTTCACTTCTACCGATGGTTTATCATGTTGTGACAGAGAGATAAGCAGATGGTCACATGACCATTTATGTTCCAAGATATCATCACAATGCTTTACAGCATCATGGCTGGCGACAAGCAATGAACGAGAAAATGGATGCTCCTACATCTAGGGGAATGTAGGACTTTGTATCGTGTCCCGTGGGGATTAGACAGGCGGCTTGTGGATGTGTCTTAACGACCAAAAAGACTACAGTTACCTGACGGGTCCATTGATAGACTGAAAGCATGGTTGGTTGCCAAAAAAATTACATAGACTTATGGGGTTGACTACTTTGAGACTTGCTCTCAAGTGGTGAGGATGGACTCTTTTCGCACTATCCTTTTAGTGGTTGCTATATAAGTGGCCGCCTATCTTTCAGCTCAAGAATGCTTTCCTCTATGAAGATCTTGAGGATGAAGTTTACATGATGCAGCCTCCAAGTTATGAAGTCGAGGGGGAGTGCGCGTGCCAACTTCGCAAGGCCTGTCTATGGCCTAAAGCAAAATCCTCAGACATGGTTTTATATACTTACTACCAAGGTCATCACTCTTGGATTCCAGAGGACAACATCTGAATACTTTGTTTTTGTTAGATGATGGTCCACTGGTACTGTCATCCTTGCAGTTTACATTGACGATATGGTTGCCACAAGTGATGACAAAGAAGGCATTTTAGAGACCAAGACCTTCCTTCAAAAGGTTTTTGTCATGAAGGACCTTGGCCAGTCCATTGCTTCTTTAGCATAGAAGTGATACATACTAAAGATGGACTTCATCTCTCAGAAAGGAAGTATTGCTTGTACATTCTAACTGAAGCTGGACTACTTGGATGCAAGCCATCTGGCATCCCTGCAGACCCGATGAAGCACTCTACTTCTGATCATACATTTGAAGACACTACACGATACAGAAGCCTAGTTGGCTTATGATGTGAGCAAATCCAACCAACACATGGAGAGATCACTTTATAGTCATTGGCAAGATGTTCTTTTGATTCTTCAGTATTTGAAGGAATCCCGGCCTCTTTTATAGGGTCAATGGCCACATTGGTGTGTCTAGATGCATACTATGTTAGTTCTCCTGAGGATCATCGATCCACTACAGGTTATCCTATAACCTTGTCACTTGACGGAGCAAGAAGTAAACCATAGTCTCCAAATCAAGTTCATAGGTTGAATACAGGGTGATGGCTCAAGCCACTTGTGAGATTACTTGGTTAGTCTCTATTCTACAGGAACTTGGTATTGTTACTACTCCTATTTATTTTTACTATGACAACAAGTCCGCTACATACATTGCCACTAATCATGTGTTTCATGAGCGAACCAAGTACATTGAGATTGATTGTTACTTTGTTCGTGATGTTGCACGAGGGAAGATCACTACTCCAACCATCTCCACCGACTTTCATCTTGCATGCATATTCACGGAGGCGCTATCAACGGAACGTCTCTCGTGGATAATCTCCGAGTTTGGCATGATTCATAGATATGCTCCACCTTAAGGGGGAGTGTTGGAGTCATCTTTATTTTATTCTATTGAATTGTAATCCTTCGGAGTCCTTTTATGTAATTTCTCTTTTATGAGTACTCTAGGGTTTCGGCGTATATAAGAACCCCTAGACCTCCTGAATAAAGCATCTCATTACATTGTTCTCATCCTTCTCCACACATTCAATGCTAACAAACAACGAAACATATCATACATGACCCCATCTTTTTCCAGGTTATCATGCCAAAAACTGAAACTATAGCCATCAATCAAAAGATGGCGCTAAAAAGATGAAATCCTTGGCAGGATTGTGCAGATCCCTTTGAAAAAGTAGATGGTGAGCGGAACATTCCAAGTTTCTTTAACAAACTAGATGTGATCCCATAAATGCTTCGTATTAAGACGCACAACAAATCTTAACCATTACCCCTAATATGCAAGACCCACTTGGAAAGCAATGTATTGTTCATCTCCTTCAAGCTAAACATCTTGAAACCATCATCCTCAAAATAATGTGATCACCACCATCCAGCTCATAAGAGGCAAAACAGACATCTCCCAAGATGCGGACCAAAAGAATTTTTACATCAACAACACCGAATGGCATCTTACCACGATTAGAAGCAACCGAGAAGAGTGGACGAAAATCGAGGTAGTTGAAAGCACTCCTTTGACAACCATGAGGTTACTAGCCCTTGACGAACACGAGACTATCCAACCCGCAAGCTTATTCTATAGCTTGTCTACTAGTGGCATTCATTCATATTGCCGCCAATGATCACAGACGAAAGGCAAGCCTATGTATGTAAGCAAGGAACCCCTCACATAGTGTATAAAATGACCTCGCAGGACACCACCTCCTCCTACTTCATGACAAAAGAGACAAAGGTAGATATCAGAGACATGCACCGACACCACTAAACTCAAGCGACAATCCAAAGCATTATCCTTCAGACGTGAGATGTCCCTAATCCATCTTAAGAGAATCATGTCAATTGTCCTCATAACCCCCGGTTGCCTGAAACTATGTGCGCCTTGAAATCAAGACAAACTTCCAAAGCACCCTACCTAAACATCCAATCTTGATCTCCTACATACAAACAACATTTTTCTTGTAAAGCCCAAAGGGTGACCCACAACCCTATGCTTCTCTAGTCGTCCTAAGACTTCTAACCCCTTTTTTTTAATAAAAACACGGGGGAGCCCTCCCAAGGTAGGAGTCACCACACCAAAACTTTCATTAATAGCAAGAAGATACATCAGTTAGATATCCAGAAGTTGTACAAAGCATTACAGTGTGCGGACTTCTAACCCCTTTACATTCTAAAATACGAGCTTCACATATTATCGAGGGGTCTCCCCAAGCAAACGACACCTCCACACATTTTACTACCCGACCTTCAAGCGCTCCTTCTACTTTTATTACTCAAGTATATTCCTCGCTTTCCACATGAGCACCACCCATACCACCGTCAAGATCTCACATTTCTTAACCAGTCTCCCCTTGTGTGGCGACCCTTGCGTTAGAAGACTAGAAAACCTCTCTCCTCAACTGAAACAACTTTGTCTTTTACCTCCCTCCCACAACCTTTTATGGTAATGTTGCCACCCATCTAGAAGCCGATGGCTTTCAACTCCAACCAAGATTCAAGAAAGCGGTAAGCGTATGTGTTCAGATAGATCATTGAATGGTGATTAAACAGTATGTTGGGGCATATGCAATTCTATACGGTTTTCTAATTTTTAATTTAAAAATAAATATCTCCAAAAGTTAGCACATGCAAATTAAATTTATAAATAAATGTGGCACATGCTTCAAACATATTTAAAAAATAAATTGGAGCCAACTACCTTTCCAGCTGTAAGGTTGAGGAGTTTTGCACGATGGAGAAGGAGTTTCGCGCGGAGGAACTTCGTATAGAGCTCTTCACAGAGGAAGAACTCCATGCACAACTTCGTGGCGAAGGAGCTTCGTGCGGTGGATGAGCTTTACGCAAATAAGCTTGGCAGGAGAAGATTTACGGCTCCGGAAGAGCTTGGAGTTGAAGGTGGGGTTTTGCTTGGAGAGAGGCATATTGGGAGATTGGGTTTCCATAGATGGTTTCAAGAAAGAGAGGGGTATCTGAAGAGAATACACATTGGAGATGGGTATTCGGATCTTGAAGATATGAGAGTCCTCATCTAAGCCAAGAGGCCACTTATCCCGATTATGCGATCGTACAACCCACATATATGGCCTGAATATGCGCAAATAGCGCATAACTCGATGTTTCACGAATGTGGTCTGCCAAGGGTATCGTATAAGGCATATGCAACCACACGCCCGCCAATTTCCTGAGCATTGGATCCACCATAGGGATACTTCCCAAGGGCCCAGGCATGGCCTCTTGCAGCTGAGGCACCATGGCCCTCATCACCCCTTGCATAACGCCCATTGTCCCCCCCCCTAAGGAGTATCAACTAGCTCATCCAGGGTTTTACTTTAAGTCAAAAATGGTTTGCTGGTAGTGCAGTGTGCCTACCACCTAAAAGGCTAGGGTTTAAAT
This sequence comes from Ottelia alismoides, assembly GCA_037367405.1. Classification (NCBI taxonomy): domain Eukaryota; kingdom Viridiplantae; phylum Streptophyta; class Magnoliopsida; order Alismatales; family Hydrocharitaceae; genus Ottelia; species Ottelia alismoides. The sequence goes on along the minus strand of JAZKJV010010334.1, from coordinate 41,598 downwards.
CTCTCCTTGTGGGGATTGTGTTAGGTAGCCTATAACCGACATAAAAAATAGTCGGCTCTTTCAACATGGATTTGAGCAAAAATCCATGTAGTCGACCCTACTTAAAGTGGGAGAACACTTCATCATTTTTTAACTTTAAGTCAAAAATGCCTTTTTATGCATTTCCATGAGTTTTTTTCTTTGAGTTTTTATTAATTCTACCCCCTCTCTTTTTTTGAAATATCAGTTGTACCCCTAACTTCTTTCACAATGATCACTTGTACCCCTCGAATTAGTTGTTGTCCATCTCAAACGCAAACGGGCGTTAACTTTGGGGACTAAATGGGAATTAAATTAAAAAGAAACGGGAATCTCCCCCTCCCCAAACTCCTCCTTCCCCCTCCTCCGCTCGATGCTCCTCACCTGCGCCCCCTTCTCCTCCTCCACTCGTTGTTCCTCCCCCTCACTCCTTGATCCTCCTCCGCTCGTAGCTCCTCCCCCGCACCCCTTTCTCCTCCTCGACTCGCGGCTCCTCCCCATCGCCCACTACTCCTCCGCCCGCTGCTCCTCCCCATGCCCCCTCCTCCTCCTATGAGGCGTCGTACTCCTCAATATGAACGACTACGGTTGCATCTTGACGTGCAGGATGATAATGTAGTACAACCTCGATGAGTTTGACGGGGGATGGAGTTGACAAGGGCTCCGCACAAGAAGCTGAGAGAGACAACCATGATGGAGGCCTTGCGGCCGTACTTGCAGGTGATGAGGGAGGCAGCAAAGGTGGAGACGAGGATGGCTAAGAAGAGGTGGAGGTGAAGAGGGTGAGGAGCCAATAGTCGTACTTGTAGTAGCATGTGTCGTGGAGGTGTGCTTGCCTCCGGTGGTATCCCTTCGAAAGAACTCCTTCAGTATGTCATCCATCGACGTCACCCCTCCTGCACTTTCATGCTCATGATCTGTGTTATGTAAACTCTTTTTCTAGAAGGTTCATAGTTGAAGATGAATTGAGAATAATGGGGGGTTCGATCACATATGCTCATAGGAAACAATGAGATAATATCCGAAGAGGGGGCTATCGAGGGACCCGACGTGGCAGGCGAGGATGAATTAGCTGGTCACCTGGCCTCGTGGCTCTCACGGGGCTCTTCTCAGGTACAATGTCGAAGGATGGACTTGAGGAAGGTGACGGAAAGGGTGATGTAGCGGTCCACGCTCCAGTGGAGGAAGGAAGAGTTGCCAAGGAGGATCTCGATGAGCTCGGGGTTGGAGAAGCCCTCAACGTGGAGGAAGGAAAGCTTGAGGTGGAGGCTTTTGTTCGGCTTGATGGTTCAGAGTTTCGATTGCTTTGAGAAGAAGGTTTCGCACACGTGCTCGGGGATGCCATGGCCTGTGGAGGGTGTTGAGGATGACAACAGATTTCATGTCCGTCAAGGATCTGGAGGGGGATGGGTGTGGGGAATTTTTAGACAATTATACCCCTCTTAATTATACCATGGTTTGAAAAAAAACATGGTTAAGTTCAACTCAGTGAAGGTTAAAGTTACGGAAGGCCACAAGTGATAGAACGTCAAGAAGTCAGGGGCACTGCTGATATTCTCAAAAAGGGACGGGCATAACTGAAATTGTAATATCTCAGAGGGGCACAACTAATAAAACCCTTTTTCTTTTATGTGATTCTGACACGTCAATGGAATGCTCATGCATGAACATGCCCCACAAAAACACAGCAACATATCGATATGTGTGTTTCTCTTGGGTTCATTTTCATCCACAAATTGCCTGTTTTAAATCATGGTTCATAACTTTACTGATTTTCAATGTGAATCTTTATCTACACAAGCTTCCTAAGCTATAGCTCAAGCATGCACTTCGGACATGCATCCAAGTATGTCTATTCCAATGTGCCAATAGATTTTTTTGGATTGATAAACCAAGTTGTCTGTTAGTTTTGATTCCAATGGTCAAGGCACTCAGCTTCTACTTTGTAGTACAAGTTCTTTCCATTTTTTGCAGTTTCCATTTGTAAATTCATTTTTGCAATTTTAACATAAGGCTTTATAGAATCCTCATGTTTTTTGTTAAAAAAAGTACTCGCAACAAAATGGAAATGGTAAAACAGAATGCAATATATGCACTATATTTATCTACTGTTCTTTAATTTTGTAAATAAACAACTGCTGAATTATAAATAAAGAAAAATAAGGTTAGAAACACCATCAATCTTCAAAAAACATGTTTTTAGCCGGATTGGTTCCCTGTGTGTGCATGCATGTGCAAGTGCGAGAGTCCTGCATATCGACAGCAAGTTATATATAGAACTGTTACCCAACAACATTATAGGGTTATCAAAATCAAGGCAACACACACACAAAAAACAAACCACAGCACCTCGAATATTGCCACTTCACAATAAAGAGCATTTTCATAATTGCCATGAACTAAAACCATAAACTAAAATCAATGTCTTTTCTTCATTTATAATGGCCATATTCATGCATACATAAATGCAGACAACAATTTGAGAAATCTGTAGAGCAAAAACATAGCCAGACCAAAGAATATATTCTAACTAATAACAATTTAATAATCCAATGGAAAACGTAACCCAAGAAACCTCCTCAACATTTGCCAGAGTCACAAAAATCTCCTAGTTTTAAAAACAAGAATTTCAGAAACAATAAAGAATCGCATCTATGCACATCCAACCGTAACTGAACATAACAGAATAGAGCACCAGACATGAGCTACCTACCAGTCTTTGCACCCCTCGCACTGAATCATAAGGTCGTCGGGGTTATACGGCATCTCGCACTTGCAGTACCTTCAAAAAAACAAACAACACAAACCGTCAAACAAACCAATCTCACTCCAAAGAACTCTCAAACAACAACACCAGCTCAGCCCATACACAGCAACCCGGTCGGGTATGAACCCGCCAGTAAGCGCCTTGTACTCGAACCGGCAGAAGTAATCGTCCACCTCAACGTCCTCCAGCTTGGTGTAATTCTTGAAGGAGTGAACGATGCACTTCCCTTCGATAGTGTTCGCACTCTGCACGTCGAAATGGTCGGACAGGAACAGCTCCTTCACGCCATGGAACTGCCGCCTCCCGCCGATCGATTCCTCAGGGCAGTAGTACCAACGCACCTGCACGCGCACGTTGCTCCGGTGGTCCGCCTCGATCCCCTCCACCCGCGCAACGTACGGCGGCCTCCCGGCTTCCGGCGGCCGCAGCAGCACGCAGTCCCCAGCTGCAGCGGCACATAAAACACCTCGCGGAAGACACCAAGACGCGATCTTTCACCGATTTGAGTCGTTTCCACGTACCTCTGACGATCTTGTTGGTGTTGGCGATGGTGTAGAAGTCGAGACTCCGTCTCCCAGGCTTGGTCTTCGCCATCCGCCGATCGCAGCAGGAGCAGCTCGCGCGATCTTCGCAGGGGAGGAGCCCTAGCGGAGCAGGGGTTTCTGGGAGGTGGGAGGGAGCAGGGAGGTGTCCGCGCGGCCTCCGACAAGAAGGTGACGCTGCTGGTGGGGAAGGGGGTGGTTTTTAAATTAGTGGGAAAAAGGCGGGCCCCACCGGCTGTCTTCATCCATGGCTTTCTGATAAGCTAGAAATATTTTATTATTTATTAGTTGGAGATTTCTTGCATTCCGCTTCCGTTTTACACATTTTATGGCACGGTGTGTTGTCGTCTTTTATGAAGGGATAATTGCATATTCGTCTCCATGTACAACGGGACTTCTTTAAGAGAGTATTAGGTTGTATGCACTGTGTAATATGATCTTATTGTGAAGTCTTGTTAAAAATATTTACAAATAGATCATTAAAGCGAAAAAATAATTAAATGAAACTCTTCTTCCTCTTTTTTTGGTAACTAAGAAGTGTCCTCTTTGTGTGCACCCTATTGTGTTGTTAACAGCATCACCAAGGCATACAATAAATAGTAATTTTATGGATCCATACGAATCAATATAAATGCACTACTGATTGGCAAATTAATGAGCATGCATTTCTTATTCATAATCCAATTATAAAATACAGACGGTACCAAACAAATCATTTATACATCATTTTAGGCGAGATACAAGAAAGACAAAACAATAAATAAATTGCAGCAAACGAAATGGTAAAGAGATTACATATTACTGAAGCGCTCGTTAAGGATTGTCCTTAGAGAAGATATCGCCCTCACAATACTGGTGTGATGGGAGCTGACTATACGATAGCATATGATCGTCTTCTGTGCACAACGATGAGATCGTATCAGAGAATTGCAATCAATAGAAGAAGAAAATACATGTTGTTGAGGTGGAAGAATTGAAACGGCGCGAGAGTTTTCTTGCCAGTGAAGAAAACAATGTATAGGAGGAGGGTATAAGAAGACTGGCGCTCTTTTTTGACCTAGCAACTGACAACCTGGACACGAGCTTCCCAAAGCCAGACTGCCCGAGCGGACCCTCCTCATGCGGCTTTTCATCTTTCGAAAATGCCCCCCCCCCCCAACATGCACCTATTCAGATTCTGAAACGGTAGCTAGATCAGAGCAAGTCGAGTCAAATTCCCGCAATGTGGTCGAATCACAATTAATTCCTTGAATTAATTTATTCGATACACTAATAAAACATATGGCAAAAGTATCAAGATCTGAATTGATTTTTCCGAGCCAGAGCTGGAGTCGGAGCGGAATACGTGCGTATGTATTGTCCTCCATTCCTCCTCTCTATTATTGCTACAAGAGCATGGGGTGTGGATTCATAAATAAACCCATCAAAAGTTTAGAAACACTACATGTGGTACTAAACTTATACCCAAAATTCACCATATTTTAAAATTTAGAACTTTCAACTTTCTCTCCAATGTCATTTGGTTTCCCAATTGAAAACAAAATGCTTCCCAATGTAATTGCATAGGTTTATTGCATTGGAGCGAGCACCGTTGAGTGCCTCCCCCTTTTTTTAGCGTCAAAAAAAATTGCATAGGTTTATTAATTTAAATCCTAATTATATTAGCTTTAAATACAACAATCCCTCGTGAACTCATCAATTTGAAAAAGAGATTCAAAGAGAGCCAAAAAACAACTTTCGACTGCTACACTTTGCTTTCAGTAAACGTACTTTCCAAATTGAACGTCCACTTGAGTTTACTACTTTCACTTAAAAATAGACGAAGTGAACTGCTTCTTGAACATCAGACATTGATGCTAAAGTATACGATAGAAACAACAAAGTACGATTCTCGACACAATCTTCAGGGTTGATGTTTTTAAAGGCCATGCACTATTAACAATCTTCAGTATTCTATTTCATGAGTTTGTTCAGGAAAGACACTCTTTCTTTAACGACAGCCTACAATAACACTTAAATAGGTGGCGTTCTCCAAGGATGCACTGTTAACATCCTGCCGAAAGGCATAAACCCATTAGAGTGTATGTTCTTCCTAAACTTGCAGCTTAAATGGCACTCAAGCTTCCGGGGATAAGACACTCATGCATATGTATTAAAATAACAGTGACAACCAGTTCTTCAAACAGCTTGTTAGTACAACATTGAACCTGTTCGCTCAGAAAGGTTGGGTTGCTACTATAGAAGAACTTCCAATGGGTCTCGATCACATCTCAAGCCTAGACTTTAGGACTAAAGATATATCAAGTCCTTTAATTTGAAATCCGGATGTTGGACTTAAAATTGGGTTGTTCGATGTTTCAAGAGAATCGGACAGAAGTCCTTTATTGAAGAGTTACATGTCTAAGGAGACTCCAACACTTTGTATTTCTACATCAGACATGACTTGGAGTTGACACACACACTTTTATGTTTTAGTCTTCCCACTTGAAATCTTCCTTTCTCTTAGAAGAGCAGTATCCCAACACCGATCGCATCAATGCCTTGTGGAGGCAATGTCTTCTGTGAAAAAGTCTTTTATGGATGATTCCGTCGAATCAATTGTTAATCTTTTTCTTTGTATGTTTATTCTTTCGCTCTTTTTTTGTCCTCTCGTCAATTGTATTAGATGAAGTCGTGGTTCTTGTTTTATTCAATGATTCATTCCCGGATGTGGATTTTCATATGGTTGGTTATTTGTATTGTAATATATAATCTTCATATACTTAATCATGTTAATCTAGAAATATATTTATGTATTCCATTGGATTTGTTTTTGTTAACAATAGTTGGTGGTGCCACCCTTTCATTTCCCGTCCATGGATGGCATGAGTGGTAGGTAGTGGCATAAGAAGATACTCGACCATCTCCACTTCCTCCCTTTGCTCTCAGTGGATAGCAGCTCGAGTTCAAGCACATAGTAGGCATTACAAAGCGCAACATCAAGGTCTTATGGAGCAGAGCTTCGGAGGCGATTTTTGCATTGTTGGGTGAAATATCTTCATCTCTATCTTCTATCTTACCTGGTGATGATCGCTTGGTAGACACACTAGCTACAAGAGTTTAGCTTTGTGTAGCCCCTTCTGACAGATCTACAAACATACAGATTTACAAAGTTCACGTGAAATGGGGCTATATTCTTGGACAAAAGTAGTGTGGAGAAATGAAAGTGACACGATTTCCAAACATGCCTTCTCGTGGTGGTTCTTTCTTTACCAATCTACATATACCTCTCTCTTTTATCAATCAGTACTAGTGGAATAAAGATCAATTCCCATATTTATTTGATGCTGATGAGAAATGCGAAGCTCCCCTTGTATATTTATTCCCTGCAGCAGAAGGCTCATGAAGAAGATGCACACGCAGAATGGTGGCACATCTTTTTAACTGCCACTCAATTCTACCCACAAAACGCCACAACAAGAAGACCCATCAAATCAAAGTCCTAATTCCAATCCATAAGAGTTTCATGAAATTGTAGAATCTAGTTCTTAGCAAGAACGCATTTTTTTTGGTCTTTTGCATTCCTCTATACATTACACCATTGATCAAACCCAGGTCGAATTCTTGACAACCTTCCAGCAGGTGTCTTACTTCACTTTCAACAAATAACATTTTTTTACTATCACACACACTTTCTTCCTCTTCTGGCATATGATATCAGGTGGGATCTTGTAAAGATCCTCATCAACAGCTTTGGGTCTCTTCTTCACCTGTTGGCTCGGGCTGTCGTACTGCCACACCTCCTGCTGCTGCAAACATCACACCAAACATCGTATCTTTAGAACATGGAGAGTTGAGGAACTCAGAAAAGATCGAACCTTGCGATGGACATAACACGGGGGGACTGCAAAGAGGTGGCAAGTGGATTCAAAGCATTGATTGAATTGGAAGTCCTCATTGTAGTATTCCCAGTTGGCATAGGAAGGGATCTGCCTCTTCTTGCTCATCCTGTTCTTGGTGACGGTTCCTGAAACTTACTGAGGTAAGAGATGTGGAATGGTCAAAGGCTGAATGAACTTTATGAATGGTAAAAAAAGGGAGAAATGCAAGTTGGTACTGGACTACTGAATGCATCAAAAATAGTGGACACTATTCAGGAACCAGATAGCCATCAAGAGATGGAAGACAGAAGATAGAAGAAGAGGGAAGCATTCACCTGTCCTATGGTAATAACTGTGGGAGAGTATGATTAAAGTGAGACCTGGATGTGGGCTCTGCTGCAATGGCAGATATCGGTGCGCGATGCTTTGGCAATCCCATCTTCCGCAACTTAAATGGTGCCCACCATTGGAGATGCATCTCCATCACTGCTGCTCTCACCTCTGCACTCTCGTGCAGTTCCATCATCCAACTCTCTCGCATCAGTCTTCACCATTTTCTTCTCTTTTCTGTTCTTACATGTTTCTTCGCACTTCTCGTGTCCCTTCCCGTCCCTCCATTGTGTTTGTATGTTTGTGCTTGAGATCATTTCGCGTCTATTACTCATGAGATATTGAGATAAAATAAATTCCAACATTGGTCATCTTGCTTTGGAAACAAGATAGGATATGAAAGTATGCTATATGCTTTTGGAAAGCATATGATCAATTCCAACTCCCAATTGATAGAATGAAAAACTTATTGATAAAATCATGAATGAGACAATCTGAAATGGGATCAAAACTCCAGGTTTAGTCAAAGTCTTCTAGTGTGCATGATATATGGGTATTGGGAATACTTGAAGGTGATGTGATCTTAGTCGATCGAATATCATGACACCTCCATTCCAAGGGTGTGATGAAACAAGTTTAGATTTTAGTGACTCCACTCAGTAGGTTGGTTATGCAATCTTAGTCAAATGTTCGATATTGATCTAAATAAGATTAGAGACAATGAGAAGATTAGGTACAATGTGTTGGGTTTCTCTGCAAATATCCAGCCCCAACTTGGGGGTTTTGCAGCTACAACAATTTGTGGCTATTGCAGGGGCACACTTGCAAGTTTTCCAGCCCTTTGGAGTCCCATTCCAGGGAGTATCGGCCCCCATTTTTGTTCCACCCCCGACACTCCATTCCAGTAGCCCTATTCGAGAACGCAAGTGAGCACCGCCCTCCCCTTTTTCCATTTTCCAGCGAGCAGCAGCAGCAAGGGGTTTCGGACCCCCTTCTCCGTCTTCCTCCACGCGAGCGGGAGAGCGAGAGAGAAGCCGAGCGTCCGTGCTCGAGGGCAGCAGCGGCTGTGGTCTTTGGCTTGGAGGGCAGTGGTGTTGGGCGAGCTCGAGAGGAGCAGGGAGGTCGTTGCGGACGACCTCAAGAAGCCGAAGCCATCGTGTTTGGGTCTCCATCCGGGAGCCCACAAGAAGAGTCATTTTATCCTTCTTGGATTTGAGCACAATATTGGTATTGTTAGATACCTAGGGATAGTTAGTTCATTGTAGAAGAGCTATCCATTTGTGTGTGGCTTGTACCTCGGTTTTGTGGGCAACAAAACCGGGAAGAACATTGGCTTCATTTGACCGTAGTGAATGGTTGCCGGTCTTGCCCCGTGGTTTTTCCCTTGCTCACATTGAGCAAGGGTTTCCACGTAAAAATCTTTGTCTCGTGTGGTTGCTTGCTTGCTTGCTTGTGATTGTGCTTGTCATTGTTGCCATTTGAGTTCCCGTGTGGGGAACATATATTGCTTGTTGTGCCATCTTTGCTGCAGGACAATTATAGGGGATTATCCTGGGTTGATTGCATCCTAATTATCTGTAACATCCGAATCCACACAAACCCGAACTCGATCCGATTTGAGTCCGATGAACCCAATCAAGTTTTTGGTCAATACCAAACAAACTAAAACGATCAACTGATCGTGAATCAAAAGTCGTTCGGACGAAATCGATCAAAAATCGGTCGTATCGTAATGCGTGCGCGAAAAAGTCGCGATGCAAATTCGAAAATCGTAAAACAAACCGAGACCACTCAAAAATCCGGTTTGATAAAATAAGACCAATGAAATCGACCGATCGTCGATCGGAGGTCGTTTGATATTTTTAAATTACAAAATTTAATCTTAAACAGAAACTGGATCCGAAAATTTCGGGTATTCAAAACCCGACCGAAAGTATATGAATATTATACTCATTTTGATCATCATTCAGAGACGATCGAAACGAGCTATTGTGCACCAAAAACCGACACTCGAGGTGCATATACGGTCAACCTTGGTTTTCTTGATATAATAGAGCTATTGTAAAAAAAAAATTAATAAAAATTTAAATATAACAGACAGCAGCAGACGGTCCCTTCCCACGTCAAACTCTATTTCTCTCCACCTGGCTTTTTTCTCACCTCCACTTGCCAACATAAGAGCCACTCACTCTCATTATTAATAGCAACATTCTCCTCTTTCGTTTCCACTTTTCTTTCCACCGATTTTCGTTTTTCCACTTTTCTTTCCACCGACGAAGAAGTTCCAGCAATTTCCCCCAATTTTAGAAAATTCTGGAAACTGCTGCATTGTAGCAGCAGATGAAGCTGCGTCTCCTCCAAGCAGCTGCCTTTCCCTTCTGCTGCTCAGGCCAATTGGCTGGAGCTATTGCTCCTGTTATTTCCGCAACTGCTGCTGCCGATTGATTGCTGTCCAAGCTCCTGTGCTGCTCCTTCAACAACCAATAACTATGGTCCAAAAGCCTCCATTTGAAGCCCTTGCTGCAATAAAAGCCCTCTCGCTACTCTCTTTCCCACATGGAGCCACATGCATGCATTTGATCTCAAATTTTGAGACCAATAGAGGTACAATCTTCCCTTCTTATTGCTGTAATCCATGTTTTTACACAATTCTTTCCTATTTTCTTTTGCTGCCCTGCATATATGTAATTTCCCCTTTCAATTAGAGCCATGCATGTATCTACCAAACATTTAAGACCCAGTTGAAGTCTTTTGGGTCGATCCTGTCTTCCTGTCTTATAAGAATAAATTAAGTATGACATTATAGCTTTTCCCAATAATCATGTTCTTTGCCATCTCTCCACATATACGATCGAATGGCAACTCAAGGGCACTAATTTAACTAGGATTTTATATAATGGAAGCAGTTAAGTTATCTGTGAATCCAGAATATCCATCACAAAGAACTAGTAGCTTAGCAATAAATAGACTGAAACATTACAAGTGCTCTATTGTTGGTCCTTGATTAAGGACCTTACGTGAAATAATATTGCAAAATTCTTGCACTCTAGTGATGTTCTTATGACTCTTGATGAGATGCAAATTGATATGAAGTTATAATGCTCAATAGATCTATCTCAATTTGAACAGGAATTTTATCATAATAAGGTTGGATTTACAATCTTTTTTTTGTGGGGATTTTTAATTTCTGTAAAGTCTCCATACATATTCCAAATAAAATATCATTGTCTTCATGTTAATAAGAAATTTCGAGAATACCCTGACATATAATTCTTAAATTGCATCTGTATATGTTATGACTCACCGATTTTAAATATAATAGCCAGGAGTTGTTACTCTTAAACTTAAATAAACATGTCCAATGTATAGTAGTTTCAGCACTTCAAATATCCCTGATGCACACATTTGAGTAAGGGCAAACTTATGACTGATTACTGCACTTAGAAAGACTTGCATCATGAAAGTGCATAGAACCTGTAACACTCCTTCTGATATGGCATAGGATAGGATTAATCTTAAATCTACGATGTATTCATTTTCGATACTATTGGACTTTAACTAATATACAATTAATGAATTATAAAAGAACTTACACTTACAGTTTATAAGTTTGAAAAGAATAAAGTTCAAGTTAAAACATTTTATACCCGACGTTTATTGCTTTAAAAACCTTCACCGGTAAAATACAGAAATTTCATAATATTCCGAAAATTAAATTCTTAGATTATTGTACTCACTAGAATCATGTTAATACCGCTTCAAAGATATTACAAATCGAGTCGTCCTACATGACACTTGACTTTGAGATTAGGATGATTAAGTCCCACCAGGAAAAGGAAGAAAGAATGTATATAATTGGATAACACCTAATCTCATAGTTGTGGAAATGATGACTTAAAAGGATAAAGACTACCTACACACATATCCAAAGCATGGATGGTAATCTTATGATTTTAGAAATAATAACATGTGACCACAAAGATCGATCATCTTCATGAATTAGTTCTTTATACTTACTCTACTAAGATCAACATTGAACTACAAATATTAATATCAATGCTCTTCTCTTAGAATCAATAAATGATTTCTCAAGATCATTTTGAATAAGTAATACTCAAGCAATTGATCTTTATGTATAATCTATTATTTATACATATAACTAACGAAAGGATAGGGTACACAAATAAGGGAAATCAATGATGAATCAGTTATAACCATAAGATCGTTGACGAAAAAGAGCTAGATCTATAAAGTCAACCACAACAGAGATTGAGAAAGGTTGAGAAATCAAGCCAGTGGTGGTAATTCAACAATAACCGATAATTATGAATGCCAGTCATGGTGACCTTTACGCCTGACTGTGCGAGGGGGCGGTGACCCTCAGCTGGGCGGAAGATTAGGAAGCCCAGTTAGGGCAGCGGCCGTTTCGTGCGCGGGTCTAGGATCCCAGTCTTTTTCTCGGTTTTTTCGCGAGCGCTCGCAGTTTTTACGCCTCTCTGGGATCCACAAGTTTCTTTTAAAGACCAGTTCCGCTGACCCTTGTTCTTTAGGGTGCCTAGGCAGGAGGACCCTTGGTTTTAGTTTTTCGAGCTCGTGAGCCCGTACTGGTCGGGCCGGTTTTTCTTTTAGAGCGACTTTTCTAGAGAGTCTCTCTCACCCGTCTCAGTGGCGTAGTTTTGGAGTAGACCTATCCCTCTATTGGACCGCCTTCCAATTAGAGGGCGAGACGGAAGAGCCTTTTGTAGGCTTCCTCACCGCTTGAGTTTTGTTTATTTTTCGCCAGCAGACTTGGCGATGCTACATCCGAATCATCCATGTATACATCTGAATCCTCTATGGCTACCTCTGAATCAATCACAGTTGAATTTGGAAAAGTTACATTTGAGATTGGATTGAGTCACAATTGAGTTTGGCTAAAATTGAATTATAGTTGAATTGGTCACATGGAAGCTTGCTTACAGTTGAGTTGGTTTACGTTGAACTAGTTACTTTTCTGCCAATAATTCCTGACAAAGAGAAAAGACCATATCATGAAAATTATCCTCATCAGACTTCGAACTACTACCACAGTTGTAAGATATAGCTAGTGGACGTGTTGGGAACTTAGTTAGGATGCATTTTACCCCACCGCATGCCTACGGAGGCACCCCAACCCTAAGGTTTCCTTACTACCTTAGAGTCATAGTGTGAGGTCTTACCCAGACCAAGACCACAGACTATCCACTAAGCTTGAGCAATTAAACAAGAAAAGAATCAAAACACTAGACCCATCATGTACAATTACTATGATCCATTCACATTATTCATAAACATCAGAGAGAGATCTGGATCACCTCGATCATAAAAAGTATATATGAATCATAGAACTTATCAATCCTTGAAGTACTTCTGTACACTATTGGTCATATGATATTGGTATGATTAATGTGGGTAGCTAGTGTAGGATGAGTAGAATGGGGTTTTACATACCAAACAAAGCTTGTTTCATTGCAAGTAGCTTTAAATTTTAATTTATCATAGCCAATTTACTTGCTTTCTTTTGTAGACATTAAATATCCTGTTATTATTAATTAATTAGATGTACTCAACATTTGTTGATGTTCTTTTCTCCCTATTCCATGGATTGCAGGCAAAATACCTGCACCGTTGTATTGGGAGAGTTGAACATCAGCTTCTGCAGTTATAATTATCAGGTATGCATGATAGTTGTTCAAGATATTTATGCTTTTATTTCTCTTCTAATAAATTGGGATGCATATACATAATGCAATTTCTGTTGTTACACTGATATGGAAAATTTTGCAAAATAATAGTGACATAGTGTAGTCCTGTGGCTTGTTATTAAATTTGTGAATGTCATCTGTATAAAGAAAAAATTTCCCTTAGTTTTCAGTACTCTAATGTGATCTTGAACGAACATGATACTACGAGTAATATGTAAACGGGTATCCAGATCCGTTAAGGAGCGGGACTCACATTATCCCCAACACAATGTTTGATATGATCGCATATCTCTAAGAGGTCTTCTATATCTAGATAAGAGAAGGATTGTTCCATTTGAGGTAAATATGAATATTAGGAAAAGAGAAGAAATTTAATATGATTAAATTAGATTTAATTGTTCTGGATAACTCTATCTTGGATAATATTATCCACGAAATAATGTGGATAAGATTCACATCCTTCTTTAAATGTAAAGAGAAGATTCCAAGGTAATTAAATTAGATTTAATCATCCTGGATAAGATTAATGTGGATAGTGCTATCAACAATAAACATGTATAGTGTGGATAAGATACACATTATCTCATTGATACTTAATTGTGAATAGGATTCACAATTATAATAATATGAATTGGATTCACATTATATAATAAATAATAAATGTAAATATGATTTATATTTAGTTTTGAACTTATGAATGCGATTCATATTTGTTAATGTCTTACTTGCAATTATCACAAATAATTTATAATTATTTGATGGTAATTGAATTTTGAAATTTAATATATAAGGATATAGTTGTTGTTAATGCAACCATATTGACAACAATAAAAAGAAAGTAAAAGGAGCCTAGATTTCGGGGAGGCGGTCATGGTTGCAACAACCATGGTGGACGTCTCTACCATGGTTGAGACGATTTTCAGTATATATAGAAGGTTGTTATTATATTTTTATCGTAAGTTTTTTAAGAAATTATGCTATTGTTATAGCAGGTTGTTATTATATTTTTATCGTAAGTTTTTTAAGAAATTATGCTATTGTTATAGCAGGTAAGTTATGGAACATAATGCCCATTTACATGTCTAAAAAGAAAAGAATAGAGGCTTGATATCTAATTGTTGAAATTATCCTGAAGAGTATTCAGTATAAAAAATCACGGAGTTCATAACTTTGATGACGTTGGAAATCTGCCAATGAACTTCGACAATCATACAGATACTTATAATAGATTTAGAAGCACCCATTTAAGCTTCTCTGCAAGCTGGATTCACATACATTAATTTTTGCAACTACCAAAATACCCAAAATCCATATGTTGATCTACTCGATGTGCAAGCTATGATGGAGTTTAGATTTTTTCAATAACTGCATTGGATTTCAGTGGTTTGATTTCCAGATTTTTATAACAACACACGTGAGGGCGTCAGTCACCTCCTTATCTTTTTGGTAGCAAACAAGAATTCCATACTTGAAGTGCAAAACTTAACAGCTCATCTTAATAATGATGTTTCAATTGTCTCATGGAGGAAAAACAAGTATGATTAAAGGATTAAAGGCAACTAACTATATGGAAATCATACACCATCTCTGTTCAAATGACAGTAACCATCCTCATCTCAAATCTATCAAACAAGAAATTGGAAGAGCTGTTTTTTGTACTCAAGGGGGGACACACCCTTATTGCACATTTACAAGAATTTCTAGACAAAAGAATGAAAGAATATGCGATATAATGAGTTGAACTAAAGGAAGCAAGGAATTTCCATAGAAACAGTTCTGAATCATATAGTGTTTCTGAATGAACTATATATGGATCACCACTTCAGTCATCAGCTTTTGTAGGGAGCGATCCGATTTGGCTTCATCTGAATCATGTGGCTTCTTAAGCTGCATTCTGCTGCCTGCAAGAACATGAATATAAATAAATCTGACTGCTATACTCGATCATAATAAACAGAAAGAATGTACATAGGAATCGTTGATACTCATGCCTGCAACATGCAACATACTCATTTCCATGGCTAAAGAGGTGGAAAAAACCTTAAAAAATACATACCTGCAACCTCTTCACCTCGGCCAACAGAGTCCCACACTGCTCGACCAAAGTTCTTTCTGCCGAGACAATTGTTGATAATTCCGAGATCGCTCCCTCGACTCCCTCCGCCTTTTATAAAGATTAGTCATATTAGAACAGGCTTGAAATTTTTTTCCCAAAACTAACATTAAATCAATATCACCTGTGGTAAGAAGGAACCAATTCTGGAAGAAAGTGCATCCATTACACACAATGCTGATCCAAGAACTTCATCAAGAGCCAAAACATCCACCTACCAAGTTGCAAACCCGGCTATCAGCAGACGATTTTAAATAATCGTAGATATAAAATTTATTTGTAATAGGCAGCATCCATACCTTTACGTCTCCACTGATAGGAAGTCTGAGACAAGCATCTTGCAAAGCCTTAGTGATGCCAAAAACTGAGTCCGAGTACTCCACTTCAATGGCACTCAGATGATCTAAATATGGCATCTGCATTACAGAAAGCAATATCAAAATCTTGGGTACAAACTACTAGTCTACTGCATTAACAATGTCGGTTACCTTGAGATGAGACATCATAAAGTGAAGGTATCTTAAAACAGAGAAGGTATAATAAGCCTTCTAATGTATTCCTAACTTTCTATAACTTATACGGCAGGTTTTCATTTGAATCGATCCGTCGAATATTCTCTCTCAAACAAAACATTTAAAGATGGAAAACAGAGGATTAAGGCATAAAATGGCACTATTGTATCAAATCAACAGTATAGATTGGCAGTTGATCAGAATGACAAAAGTAGTTAAAAAGAAAGCATCTCTCACTTACTTGAGCTTCAAGAATATTCCGTGTGCTTTGAATAATTCTCAACTTTTGAAGCTCCATGCGCTTTGATGCTACAGAATCATGCAGCTCGGGCAATTTCAGAGCAAGTGCATGAAGTGAACGCTGAGCAAAAGAACACAAACCAGAATTTTAACCACAGAACTAAAAGGTACCATAGATGATTAATACTCCAAGTTATCGCTCAAAAGCAATAGTATACTTAACATGGAAAATAAAACCCATTAGCAATTTCACGATCTTCTAAATAGAAGTATATTTAAACATCTGACTGACAATCTTTAGTGGCAAGATATTGTTTCCTTATTCTATCGCAGATTTAAATTAAACCAGACGAATTATTGTGTATATTCTGGAGTAAATCTGGGAGAAATATATGGAGGCGTTTTACATAGATCTAATTATACAGCAATGATCTTAAACTGCTCAAAGCCAAACATCTGACTGACAATCTTCAGTGGCAAGATATTGTTTTATTATTCTATCACAGATTTAAATTGAACCAGACGAATTATTGTGTGTATTTTGGAGTAAATCTGGGAGAAATATATAGAGGCGTTTTTCATAGATCTATATTATACAACAATGATCTTAAACTGCTCAAAGCCAAAGTAACATGTACCCTGTGCATCCCTAAGTATTTATATTAGAGAGGATTATGTACCAATTTTGTATATTCAACACATAATTGAGTACAAAAGTTGTTCATATGCTATTTATCAATCCAATCAAATATTAAGTGCCACCAAAGTGTCTATTAACCAATTCAATATCCTATATATAAACTATGCATCATTAAAGAAAAGAAAACATAGCGTTCCAAGGACTTCATTCAAAGTTAAAAAGCCACTGACCTCTGCTGCAACTTTCCTGGATTCCTCTGCTGCCATTGCTCTGGCATTGACAAACCTCCACTGCAAGTACTGATTCGTGAGCATCCGCAGCGTGTGTACATCCTCCTGCCGGTTTGCCACGGCCTTCTTCCCCTTCTTTACATCGTTAACGGCCTTCTGATTCTGACCCAAACACTGCTGCAATTTCAATGCTGTGGAAGACTTCAAGGACCCCTTCATCTGCGCATACGCAGTCGGCTGGCAGCTCGACAATGCTGAATTCAATGACCGATTACACACCGAAGGGGTCCTATAAGTACCAGCATCACCCATGATCCTATCAGCCTCTGGCATTGACGACCGACACTCCGTACTCAACCGGGCTCGAGTCCCCTGTGCTCTAATTGGGGGGCTCTCACACCACCCTCCACGGCTTCCGATGTTGCAAGTATCCAATCCTTCAAACTCCTCAAAACTTGAATTCTCCGAGGAATTCTCAATCGATACATCATCTTCCACAACCGATGTGTTCGCCCTCCCGGGAGTGACGGGCTCTGCGTTAGAACTCCCGGAAAAAGGTGCCTCCTTTACGAGCCATCCGGCTTGCGTGGAGGCCCGACGTCCCCAGAGATTCGATCTTGGAGCGACGGAAGGCGTATTATGAGGAACCCTGTCTGGATACTGCAACATTGGAGTCAAAGGCCTCGCCTTTCTCCCCTCGAGAGGCTTCAAGGCGTCGGGTTGCTGCTGTTCGTCCTTGAAGAGCCTTGACATGGCACGCCTCCTTGGCGGGTTGGGACAGTTCTCGTCACCAAAAGCGGAGGTATCGGAGTCGGAATCGGCGGCATCCGGATGGATCGCACGCCTCCTAGGGACGGTCGAAGGGATCCGGGGAGGGTGAGCGCGGTTCTCATCACCAAACGCGTAGTTATCCGGGGAAGGCGGGGGCCTCCGCTCCACAGACGGGGAGCGTCTAGTGGGATTGGGGAGCGGTAGTGGTTGTTGGTGATTCTTGCGGGGAGGGGGAGTGGGGAGGGAGTGAGGATTGTTGGACGGGGAAGGAGAGGGGAGGGAGATCATGTAGCGCGAGCTGACCTCGCGGGCGCGGCGGCGGTCCTTCGTGCGCTTGTCTGTGGGTAGATCGGGGTGTGGGGTGGGGGGGAGCGGCGGAGGACGGTGCTCTTGGTGAGTGGAGGTGGCCATTGGCGGCGGAGGAGGTGGAGGCGGCGGTGGAGGAATGGGGGGAGGAAGAAATGGTAGCCGTTGGGGCATTGGGGGGAGTTGGGGCAGTTTAGGGATCCGAGGGTTGAGAGCCGTTGGGGGGATGGGATTTTAAAAAGGGGGCAAATTATAGATAAACCCAATCTTTGAGGACATATATCAAAATAAGTCTTGATAGGCAACATAACGTTATGTTTGGGACGTGGATTTCAAAGTTATGATACTTTTTAGGATGAAAACAGTCGGATACGGATATAAGTATAATTATATCTTAATCTATTTTAAAACACGAATACAAATATAGATATGAATATTGACGAATGTGAAAAATGTGTTATTGTATCTTTAAAAACGAATACAATTTAAAACGAATACGAATCGGATACGAATAATAACATTAATATTTAATAGATTAACTAAAATATACATGTTTAGGATGGTTTACACATAAAATAGATATACCAAATATAGTAATTTCATAAAAATTATATCAACAATGGTGAATGTGGTCATAAAATGTTGTTACTCACATGTATAAGTAAATATATTAATATAATTAAGTACGAAGATGGATATACGAATACGGATGCGAATATTAATGAATGTCAGAGTGATATCCATATCTGCATCTATTTTAAAACAAATACGAATACAAATGACAAAATATGTATAAAACGAGTGCGATATCGAGTCGG
This sequence comes from Ottelia alismoides, assembly GCA_037367405.1. Classification (NCBI taxonomy): domain Eukaryota; kingdom Viridiplantae; phylum Streptophyta; class Magnoliopsida; order Alismatales; family Hydrocharitaceae; genus Ottelia; species Ottelia alismoides. Next base: position 22,728 of record JAZKJV010010334.1, on the reverse strand, counting down.
ATAGGAATATATTCACATTCATTTTCATCCCTAATACTTTCCCAAAGACATTTGTTTTCATTAAAGTGATGAAATAGACTTTACATATACTATATCTACATAATTCAAGACTTTCGTGGATACTTTCCAATTAGCTATATGTCATTGTTATTGTTGTAAAGATAATCCATATGACATTTTTCTAAATATTCGATGATAGTAATAATAAATAAAAATAATGACACACAAACGAATCAAAACACTGTCTATGAGTAGCTTGAATTAAGTTATCGTATCCATAATTCATTTTCAAGAAAAAGTAGTATATCATTGAAAAATGTTATATTTCCTAAATCCAAATATCAAAACGTTGCACTTTTTTTACCATAAGCTTCTTGACATTTACAACGAACTTCAGATTTTTTTTTACAATTTTTATCCTCTAAAGGACACACACACAACTCATGCTATTGCTATCGAATCTTTGTTACATCATCGTTACATCAATAGATGGTTATATCTTGTATTTATATTGTATTTCTCATGATTTTTTCCTTATCATCATTATAAGATTAGGAACCAATACACATAATTCTAAAGTTAGAAAATAAAGAATACTCAATATAAAAATAGTGGGTAATAAGTAATAATATGGTAATGAATATTCATTACAACAAAATTGATTTACTGTAATATTTGTTTGAAAATCCATCACTAATCAGTTGTTGTTAAATACATAATCATAAAATTATTTATTGAAAAATGATTTTTTTAATACTTAGAATTAGCGACGAATATCAAATATATGCTATGTCATTAGAAATGATCCACATAACAATGTTTATACATTGATATTTCTCAAATTTTTAATTAATCATCGCTAATATTTTAGTTCAAAATTTAGCAATGATTAGTTAAATTTTTGAAAAGCAACAACGATAAGCATTGTTATATGGATCATCGTTAATGATATAGTAGAAGATTTAATATTCATTGCTAATTTCAAATATAAAAAGATATTTTGCAATGAAAAATATGATCAATATGTTTTTAACGACAACTAATTTAACAACATATTTTGAAAAAAAAAGTCACTATAGCATAATTTTATTGTAGCGATCGCACTTTTTCTCAAAAACGATATATAAGTGAACAAGATTGCAGAAGTTTGTTGTCAGATTCAATCAGTAGGGTCACTTATCAAGATTTAACTGCAGTCGGACGAATAATTAGATATGTTTGAAAGTTAGTGGATTTTTTTCAAGTCAAAATTTGTTCATTTCACTACTATATAGAAAATTAAACGCTTTACAAAGAGATTGATGGGAGAAAGACAACAAACTGTGTTGTCAATCTCTTTTGGATGACAAATCCAATTCTTCAAAACACAACATCCATAGACCTTGAAATCATAACATTGGTATGCATAATTTTTTAGACCCTCTCAAGGAGCTCTACCAAGTTTTCTCTTGTTTGGTACTTTTAGTTGAGACAGCATTCTATGCAGTGCATTCCCCAACAAAATCACCTTTTATCGGACCAACAAATGGAGAAACTCTAGTCAAATCAACACGTGCATGTTTTCCTCCAGTCCATTTAAAAATTAAAACATCTGTTGGTCTGAGTGTGGATCTTCCCTCTTGTGGATCGGTCAAAAACTCACAGGTGCTTCTTTCTTTGAAGAAACCCCAACATGCTTGAGTGCGTCATAAAGGACATCCATAACGAGATCATGTCTATATTTAAAACCTGTGAGTTCATGACATGAACTGCATGCTCCCCAAAGGTGTCCAGGCAAAATTTATGGCATACTGGACATGCCTTATCAACTGGGAATAAAGGAATCACAAGGCGGTATCTGAAAATAGTACGATACTTAATAGGTGATATATGCATTCCAAGGCCATCAATAAGAGCAGCTAGAAGGAAATCTTGCTCGACGCCCCTCCCTTCTGCCCCTCTCCTCCCTTCCGCCCCTCCCTCCCCTCCTGCCCCCCCTCCTTCCGCAACCCCCCTCCCAACGCCCTCCCCTACTGCAACCCCTCCCTCTCTCCCGAAGCACTCCCCTCCTGACACCTTCTCCTACCGCAACCCTCCCTCTCATTCCCTCCCGCAACCCTCCCATCAAGCCCCCTCCCACACGCCCTCCTCCCGCAACCCTCCCTCCCCTCCTCCCACAGCCCTCCCCTCACACCTTCTTCCCACCCGACATCCGGAGGCTGACCTACCGTTCATTCCAAATTCTCAATTACGGCATACCCTCTGCACCGCCGACTGATCCCTACATAACCCCACACACCCCCTTCCCCCAGCGTAGCCATCTCGTCAGGCCCATCTCTACCGCATTCGGTTTTTTTGCTCCAATGGCAGTAACAACTTCAAACTGTGATGCCCGCTCCTTCTCGAATCTGGGATACCCGTTTACATATCACACGTAGTATTATGTTATCTAAAGATCGCATTAGAGTACTGAAAATTAGGAGAATTTTTTTAATGACATTCACAAATTAACTAAGAAGCCACAGAACTACACTATGTCACAATTATATTGCATAAATTTCCATGGCAGTTGGCATGTAACAACAGAAATTTCATTATGTACATGCATCCCAATTATAGCATAAGAGAATTAAAAAGCGTATAATATCTTGAACAAACTATAGCATGCGTACCTGATAATTGTAACTGCAGAAGCTGATGTTCAACTCTCCCAATACAACGGTGCAGGTATTTTGCCTGCAATCCATGGAATAGGGAGAAAAGAACATCAACAAACGTTGAGTACATCTAATTAATTAAAATTAACAGGAATTTAGTGGTTCCAAAAGAAAACAAGTAATTTGGCCTTGACAATTAAAATTTAAAGCTACTTGCAATGAAATAGGCTTTCAAATTGTGTGGTATGTAAAACCCCATTCTACTCATCCTACACTAATTACCCACATTGATCATTTATACAAATATTATATGATTCATAGTGAACAGAAGTGCCACAAGGATTGATAAGTTCTCTGATTCATATATACTTTTTATGATCGAGATGATCCAGATCTCTCTCCCATGTTTACGAATAATGTAAATGGATCATGGTAAGTGTATATGATGGGTCTAGTATTTTAATTATTTTCTTGTTTAATTTCTCAAGCTTAGCGGATAGTCTGTGGTCTTGGTCTGGGTAAGACCTCACACTATGACTCTAAGGCAGTAAGGAAACCTTAGGGTTGGGGTGCCTCCGTAGGCATGCGGTGGAGTAAAATGCATCCTAACTAAGTTCCCAACACGTCCACTAGCTATTTCAAACAACTGTGGTAGTAGCTCGTAGTCTGATAATGGATGATTTTCATAAATTGATCTTTTCTCTTCTTCAGGAATTACTTGCTGAACAGTAACTAGTTCAACTCAATTGAACCAACTCAACTGTAACCAAGCTCCCATGTAACAAATTCGACTGTAATTCAACTTTAGTCAAACTCAATCGTAACTCAATCCAATCTCAAATGTAACTTTTCCAGATTCAACTGTAACTGATTCAGATGTACCCATAGAGGATTCAGATGTATACATGGATGATTCGGATGTAGCATCGCCAAGTCTGCTGGCGAAAAATAAATAAAACTCAAGCGGTGAGGTAGCCTACAAAAGGCTCTTCCGTCTCGCCCTCTAATTGGAAGGCGGTCCAATAGAGGGATAGTCTACTTCAAAACTACGCCACTGAGACGGGTGAGATAGACTTTCCGGAAAAGTCACTCTAAAAGAAACCGGCCCGACCGGTACGGGCTAACGAGCTCGAAAAACTAAAACCAAGGGTCCTCCAGCCTAGGTACCCTAAAGAACAAGGGTCAGCGGAACTGGTCTTTAAAAGAAACCTGTGGATCCCAGAGAGGCGTAAAAACTACGAGCGCTCGCGAAAAACCGAGGAAAGACTGAGATCCTAGACTTGCGCACTCAGCGGCCGCTGCCCTAACTGGGCTTCCTAACTCCCGCCCAGTTGAGGGTCACCGCACCCTCGCACAGTCAGGTGTGAAGGTCACCATGACTGGCACTCTTAATTAACAGTCATTACTGAATCATCATCACTGATTTGATTTCTCATTCTTTGTTGTAATTAACTTTACAGATCCAAGCATCATGTCAACAATTTTATTGAATATTGATCCATAATTACTCATTAGTGATGCATACCTAAATGATTGATCAGGAAGATTTTCAGTCATTGATTATAGATTATCTTAAGATTTGACGTCCTACTTATTGATCTAGATATTGTAAGTCACTGTGTGAAAATATCCTAATGATCTCATTTTTCAATCATTAGACTAGAAGTTGTTCATTAGATCTGGATTCAAATTTTGATCAATGTTAGATTCCCAACTTTTATTATTTAATTATAAGATCAAGTGTTAACTTTCTAAATCTAAACTTGTCTCATCTTGTATACTAATTCATTCCCAAATATCAAGATTTATCGGTGTCAACTTCACACTCTTTCATATTTAATATACCAAGGACAAACAAATTCTTAAACTTAGCTACAACCATCATTGTTAAGTCTATATTCAAGAACTGAAACTGATCACCTCAAGCTTGCTGGACATCAAATTAATCATAGTTAATTTTTTTTCGTTCTCAGCCAATGAACAACCATACTTTAAATTCACCATATTCTCCATATATATCCACAGGACCACAACCGTTGCAATAGTTAAACTAGAACTTTTGAGCTCAGAGTCCAACTGAAATTATTACCATTGGTTGTAACTTAAATATGTACTCTTGACTTTTCGAGATAGGTTCACATATGAACATTTATTTAACTTCTACCAAAATATTTCCTACCCACATGCAACTGTTGTGACTAAAAAATATGGCGAGCAAGAAACTTAAATTCGTTAAGATCGTAATGGATTATAGCCTCAATCTCATTACTTATTTTAAGATGTTTTCCACAGGTAGTTCCTATTTAAACAACCTAATTTCCAAGGAAATGTGATCTGAATATATCTGCATTCACACGTCCACAACTAACAAAATATTTCTCAAGAATTTTATTTATTGGATCATTCTCAAATAAATTCTATATATTTGGAGATCCCATCTGTAAGGAGACATAATGATCCTCAATTAACCAAAAGTTCCTCAAGAATTTTACTTGTTAGATCATTCTCAAATGGATTCCATATAATTGTAGATCCCATCTACAAGAAACGATAAATGACCGACGATTCGCGAAATGCATTTTCAAAATTAAGTAACGTCCCAATATAAACTTTGATGTCAAGACGTTCACTGTTAATGCATGCGACAATGCAACAGAATCCAAAAAAAAATGTTCGAACTCCTAAAAAAACCCTAGAACAATATTTATCGAAATGCACATCAAATCACTGGTAATCCGGCCATGCATAGTAACAATAACACATGGAAAAGAAGATGGATGTTCACTTGTGGAAGAAGAAAAAAATCATGGAAAGCAGCAAGAAGGGGGCTTAGATGTACCTTTTTTTTTTACCTTGCATGCAGCAAGACATGCAAATTGTTATATTAAAATTGTATATTGGTTTTAATTGGAAAACCTATTATTACAATTGGCATTCAATTTGGTTTCAATTGGGAAACTAAATGGTTTGGAGGGAAAGTTGTGAATTCCTAAATTTGAAATATGGAAGTTTGGGTGGAAGTTTAGTACCACACCGGGGAGAACTAAACTTTTGGTGGACTTATATATGAGTTATCACCCCAAGCTCTTGTAGCAATAGTAGAGAAGAGGAATGGAGGACCACACGCACGCGCGCGTGCGCGCTCCGCTCTGTCTCCGTCTCCGTCTCGGGAGAGTCAATTCGGATCTTGATACTTTTGCTACGGTTTTCATTTGGTAAGTCGATTAAATTAATCACACGATTAATTTGGTAAGTCGACTTAAATGGGAATTCAACTCGCCATTATGAGCGCGATTTTGGGATCCGAAAGGCTGCGTTTTCGGGACGCGTTTTCGGAAACAAAATGTAACCGCGCGCTAGGGCACGCGGACCCTCTCTATATATATCCCTCACCCGACACGGTTTTTCTTCACTCTCAAGAAAAACCTCTCTTACGCCGTCTCTCTCTGGTTCTTCCTCTCTCGGACGAACGTTTTCTTCTTCCTTTCTCGGCTGCAGTTCTCTGAGGTACAATCGAGGACGACCCCGTTGGTGTGCGCCGACGACGATCGTGAATCGTCGTATCCTGGGAGCGGATCGCCAGTACCCTACGCACCGGTATTGTGGGGGCGATATCTTCTCTAAGGACAGTCCATTTCATGACGCTTCGGCGACTTCTAAATTGATCTTTCTTTTATTTTGGTTGCCGCAATATGTTTATTGCTTTACCTTTTCTGGATCATGCCCGTGTTTATGTTTCTGTTCTTTTAATCGGTTCCTGTTTGCATTGTATAATCGGATAATGATTGGGAAACATACGTTTAATGTAATTTTATTCGGTATTGTTTCTCTGTTAACTCATTTGGATCCGATAATTTACTGTTTAATATATGCACTGGTATTCTTATTAACAACACAAATGGGTTGCTACAGGGGCTCTAGCAGGAGGCCTGAATCTTGAAAATGGCAGCAGCTTTGGCTTGTAATTGGAGCACCATCTTGCTGCTGGCAGGGCTTCCAGCAACAATAGTTGCAAGGAGCTCAGAAGCAGCAATAACTTGCTGAATCAGAGCAGCAGGCTGCAGCCGTTGGTTGCAGAGAGCGTCTCCAGGGTAGAGATTGGGAGGGCTCCATCTGCTGGGTCTTGGAAACTGCAGCAACCTTGTGAGAGAATAGCTGAAGCTCTCTTTGATGGGAGAAAGGGGTTGTAGCTCCAGATTTCTGCAAGAAATATAGAGGAAAGGGAGACTCTACGGCTGAGAATTTAAGAGAAATGGGGAGAAAGAGGGGATTTAGTTTGTGCATGCATGGAAGTAAAAAGGAAGAGAAAAAGGATTACACAAAAACATGGATTGCAGCAAGAGGATGGAAAGATTTTACCTCTTTGATCTTCCAAATTTGGAGGATACTTGGAGCCTGATTTAGCATGAAATCAGCAGCTAAATTAGCTGCTGGACATTAGCTCAATAGCAGCAGAATTGAAGAACCGAGCTGCTGCCTGGAAGACTGCTTGCAGTAGCTTGAGCCGAGAATGTGCAGCATGTATTGGGAGAATTTCTGCAACAATAATTGAAGAGGAGGAAGGCTGGAGGGCTGCTTTCTTCGACAGTAACTTACAACAACCAGGAGCAAAGGCTCCTGCTGCTTTGAACATTTTCTTGCTTCAAGATGGAGAGCAGCTCCATCTAAATTTTGGAGGAAAAAGGGCTGGAGAGGGCCTCTTATGGCTGGGTTTTGCAAAGATAATGGAGAGAATAAGTGAGAGGGGATTGAGGTTTATATAACCAAGGGAGGTAAGCCCTTGGTTGACAAGTGGATAAAGAAAAGTCCAAGTGGAAGGACAGATGGACAGCAGCAGACTGCTGTCTGCTTTGCAGGAATAATTATTTTCATTTTAATTAATTTTTTTATAAACAATAGCTCTCTTATATTTAGAAAATCGAAGTTGACCGTATACACACCTCGAGTGTCAGATTTTGGCGTACAATAGCTCGTTTTGACCGTCTCTGAATGACGATCAAAATGAGTATAATATCCATATACTTCGGATTGAAGATGGATCCCCGAAATTTCCGAGATACGGTCTTCATTGGTCATTAAGTTTTGCGATTTAAAATATCAAACGACTTCCGATCGGTGAACGATCGATTCCGTTGATCTCATTTCATCGAATTTGCGTCGCGGCTTTTTCGGACACGCATTACGATGCGACCGATTTTTGATCAATTTTGCCCGAACAACTTTTAATTCACAATCAATTGATTGATATATATTATTTAACGTTGATTATTAACTTTATTGAATTATACAAACCCTAATCGGGTTGGGTTCGGGTTTGTGCAGATCCGGATGTTACACTCCACCACTATGTATCCTGACAGGAAACAATGTCTCCTTGTCGATGCCCCATTCTTCCATTGAGAGGACATCCACTATGTCTGACTTTGAAGAAGGAGAGGTTCCTCCTATATCACGTGCCCCCGCGCTCCATTTGCATAGTGAGTTCTCGCATGCTTATAATACGGAGGAGTTCGGTGTCTCACATCATACAGATGGCTTGGTGTGCCCTTTTTGAAATTTTCATTGCTTCCCGGATGGTAGGGAATGAAGTAAAGGTTTTACACGCTTAATCTCTGATATCAAAAGGGTAAATTTTTTCAACGATGAGTGTTCTATTGTTTTGTGAGATACCATCAAGAATGATCTTGATTTATATCTTACCTTAGAAGGAACCTTGAATGACCTTGATTAGTGGATGTTCGATAGGTGCATAAAGATACAAGTTGTGACTCGTGCTTGCCATCATGACAATGGTCTTGTTCTGGTTACAAATGACACCGGGGTGGCTCAGAGACACATTATCGGTATCTTAAAACCCCTCCTACCTGTTGTACCCGATGCCACAGATGGGTTAGTTATTGACGCTACACTGTTTGATCGTATTTTCAGAGCTCCGATCACCACAATTAAGAGTACTCCTTCCAATTGTCATCTTGCTTTCTCTCTAGCTCTGAAGACAGCTTTGCACCAAGTCATCGCAGGGCCATGATCCATATCTGCTTGGGTGAGATTGCTACTTCTTCCCCGCTGCACACTACAGGTATTCATGCCTATGAATAGGAGGAATAGAACACATAGCAATATAAAGTCTTCACAACAACGACTTATTCTGAAGGCGACTTATTCTGAACACTACAGGTATTCATTACTTGGGTCGGTACATACGATTTCACCAAGTTAGTGGGTGATATTTTGAAATGTGATTTGTAAGGGACTTCGTATCTTAGTTAGAACAACTCATAGGAGGAGAATCAAAACTCTAAAATTAGGTAATGCCTTCGGAAAGTGTCAGATGGATATTTTTTAGCAGCCTTAAGGGTCTTGTGCTCTTCAGGAGTGGCTCTTTATAATGAAGGTACCACAAAAGTCTTAGAGGCTAAACATCCATATAAGTCGCCTTCTTCCTTGTCAGATATATTGATTTCAGAGACTTCTCTTACAATCAGTGCAGATGTCATTTAAATTCTATCATATCTTTTTCTAAAGGGACATCATGTGGTAGAGATGGCTTGAGAGCTCAACACCTTTAGACACTCTTTGTAGGGAGCGGTGTATAGTTGTTACTGATCTCTTGTGTGCGATCACCATGGTGGTTAATTTATGGCTAGGTGGAGATGCCTCTTGAGTTTGGCTGAGTTTGTAGCCTTTACACCTCTTACTCCACTAATCAAACCTGACAACGACATATGTTCTATTGCATTGAGCACTATCTGGAGACGTCTAGTATCCAAAGTTGTTATCACGGGGGTGAGAAAAGGTATGTCTAAGTATCTCAATAACTTTCAATTCGGGGTTGGTGTATCTGGAGGGGCAGAAGCCATTTTACACAAGACCAACTGACTTTTGAGCAAGTTTCATGATGACGGGTCCCTCTTTATGCTTATAGTAGATTTCTCTAATGATTTCAACTTGATAGATAGATCTTCGATGCTTCATGAAGTTAAGAGGTGATGTCCATCTATTTCTTCATGGGTGGAGTTTCTTTATGCTCAAGTTGTCAGATTATATATTGGAGACAATCATATATGATCAACCATCGGAGTGCGGCAAGGTGATCCCCTAGGTCCACTTCTTTTTTCTATCGCATTGCACCCACTTATTCATGACATCAGAGAAAATTGTAAACTCATTCTCCACGCTTGGTATCTTGATGATGGGATTATCATCGGGGATACATTAAAGGTAGCCAAGATGCTTGACATTATACAACACAGAGGTCGGGAGATGGGGCTTGTCATAAATATAAAAAAAATTGAGCTTTGTGGCCTTCATGTGATGGACAAAAGGTTTGTAAATGGTTGTTTCCCGTGGTTATTGGGAGGCATGTGCTAGGAGTGAGATTACTTGGAAGTGTCGTGAGTAAGGATAGAGGATTTGTTGAAGGCATGGCTATGAGGAGGGCCGCCAAAGCTGTTAACTTAATGCAATTACTTCCTCAATTGGATGTTTCATAAAGTGAGCGTCTTTTATTGCTATCATGCATGGATTCAACCAAGCTCATTTTCGGCTTAAGGACATGTCAACCTGCATACATGGAGCAAATCGATATATATTTTGACAAAGGACTACATGCAGCTATTGAGGATATTGTGATTTGTGGAGGTCCTTTCTTTGGCAACATTCAATGGTGGGTGGCGTCCTTACCTATCAGGCTCGGTGTCTTAGGTCTGCACTCTATTGTTGAGGCTACTTAATATGCTTTTATGCCATCTAGAGCTCAATCTTGAGTGCTCCAAGACCATATTTTACGAGACAGTGGGATGCATGATATGGATTCTGATTTTGTAGATGCCTTTGAAGGCCTACTTGTCGCACTTCCATCTTTAGACCTTACTTGTTTTGCTAGTAAGGATATCGTCCATCCTAAAACCCGTAATGCTTTGGCGAATTTCCTTTTTAGCAAAATTGTTAGAGAAATTGAAGTTGAGTTTGACATGACTGATAGACAAAAGGTAATTTTTCGTTGTTTGCGATCTGATCATGTTCAAGATTTCCTTCTAGATATTCTTATTGATGGCCTTGGAAAAAATGAAAATTAACAACGACTGGAAATGAATAAATTTTATCATGTTCATTATGCGGTTCACATTGAGAATAGAACTTTTGATATGAGATAGATTCCTCTATTATATATAATAGGAGAAAAGAAAGGGAAAAAGTTAGCCTTTCGTCTGATATTTTTCGTTAAATATATGATATAATTGGTATCTTGAAACCTATTTTTTCATATATTTGATCAATTTGATATAAAAGCACCATAGTTCGATTGAAATAGAGTTTTTTTCTAGTTGTAATATGATACTAAAAGGAAAAAAAATCCATTTGAAAACTCTTTATGTAAACAAATAAGGGTTTTTACCCCCATGAACCTTATAAACTTGTTAAAATTCCTCTACAACCTTTTGCACAACATAATTACCTAATCAACCATGTAAATTACAAGAACCCCCACGAGCTTCAAATAGACTAATCACAGGATTCGTGAGGTAAGAATTAGCAAGTTTACGAGGTCGAGAAAGGAATTATGTTGTTTCAAAGGTCGAGACGATAATTTAAAAAGTTTATAAGGTTCATGGGTAAAAATCCCAAACAAGCATGATATATCAACATGTAATATGTTATTATATTCGTATCCATCAAAAAATACATAGATAATGATCATTTTGATATCAAATGCATGTATTAAATTCAGTAAATTGTATAGTTTCTTATTTTTAATCATTTTCGTATTAAATTCAGTAAATTGTATAGTTTCTTATTTTTAATCATTTTCGTTATAACATTTACAAAATAAATATATTTAATATATAGTCTAACTAGATATTTCTTGACCAATGCAATGTTGAATAGGATGTGACATATACAAAATTTCCATATATTTTTTATACATATTTTAAGATCCATATCAATATCCATTTATGGATACATATAAAGATATCACTTTAAAATTCATAGAAATATGTATCGGTATAGATTTAGTTGTTAACATATGATATAACTTTTACGAAATAAATATATTTAATATATCCATCTCACGTGAATATCCCTCGTAACAATTGCAATATATAAAAGAATATGATTACATTCGTATCTAATCTGCTACCATATTCATCGAATTATTTTTGACATCTATATATCCATTATAAGTGGATACTGATACATATGTACATTGATATTTATAAATACCTATATCAACATATGTAACCATATATTCTATAATTGTTATAAAATAAATAAATTTAATATATTTATTTCATCTAGATATCCCTTACATATCAGCTTCATAATGCAAACACATACAGATATATCTACGAGACCACGTCATAATGCAAACACATACAGATATATCTACGAGACTACATTTGATATGTTAGCACATATATATCATAAATATATTTCTGTATATATTTTAAAATAAATATTTATATTAATTTGATATATATATATATCAACTTTCATCCATTATATGTGTGAGTGTGTGTGCGCATCCGAGGTACGCACGTGCGTGAATGTGTGTGCATGTGCATGTGTATCAGTATCCGTTTTAAAATGCATGCAAGTACAATAATATTTTTTTATCCATACGTATTCATATTTTAATTTTGATAAGAATAATATGTATGGACATTTGCATCCCTATGTGGGTATCTTTATAAAAACGATATGTGAATTAAAAATTCTTGAAGAAGAATATATCACCTCACACTTGCAAGGAATGATGCCCCAATTCCCAAAGGAGATACACAGGAATCGCAATTCCCATGTACAAAAGAATTAGATTTATATTGTAATCGTCATTCCTGCCTTGTCATGATCTAACAAACATAAAAATAGAATCAGTAATGGAATGATGACTTCATCCCCCCCATGTAATCTAGTGTAACACACAGAGGCCTTATGCTCAAGTATGAGTAGACCTGGCCAAATTGCGGGCCGGGCCGAACGGGCCGAGGTTAAAAAACCTTTGTCCAAGGCCCGCCCATGGGCCGACCCATGACCCATTTTGATCCTTTTCCATTGATTTTTTAATGATATTTAATACATATAGATAATTTTATTAACACCAACTATACGTTATATAACTAATATACGTAGTTTACATGTTACTTGACATGTAAACTATTGAATTTTTATTTAAGACTAGTGTCACAAATGAAAACTTAAAGCATATCATATTAATACATGTATAATTTGACATATATTTATATATTTTTTAATTTTTGCGGGCCGGACCGGGTCGGCCCATGCATAAATCTCGAAGCCCAAGCCCGACCCATGAGCGGGCTGGACGGGCTGGACGGGTGGGCCCCCAGCCTGTTGGTCAGGTCTAAGTATGAGATGGCACTAAGCTTCGAGTTCCTCTAGTGGCTTGGGCTCCTCAAATATGCAACACTAACATGCACCTTGTAAGGAAGTTAGCTTCTCATCAATTCCATGTTGCTTTGCTTTTCATATTTGTGTAATTATAAAATTATTAAGGATTTTTATTAGTTGTGCCTCTCTAAGATATTATAATTTCAGTTATGCACCTCCCTTGTTTGGAATATCAATTGCATCCCCGACTTCTTGTCATTCTATCATTTGTGTTCCTCCGTTACTTTAGTTGTCAATGAGTTGAACTTAACCATAGTTTTCTCAAACTATGGTGAGGTTAAGAGGACATAACTGTCCAAAAACTCCCACCCATCCTCCTCCTCTAGCCCCCCCTCTACCGTCTCACGCCCTCCGGACCATCCTCCATCGTCCCACGCCCTTTGGCCATTACCGTCTCCATCTTCATCAAGTCCCTCATATGCTTGGGGCTCGCCAAGTTGTTGGAGGGCGAGATCTACAACTTTCGTGTATAAATCAAAGAGAAAGAAAGTCATCTATATAGAGAATTTTTTTGCAAGTATTTTTAAAGTATTAAAAAAACTTATTTTTTTCTTGTTATTTTTTGGATTTTTATTTTATATTTAATGTTAAATTATTTATGTGCAATATTATACTATTTTTCATTTGATTTTTAAAAAAATACATAAAATATCGATACAATAATATATTAATTTATACACAATAATTAGTGGTAATAATTTACAACATGTTAATTGTTAGTTAATATTAGTTGCTAATTATTATTAGTGAAACACTTAAGCAAGAGAGATAATAATACTAAAACAAATCAGTGATTTATCACCTCCCACATACAAAACACCCTCCAACACACACACACGTGCATTGCGTGTCGTTGCCCTCTCCATGCACGCATAGGTGCCTCCTTGGATGTGCATGCATATCCACCCATATACACACACACACACACATGCATGTACTTGCTCACATGCACTCACCTCCCATGCACATTCTCACACAAACACATGCACACACACGTGCTTGCACCTGCATGTAAATACTCACACATAGATACATGCACGAACACAAATACATATGCATACTCACACATGCATATATGTGCACACACCCATACACGGACACACCTTTACCCCCCATCCCCACATACACACGCATGCGCGTGTGCACGCACCGACAAGCGCACGTGTACTCACACATGCGCTCACACAAAGACGTACGCCCACACCCATACCCACACATGCATGCACACTTGCTTGCATGTGCACTCACATCTACACACTCCCCCTCACACCCAAACCCATGCACGCGCACACCAATGCCCACATACTCTCCCATAAACCCATAGCTACCCATGCACACACTTTCTCTCACTCACACGCGTACATACATTCCCTTAACCAACACACACACATGGAGATATACATACCCCCATTTACACACATGTGCAAGCACATGTACACACATATTCATGCACGCACGCCAACACTCATACATGCTTACACGAATGCACATGCATGCACCCTCCCATATACATCAACTCGTACGCCATTACACACATACGTATGTATAGTCCCCTCCCCACACGCAAGTCCCCTCTCATAATGCACACATGCAAGTGCTTATACACACATACATGCTAACACACGTGCAAACACGTGAACACAAACATATAGGCACCCAGACCAACACACACACACACGTATGCATGCATGCACGTGAATCAAGAATACACATAGACATGCACACACATGTGGACATCCACACGTGCTCAACCCCCACCCCTACAGATATATACACACATACGCAAGTGTGCACATGCTCGCACACCTCCTCACGTCGCCCCCTCCACACACACACACAAAGAAATGCAGGCACATACACGCCTACACTCTTTCACTCATACACACATATGCATATCTGCGCTCGCTCACAATCCCTCCCACACCTACTGACCCCTTCATACACAAGCACGTACGTGAACTTGCATGAACACGCCTGCACACATACATGCACATACACATATGCACACACACTCATGCAAAGTATCTCATGGCACTAAAATAGAGGCAACCGTAGAGTTCTTGTCATCAACATGCTGAGTTTAATAGCATGGAGGAACTCAAAGAAGAGATGTTAAAAAAGTCCCTTTATTTATTTCACCATTCCAACATGCATCAAGAATATAACTTCTCTACTAATTTACAAATCCATTTTGTTATTTATGAGTCATTCTGCATGTCAGGAAGAAATTGCTTTGTTAGATCTTCATGTTCTCTAACTTTCTCTTAAGCATCCTACTTCGATCCATTTCGATTGTTATGTGATGTGATGTTTATGTTTCGAAGGATTTATTAGAGTACTATTATTTTTATTGTATTCATGTCTAAGAGACTTTTTAAAGGCTTTCTTTCTGAGTAAAAAGATAAACCCTTGTGTGGTTATATACCTAAGCATTCTTCGTGAAAGCCCTTCTTCTCATGTAGAGGATAAACATGGCAAACTGTGTTCTCTACAAATACATTTGCATACATCAAAAGTTGTTTGTATAGCGCGAGTTGGTGAGTGCTTGGTGTAGGCCAATCTCTGACACAAGGCGTAGATCTTTAGGATGAATATGTATAAATCTTTGTGTATTGCGGTTTGTTTTTTTTTTGCGGTTACTCCATATTTGTGCTATGATTGTTTAAATCGATCATTTTACATAAACATCATATGGTCGTCTCATGTAGTATGCATCTTGTAGCAAATAATAGTAATAGCATACAAAGATATATAATAAATTGAGTACATCTTATAAAAAACATTGTAATAAATATATCATATTGTAAGGTTAATTTTACTTTGTGATGAAAAAAATAAATTCAAATGATAAATATTGTGATATTAAAACGAGTTTGTTGAACATATTCCTTTCAAAATTTTCCAATAACACTTATGCCCTTATATTTTTTGCAATTACACTCATACCCCTAACACATACCTTCGGAGTTAGTAGTCATGCATTTCCCTCCCAAATGGATGTTGAATTCAAAGGATGCAAGTAATTAGAAAAAAAAGGTCAGTATAATAAGTTGTCCTCCTCTTCTTTGTCTCTTCCTACATCATCATCTTCCTCTATCATCCCTCAACTCACCCTATGTTACCTTGCTCCCAGCCTCCTCACCGACCTCTGCTTTTAGCTTCCCCTCCCCTTCAGACCCCTCCTTGGAACCCCTTGCCTTGATCCCCCATCCCGTATATCCTCGTCCTCGAATCCCCACACCTTCAACCTCGTCTTGCTAGCCGTTGCTCACTTTGGTCCCTAGTCACCCCTTTCTTTGCATTGTTCCATTGCCTCGATCCCTTTCTTCGCTTCAGTTCCTTGATCCATATAAACACACACACACACACGTGCAAGCTCATGTATACACATATTCATGCACACGTGCTAACATGCATACATGCACATGTGCACACTCGAATGCGTGCACACTTGCCCACTTACGCCCCTCCCCCCAACATCCACCGAGTTGCACACATGTGCCAAAACGCTCGCACACCTACACACAGACGCATGTGCAACTCCCCCTCTCCCGAGCATGCCCTAACCCATGCATGCCCCCATACACAATGTATGTATACACACATACTCGCTAGCACACATGCTACCCACATACATGAATATATGCACATGCAAGAACATATGTAGGCATACGCATCCACACACACGGTATATACACATGCACATCCACACACGCATAACATGCCCATGCGCTCAACTCCCCCCCTCCACTTTACACAAAGAATACACACCCACACACACATGCACAACCATGGTCGCTCGCAACCCCTCCCATACCTACTGTCCACACACATACAAGTACATACATGAACATGCATGCACACACATGCATCTATATGTACGTAGAAACTCATGCAAAGTATCTCATAGCACTAAAAGAGAGGATTATTGATTACAATTGTTCTAACTAGCAAGTTGAGACGAAGAGTATGAAGGAACTCAAAGAGGAGCTGCTAAAAAGTTCCTCCTTTTATTCCACCATCAACTTAATTTATAATAAACTATTACAAGGATGTAATATGTACAAAGGCTTTCATGCACAAGTCAATCATGTACTCTTATGATCTGCACAAGTCAATCATGTACTCTTATGATCAGGACATAATCCCAGTGCACTTGTACAAAATCAATTACTAGGCACTTGTACCTTGATTGGTAAGTTCAAACCATACAATTCTTTATTGTTGCATCAATACATCTCAATGTACATCACTACACATTCATGGTTGGTATTTGAACTTAATCATTTTAATGATTACTTGAAGCACACTTGAAAATACATTGGTACAACTTTTTGTACGTCAGTACACCTTAACCATACAAATTTTCAAAAAATTGTGTTTAGCTAATGATGCACTGGTACACATCACTTTGCACCAATACACTAGTAGGCGAGCTAATTTTTCAATCGTTTTAAAGTTATTTTAGACGCTTCCTATTCTTAGCCCCCCCCTGAAGCATGCGAAAGGACCCTACACTCTACCAATTCAACACGCACCAAGAGTACAACTTCTGACTCCCACCTTGGGAGCTCACCCTCGTTTCATTCAAAAAAATATAAGATCATAGACATACCTCGATATTCAATGCGCCTCAAAATCCATTAAACTCTAACAACATAGTCGAACTCATCCTCATGCAGATGTGCTATGAACTTGACAATACATTGCGCTCCCTGACACCTTTGTGGATAAAAAACTCTACCTTGAAGGCTGATGGTGAAGAAGGATGTCACTAGAGGAGGTGTCCGAGGGTGCTAAGGATATGGGCGTCGCTGGAGGAGGGTATAAGAGGAGGGTACCTGAGGTGACACCGGAGGTGAAAAGCGTCGTTGGAGGAAGAGTCCTCCCTATGCATGGGTGTTGGAGAAGATGCGACCATGCGAGGTTGTAGAGATATATTTCTCTTTTGTGTATCGTTTATATATATTTTTGGTTCTGTCCATTTTATTTAATTTGCCCATAGGTCTCTCCATATATAAGAGAGCCTAAGGCCCAAGGAATAAACATCTCTTTTCATTTTTCTCAACATGGTATCGGAGCGACGGTCCTATATCGGAGCTCCGAAACCCTAACCCTAATCCTAGCCCCCCCTCTCCTCTCAACATCGTCGCCTAGTCCTCCCTCCACGATCGGACACCGCCATCGCCGCTGCCCAGCTTCACGCGGCCCAATCGCCCATTCACGCGGGTCCAACCGCTCGTCCATGCAGGCCCACACTGCTGCTCGGTCCCGCCGCTCGTGTTTACAATCCATTCTTCTATTTGTGAGTCATTCCACATGCCAAGAAGAAATAGCTCCGCAAAGCACTCTTATATCTTCACAATCTCTATATTTGTCTCAAGCCTCCTGCTTTGTCCCATTTCGATTTGCTTGTCATGTGATGTTTATGTTTTGAAAGATTTATTAGAATAATGATATTTTTATTTTATTCTTGGCCAAGATATATTTTGTTTAAAGGCTTTTCCTTTAAAAAAAATTAAACCCTTGTGTGAAGTTACTTACCTAAGCATTCTTTGTGGAAGCTCTTTTTCTCATGCAAAGGATAAATATGTCAAATGGTTCCATAAACATGATTGGACTGCATCATAAGTAGTTTGTATAGTGAGAATTGGCCATCACTAAGTAGGCCAATCTTGAGCATATGACGTAACCCTTATGTAAGGTGGACATGTATAAATATGTATGTGTATAGATATGTATGTGATGTGTTTGCTTGCTTTGTGATTGCTCTTTATTTGAGGTATAATTGTTTAAACTTACCATTTTACATAAAATTCCATCCCCACCTTCCCTCTACATTGAGCGACCATTTCCATTGCTATTTAAAATGGGCAATTCCTTTTGATCATCATATGAAGTCATCTTCTTTAGTATGTATCTTGTGACAAATAACAGTAATAACGTGCAATGGCATATAGCCAATCAAGTACCACCTCTAAAAAATATTGTAGTAGATATATCATATATTTAAAGTTAATTTTATCATGTGATGAAAAAATAAATGCACATGGTAAAGTATTATAATATTAAAATGGGATTTTTAAACTTTTTCTCTTTCAAGTTTTTTCCAGTAACACGTGTCCCTATCTTTTTTGCAATTACACTTGTACCTTTCGAATTAGTTGCCATGCATTTCCCTCCTAAACGAATGTTGAATTCCATGTATGCACGTAATTAGCAAAAAAAGATAGAGGCATGAGTGCAATAAGTTGTCCTCTGCCTTGTCTCTCCCTACATCGTCTTCTACCACTCGAAATTTCGATTCAAAGGAAAAAAACCCATGAAGCTGCAATAATTCACTCAGAACACCTTTTAAAGGATTACGTGGTACGATTGAATCAAATAAACCCTTATGCAATAAATACTCAGCTGCTTGTGAACCGTCGGGTACTGTTTTATTCAATGTTTGTTCAATTACTCTTTTACCTGCAAATGCGATGTAGGCATTAGGTTCAGCAATAATGACATCTCCCAACATACCAAAACTGGCTGTAACCCCTCCTGTTGTAGGAGAAGTAAGGATTGATACATAGAATAATTTTTTATTTAATTGATAATTATATGAAGCAGAAGATATTTTAGCCATTTGCATCAAGCTCAAACTTCCTTCTTGCATGCACGCTCCACCAGAGACACACACAATAATAAGAGGTAGAGATCGATTGGTAGCATACTCGATCAAACGGGTTATTTCTCGGCCAACCTCCTGGAGAGAGCGATGTGCATGAACCAGGTGAGTAGGGATGCAGCTCCGTGGACCGTTCGTCGGGCCTGATAGGTGGTGGTATCACACCCTTCTCAAAGGAACCGTACGTGACACTCTCGCGTCATACGGCTCCGTCTCGGAATCTGGACCCCCTTTCAAACCCACATTCTGTAGTATTAGTAAGAGGATGAATACGAATCCGCGGAAATCAAGTATATTTAGTGCATAAAATCAAGTATATTCATGTTATGCAATAAATGGCATGGTGCAAATGCTAACCGTGCAAGAATATAAAACGACAATATGGTTAAAAAAAGGATGGGGGCACACATGTTACTAGTAAACTTAAATGGACACTAATATAAACAATTCACAAAAAATATGCCCCAAGATGTTACATATTTTTTGCCGGGACTCTCTTTTGGTATTTAGCTCAAACTTTGAACCTATTCATGAAATTTAATCTATTTACAAAAAAGGGTTAAATGGGGCTGCTCCCTAGGGGGAGCCAACTTGGTTCCCCGCCCCATTTTGCCCGAGTTTTTTTTATTTTTTTTGAAAATTTTTTCCGTGAAATTTCATCATTATATCCATATATTATGTCATTAAAATTCCGTGTAAAACAGAGACTCCTACGGCCTCCATCTAGACAATCATTTTTTAACGGTAACAGAATTGCTAAAAACGACCCCACCTGGATGGAGGCCATATGAGTCTCTGTTTCGCACGAAATTTCAGTGACATAATATAGGGATATATTGATGTAAATCCACGGAAGAAATTTTCAAAAAAAAAAAATAAAAACCCCTGACGAAATGGGGAGGGGGGAGCCAAGTTAGCTCCTCCCATGGGGGACAGCCCCATTTTACCCTTACAAAAATACAGGGAAACATCTAGAATTATATAAATTTGAAGGCACAAATATAACAATTCCAAAATGTGAAAGCTAATAGAGAGGTGGACATGCTATCCCAATTTCCTATGCCTAACTTTATCCCAAATTCCAATCAATACAAAGCATCAAGGGCTCACATTAAAGAAATAATCTAAGCCCAAAACATCTACTCCCCATCACCCCAATCCTTCCAAATTAATCCCTCACCACCAAACGAAGGAAGATGAAATGGAGGGGAATCAAATGCTCCCAAAGATGCCAAAGATATTCCAATCTTAATTGGGAAAATGTCATGTCCATTGTCACCATACACTCAATTTCTTTCTTTATTTTTTATTTTTCTTTTCAAGTGACACCAAGATGTGGAATTAGATGAATGGGTTAGGATTATATTCTAGTAAATAAAAATCTATAATATCGACTAATGGAATGCACACATACATTTTTAAGTACTATAATAGGAAACTTTGCACATAGTTCCATTAAGAACAACATTGAAATTCGTGATTTTTATACGCTCACATCGCATATTTTCATATGAAAATATTAAACCAGTTTCCCATGGAATTTAAAATTAACTTATTTTTAGTACAAATATGAATTTCTCAAGGATAACAGAGCTAACATTCAAAATTTTTTCTCATGTTTAAATAAGTCAATGAAGATACATTTAGAGATCAAAATTCAAAATTCTTCCATTAATAGAAAGGGAAAGTGTTCAATAATAAAATATAATAGGACCCCACTCTTGACCACCTCAAATCCCCAAATGCTACTATCTATAATACAACCATTTGATTTCAATGCAATTTCCAAATCTATAAACATAGGTTGCAATCCCATGTGATGTGAGGGGATGTGGCTCTTTCCTCTACCATAAACATAACCAATGGGAGAAAGGGACAATGGTCAAGGAAAACGAAGTTTGGGAAGGAGAGAAGAAAATGGCTCCCTTTACTTAAACCCCAAGGCCTTAAGTGCTATATTACTTACCATAACATGAGATGAGAGATGAAGACATTGATGTCAATGACAACTCAGTTAGAAAGGATATCTATCTATCAAAAATTTCACAAGAGTATTTTGCATAGATGTCCCTATGAACATTTCATATTATATTATGTAAATTATTATGTATTATTTTAATTCATATAAGGATATACTCGCTTTCGTATATGCATATATGTTTTAGGTTTTTTTACCGTTGTAATTCTCACAGATCTTGCAATATCAGTTACACCTATCTTTTTTGCAATATCAGTTGTGTCTCTACTTTCTTGAGCAGTATACAACCGTTCCACTCGAGTTAGTTTTCTGTTAGTGAGATAAATCAAACCATGATTTATACAACTAAAGCATGATTTCGTAAAAGTTTTTAATAGTTGCGATCCTACCATTTTCAAAAATTACACATATTCTCCTCCTTCTTTCAATGTACACTTTTATCCCTGAGATAACGCTAGTTTGGGAAGGGGATGGACATAAACTGACCTAAAGACAACTGTTACTGCCCAGAAGGTATAAGCACAATTGATATTGCAGAAAAAAAAGAAGAGCATAATTGATATCGGAGAATCTAAAAGTTGCACAACTATAAACACCCTATGTTTTAATACATAAAATGGTTGAAATTATGTCTATGCTTGTAGAGAACAAAACTTCGTGTCTTCTCTAACTTTATTTATTTATTTTTGCATGTAAGAAATCCCTATATTTGTTTAGTAGTTGTCTGCCCAATTTTAATGAAACAAACGGGTAGCTGTCAGCTGTGCCATATCGCAAAGTCACAGGGGGTTTCCATGCAAAAAACCCACATAAGAAACGGATCTTTACTTCTCTTTGACATGTAAATGGGCAAGGTGGGGTGAGGTGTGAGGTGTGATGGGGTTCCTCTTGTTGTTGTTGATGGTGTTGTTGTTGCCTTGTTCCCATTTAATACACGTTGGTACTGATGTGAGGGAATGGTGGCGGTGGTGGGAAGAGATTAGGAGGAAAAAAAAGGTGGGGGTCGTGTTGTGGCCTTGTGGGGGGAAGAA